>CAIGQZ010032903.1:734224-757196 GCA_903798205.1 Danio tinwini | reverse complement strand
TTTTTATTAATTTATTTTCTACTGCTGTACCCTTTGCATATTGTATGTTTCCTGTATTGTTGTTTGGCCTAATATGTGTTAATTTTATCTATAATGTTATTTTTTTCTATATTATTATTATTATTATTATTATTATTATTGCATTTGTTTTGTGTTTTTTTCTTTTTTCTTTTCCATAATGCAAAAATATGTAATAGTATTACTTTATTCAGAGAGACAGAAAATGTGAGCAAATTGTGTTCTGCCACTACATGGGAGCAGTTGTTGTCCTATAATTTTATGTATCTGATGCTGTGGCTCTCTGACCAATATATTTCAATAAAAAAAACAGAGTTAAACTAAAATGTGTGTGATGATGGAAAGACACGGTGGTGGTGGAAATGACAGGGTGTGGTGGAAAGACAATAAATTAATGTTAATGTAGAAAAACATTAGATATTTATTAGAAAAAATATTAAACTCATAAACTCACACTTATTAAACTCAATTTACAAAATTACTAAGCATAACCACACATTTTTTGCATGTGTAAAGCTGAAATTTATCTAAAAAACTGATTTTTCTAACAGATGAACATGAACAGAGCATACTGTGAATAACTGATTATTCAAATATTATATAAATCAATATTAAAAAGTATTACACATCTGCAGAGGTTAGACAATGAAACTGAGGTTTTAGAGCACAATAATTCATTAGTGGGGTGGCGCGGTGGCACAGTGGGTAGCACTGTTGCCTCACAGCAAGAAGGTCTCTGGTTCAAGCATCGGCTGAGTCAGTTGGCATTTCTGCGTGAAGTTTGCATGTTCTCCCCGTGTTTGCATGGGTTTCCTCCGGGTGCTCCGGTTTCCCCCAAAATCCAAACACATGCGCTATAGGGGAACTGCAAGATAAATTGTCCGTTGTGTTTGTGTGTGAATGAGAGTCTATGGATATTTCCCAGTGATGGGTTGCAGCTGAAAGAGCATCTGCTGTGTAAAACAAAAGCTGGATAAGTTGGCGGTTCATTCCACTGTGGCGACCCCTGATGAAGAAAGGGACTACGACGAAAAGAAAATGAACAAATGAATAATTCATTAGTATGGTGTTGGACCTCCTTTTGCAGACAATATACCATCAGTTCATCTCAGGAATGACAGATACAAGTCCTGCACGGTGGCCAGAGAGATTTTGAGCCATTCTTTTTGCAGAATAGTGTTCAGGGTCATTATGTGATGCTGCTGGAGGAAAACATTTCCTGACTCATTCCCCAAAATACTCCATAGTTCTCAATAATATGTAGATCTGGTTGCTGTGCGGGGCATGGGAGATGTTCAACTTCACTTTCATGTTCATCAAACCACTCTGTCACCAGTCTCACTGTATGTATTGGTGCATTATCATCCTGATACATGCCACCACCTTCAGGATACAATGTTTGAACTATTGGGTGCATATGGTCCTTCAGAATGCATCGGTAGTCCTTGGCAGTGATGCTCCATCTAGCACCAGTATTGGGCCTAGGGAATGCCATGATATTGCAGCCCAAACCATCACTGATTCCCCCCATGTTTTACTCTGAGCAACAATAGTCTTGGTGGGATGCTTCTTTGGGGCTTCTCCACACCGTAACTTTCCCGGATGTGGAAAAGACAGTGAAAGTAAACTCATCAGAGAACAATACATGTTTCATATTATCCACAGCTCAAGATTTTGGCTGCTGCACCATTGAAACAGGCGTTTGGCATTGGCACGAGTGAGCAGTTGGCCATGTATATTGACCCTGTGGAGGTCTCGACCAACATTTAATTCCGCAGTGAGTTTGGCAGCTGTGGTTTTATGTTTTTTGGATACAATCGGTGTAAGGAACCGACAACGCTTTCAGACAGCTTCCTCTTGCGTCCATAGTTACTTCGATTGGATGTGGTTCTTCTTCTTGGTGGTTTGCTGGTTTACTCTGGATACCGTAGCTCTTGATACATTATGAAGACTTGCTGTCTTAGTCACAGATGTGCCAGCGAGACGCACACCAACAATGTATCCTATTTGACCTCTGATATGTCACTATATGACAATGTTGTGTGCATTGCAATATTTTTAGCAAAACTGTGCTGTTAATCTGCAAAGCAGACCTTCAAACTCTGCTCTTACTGGTGGAATGTGCAATCAATGAAGGCTGGCCACCAGCTGCTCAAATTTAGACAGGAAACCTCCAACACTAAATTGGCCAGTATTTCAGTGTCATTGTCCAACTCCTGTACTTTTGCAATCCATATTAATTGTGTTTTGAAACCATAAACGTTATTTCCATCACATGCTGTCTTTTCCACCACAGCGTGGTGGAAATGACAGTGGTGGAAATGACATTTCTACAGTTTATTGTTCTTTGAAGGTACAGCATGTTTGAAAATGACGTAGAATAAATGTATTTCTTTATCAAGCAATGTTTACCTTGGTATTTATTCATGTGTTGTAGATAAAAAAAAAATATTTTCTCCATCTTGAAGATGTGCTCAGATATCGCCATTAATTTTCATAGAAACCAACAAAATAATCTTTCACACAAACTTTTTAAAGCGATATTACAGTGTTGTGGTGGAAATGACACTGATACTGCTATATTTTGTATAAAAAATAATATTGATAATAGTCTCACATTGATAACTATGAAATATTTCAATTATTTTACTAGTGCTTAATTAAGATACATTAATAGTTATCAGATAAATAATATTTAAAAATGTTATTTTCATTGTTGAAGTTTAAAACTCTGGGTGTGCGACAAGGCAAAAACAATGATTTTTTTGACACCTAAAAGGAGGTTGAATAATATGAAAAAAATATAATAGAAAGCTATTAATTTTTTTAAAGTAGGTTTTATTGTTAGTTTGACAGAGAAAGAGAAATTTGAACAAAATTATATATATTTTTGGATACATAATCAAAGGACTTAAAAGTGCCCGTAGTTAAAGAATTACCCATCTATTTGTTTGTTTATCAATTATCCATTCATCCCTCTACTCCATCATTAGATAATGGTAATAGATGATACCATTATACATTATACCACAATAACTCATTTACAGAATTTAAGACAGTTCAGATGCATTGTCAAATGCAAACTTTTCCTTATATCATAATTTTTATTATTATTATTATAGCTCAGTTGCATTTGGCAGATTTTTCAAAGTAACCTTAACATTCTCTAAACTGTAAGTCTAGAATATCAACCCTACACATAATATTTGAACAAACAGCATGAAGTAGAGCTGCACAATATATCATTTCAGCATCGATAACGCAATGTGTGTATCCGCAATAATCACATCACAGGATTTACAATGTTGAGTCTATAGATTATAGTTGATCAGGTGCCACAAAACACAGCATTTTTAGAGTCTCTACTAAGATTAACCATAATAAAGTGAAGGTTTAATCATTTGCTTGTGTTTTTAAGGCCTGCTGTGACAGAGCATTTCAAGAGAGTTTAATACATTTGGTTACAAGAAATTATGACTTTTGGCAACATAAAGATTAATTAAATTTAATAATTTATACAATGAAGATGATATAGTGCTAATTTACATTTGCAAAAAACGTTTTACATTTCTTTGAATTTTTTTGTATTGTTTTATGTCCAAATATCTGCATTTCAAACCTAAAACAAGATTATTTTACTAACCCCACTGGATTATTTAGCTTGTTTTAAGGAAAATCTTACTTCATTTTGACTTATTTCTGAAAGTAAAAATTTTTTATATTTTGCCTAAAAAAACAAGGCAACTCTACCTAATTTTCATTGTGATTACTCAAATTTCTGTACCTAAATACTTGTTAGACTCCTTAGAAAAAGTCAAAAAGAGAATTTAAACCATCTGGTAAAATAGTATTCATATCGCAATATTTATCGCAAAAAATCTATAAATCTTTAGAATGGAAAGGTAGCATGGATTTAATGGTTCTACATGGAAACACAAATTGCAATAATAATAAAAAAACATTATTAAGAGTATATTGCATGTCAGCAAAATCTCATCTCTCACAAGATACATTTAATTCATCCTTCAAAACCTAGTTATTGTGTCAGTAAATTCGCAGATAAAATAAATACAGTGTTTTTTTTGCATTTGTTCATAATTAAAGGGGTTTTTCATATTTGCAGTGAACTGTGAAAATGTTTTTATACATATTTTATGTTTTTTCGACTTTTTCTTTTTTTTTTACACTGACTTACTACACAAGAATGTCAGTTTTGTCGGCTGAATGCTCTTGTGTAACATTTGATGTTTTAGTAACTATTTTGTAATACAATTTTACTGGGAAAATGCTGTAATTCACAGAACATTTGTATTTACACAGTGAATTTATTTTTGTAGTTATTTGTTACATAACTAAATATTTACAGTGATGTGCCTATGCATGTAAACTGATTATACACTAGCAGAATTTTTTAAACCACTTTATTTTTGTCATTATTATTATTATTATTATTCACATGTCTAATTAATCTAAATATTTGCAGTCCTTCAAAATGTTTAATAATTCACTGTTACACTTGATCCTTTTCTGAATGTGTTGTGCCAATCTTGTTTTTAAAATACACATTTAATTTGAGTTTCTATTCATGTTTTTTTTTTTGCATAAAAAAACAATAATAAAAGTTTTAGTTTAAAACAATTTTTTGACAGATTTCTAAAATATTTACACTACTAGCCAAAAGTTTGGGGTTAGTTTTTTTCATGTTTTTTTAAGTAAATTGTTTTGTTCATCAAGGCGGCATTTTTTAATTGTAAAAAAAAATGTAATTGTTAAACATTTATTACAATTTGAAATAGCTGCTTACTTATTGTAAGCTATGTAGTTTCAAATAAAATTATTACTTCAGTCATTATTGCTTTTATTACTATTAACATTAATAATAATAATATTAATAATAATAATAATAATAATAATAATTATTATTATTATTATTATTAATAATAATATTAGAGTGATTTCTGAAGGATCATGTGACTGAAGATTGGAGTAATGGAGATGAAAATTCATCTTTAAAATCACTGGAATAAATGATTCAATTAAATCATAAACTACTTTTGATTCATTTCACAATTTTACAATCTGTACTGTATTTTTTATTTTACTTTTTATTGGGAGAATATGTACAATTACAGAATGTTTGCAAATATATAAAGATCCTCCACATTTTACTCATGCAAATAAAATTAAAACTAAATATTTCCTTCTGAAAATCTGGATTTGTACTGTATTTTTGATTAAATAAATGCAGCTTTGGTCAGCAGGATAAGCTAATTTTAAAACATTTAAAAATCCTACTGGCCCCAAACCTTTGCAGGGTAGTGTATGTTTTCTTTATTAATCACACATGGTCTTGCAAATGCATTAATCACTATGTAGTATACAAGAAATTACACAGAGAAAAATTAACACAGCTGTGAATATTCTGATAGTTTCACTGAAAAACATCTGATCAACAATCCATGTGCACAAGTTTGCTTAAAAAAAGAAATTCAAGCCTGGTGTAAAAAAATAGACAATGACTTACTGTTTAGATAAATAAACAAACAATGTCGAATGTTAAAAAAGATTAAAAACTGAAGAAATAAACTCCTCCTGGAGTTAATCATATTTTCCAGTGTTTTCCCCTACTGTTTTTGCGAACTCAATCTCCCAGCGTGCCTCGGTACCACATCCGGTAGCGTGTTTAATGATGATTGTTATGTGAATCAGGCAATTGGTGAATTGGTAAGATGGCGGCTACGGCGGTAGAGTTTCAGAGAGCACAGTCGCTGCTCAGTACGGATCGGAACGCGTCCATTGACATTTTACATGCTATCGGTAAGGGTCTCCTCTCCCGCTGGCCATTGCAGCGCTTGTGTGATTTTAGCTAAATGAGCTGTGCTCTCAGTACACGGATCATGGGGTTTTGTAAAGCAGCAGCTAAATGTGTTAGCCGGTCTCATGCTGCTGACTCACTGTGACAGGCGTTAGAAAGCCTTTAGCTAGAGAAATATACTGAACCCTTACTATCTGTTAACTTCAGTGACAGACGTCTGCGCTGTATTGAACATTGTCTGCTGTTTTAGTTTTGTGAATTTTATCTGTTAGCAGAAGAAAAAGAATTGTCAGTGAACTGGTACCTGTTAGCCAGTCAGCTAGTCTCAGTTCTCAATGAACGCGTTTTTCTCAGTGTAGGGGTCTGTTTATGTTTGGGAAAGATGGAAAAAATAAATGTAACATGTTTTATAATTGATTTCGTTATGTATAGTTTACAAACGACTGACGTTGCCAAAGTATAATTTGAAGGAATTGCTTAAAGTTTGCATGACAGCTGAAATTAGCTTCGCTAGCTGGTCATATTCTCTTTTCTGTTTATACTATTTAGGTAGCTATCGGGTAATGGAAAGAAAAAGGATTTTTAAGTACGTCGTGACAGATCTGGGTCATTTAACCGTCATTGGCAGGTTATTTATAATTATGGTGTCATAGGCATTTTCTCTCGTCTTTCAGTGTTGCTATAATACCACAGTATCAGGAAGTTTTGTTTGACATGAAGTTTGATATGTGTGCGTCTGTCACGGATAATTTGATAGCATGCCACGCTAGTTTTGATTATATTTTAGAGAGTATTTTAAGTTTTTAGCTTTTATTAAGCCACCTAATAAAACAACACCTATAAGCGTGATAAATTTGCATTTATAAACACCAATAAATAGATCAATTTAACAGCATCTTTACTCTCATGTGACATCGTGCTTTGATAATCACTTTATTATGCTGATTTGTGTGAACAACATAGTTGTGTATCATTTGTGTCAATTCATTAAGATATAGAAAGTTTTAATCTAAGTTGCAGGATTTATCTTAAATGGAAAGTGTTTGTAACATTACAAATGTCTTTACTTTAAAGCATTCTAACATCTGAAGAAAGCTCTTTTGCGTATAGAGGTAAAGTTGGTTTTATGTTCGCACATTTAGACTTTCCTCTTAATAATATAATTTCATAAAAGTATGATTCGCAAACTCTAAATAGTGAAATCATACAAGCGGCCAATGACTATCAAAGTACAACATTGTTTACAGTCAAATAAACAGTGTTAATGTTGTTTTCAAGTCATACTTGCAGGTTATTTCAGACCAAATATTCAAAGTGCTGTGGTAAACAATATAGGGAGTGTGTCACAAGTTGACACTGAACGAATGTGCGAATATAAAACCAACTTTAACTCTATCTTTTTTTGATGGAATGATAAACTTGGATAAAAATACCACACTTTCACAGTATCATGGTATTATGATTAATGCTCTATAATATATATTTTTTAAATGTCTGGCAAAAAAAAAACATTTCTTTACAACACACAAAAATACAAATAAAAGACCCTACATATACCTTGGGAACGGTATAACAGAACATTTTAGTGGTATTAAAACCTTGACTTTTCCAAACCGCTGTAAACCTTGAATCCGGTTACCATCCCATGCCTAGAGTATATAAGGGTTTAAATGAAATTACTCTATTTTAAAGTGCACTTTGAGCAAGTTGAGGAATCCGCATTTGTGTAACCTTTATTTAAATCCAGGCTATTACCAGTGCTCTAGCTGTGAATCATGATTAATCAAAGATTAACTTGTCTATGTCTAAGCAGCATAGATTAAATAGCCTAGTCTTGTTAGCTTGTACACAATAAAATGATCTATTTCTGGCCACATTCACTGTCGAAAAAGAAATTTATTAAAAAGTAATTTTTTTATACTGTGCTTTACTTTGATTTGCAAATTTACTAACAACTGCAAATCACACAAGTAAAGTTTCCGAATAACAATTTAGAAGCCTCATTTTCATCATTTTAGGGTGCTATAAAGTGCATTGAATCAATGTGTTAAAATGTTTTAGGTTTTCTACATATTCCTTTTAGGCTGTATGCAATAAACTTTTCTATTTCTGTCCACATTCACAGTCAAAAGAGACGTCCAAGATGATGACGAAGAGGCTGTGCGTGTCAAAGAACAGAGTATTTTGGAGCTGGGGGGACTGCTGGCCAAGACCGGACAAGCTGCTGGTACACATCTATATTATTGTCAATAATCATTTTATGAGGTTCTAAAAATCACTACTCTGATCTTTTTTTTTATTATTGTTTTGATCCTGACACGGCATAAAAAAACATACAATACAATAGAATCACTACTCTGATGTCATCTGTCAGTTTTTTCACGATTATGCATCATTTTCAATATACCATTTATTTGCAGAACTGGGAGGTCTGCTGAAGTATGTCCGGCCGTTCCTGAACTCCATCAGCAAAGCGAAGGCTGCACGGTTGGTGCGCTCTCTGCTCGATATGTTCTTGGATATGGAGGCAGCTACCGGTCAGGAGGTGGAGCTGTGTTTGGAGTGCATTGAATGGGCCAAGTCAGAGAAGAGGACCTTTCTACGGCAGGCCCTGGAGGTCAGCCTTAGGCAAACGCCACTCGTACTAGAGCTTTTTTTATTTTTCGTTTGTGTTGAGTATTAAACTGGTCATTTGATCTTGACTTTGCTATGCATGTAGTTTACTATAGACTTATTAAAGAAGTCTTGTATTCCAAGGCTGGAATTATTTGATTAAAATAAGATTTACAGACAAAAAAATTAAAATTAAAAAAATATTTTCAATTTATGTTTTTTTTTTGTTTTTTTTGGATGAAATGGTGAGTTTTTAGGTTTGATTAGAAATAAATATGCTTATTTGGTGCACAAAAAATTTTGTACTTGCTGTTTTGAATTTTGGAATCAGTTTATAGACTATTTCAATGCGGTTATGTCATTAAACATTTCCCGCTTGTTAAACCATTTCATATCTGTAAGAGCCGATTCAATCATAACTTGATGTTATAACAGCTATTGTAACATTATTTATCAATACGTGGAACTTTTTGGACTCTCAGAAGCTATGGAAATTTAAAATGTGAAACCAGTAATACATCAGGACCATTGTTATTGTTTACGTCCCTCAAAATGGTCTATTGATTTTTTTTGTTTATTTTTTTGGCAGATTCTTTGTTGGATAGAAAGTTTAGATGGTTTATTTAACATATCTTTAGAGTAGGAAAAAGAAAATGTTATTGATGCCAATTTTTGAATCGTAGTAAGTTTTTTTTTTTTAATTATTATTGGCAAACCTAAACAAAGCCTAAGCTACCTTTGCATGATTAGTATTAATCTTGTGCTGCTTCAATGACTTTTTATGTTCAATCCTTCAGGCCCGCCTGGTCTCTCTTTATTTTGACACCAAACGTTACCAAGAGGCTCTTCAGCTTGGTGAGTCCACTGCTTCATTTTGACACAGTTATGTTTGTAAGATTGTATAATGTATTTACAGTTTGTAACCACTATCCATCCTTATTGATCAGGCTCTCAGCTTCTGCAAGAGCTGAAGAAGATGGATGATAAAGCTCTGCTGGTGGAGCTGCAGCTGCTGGAGAGCAAGACATATCATGCTCTGAGCAACTTGCCCAAGGCCAGAGCAGCTCTCACCTCCGCCAGGACCACCGCAAACGCCATCTACTGCCCCCCAAAGCTGCAGGCTGCTCTAGACATGCAGTCAGGTACATTTACATAATCCCTTTCAACAAATATGTCTACGTTATAATCACAATTGCTTTGAGTAGTTACTGTTTTGATTAAGTAGTCATTTCACAACCCTTTAAAAAGTGTTCTGTATATAAGATGAAAGTAATTAGGATATAATACTTTAACTTTATGATCATTATCACGTGATGTGCCGGTACCTTTCACAGATTAGTGAATTCAGAGATGGTTTTGTAAATACTGATATTTGTTAATTGTTACAGTAGGGAAGTATGTGATTTCAGATGCAGTGCTTCACTGTCATACACAGCTTTAATCAGGCATGACGGCTTGCTTGTCCATGTTCGCTTAAAGCAAAACTGCCTTTCAGCACATCATAAGATCACAGCCAGTCAGATCACATTTGTTTATACTGTCAGATGACTGCTGTCAGTGAGATGTACACATGCTTGAAACATGCTCAGACAGACTTCATCCTGCAGAGTTGGCTGTATTTTGCTTAATGTTTGTAATTGTGATGTTTGTAATTGTTAAAGCTTCTAGTTTCACAATTCTAATTTAGAGGCCTCATTCACATTCTTAGGACAGTTAGAAAAAACTGCGCATTGTAAACATTTCATTTGTCATTTTAAGTAGTTAAAGTATGCATTGAATCAATAGGTTAAATTGTTATCTGAAAACAAAATTAATATCAACCTCCACATAAAAAGATGAGTTTTATAAAGTCTTATCTGTGTACTTTCATCAAGTAGAAACGCAGTAAGAGCTGAGTGATATGACACAATGCATAAATGTGCATTAAACGCTAACAATGGCAGTTTACATGTGTATGTTGTCCCATTGTAAACATACACATTGCTGTTGCCTCATTACAAACATATCTGGTAAATTTTACAGAATGCATATTAAACTAACAAAGGACGCATTTAAACAGACCTTATGCCTTTTTGTCCAGTCGGAGACACTGACACCACAAATATGCAAATAAGTAGGTTAAGCAAGTTTTTTTTTAGAAAATAAAATATACTGCATCATTGTATGAATACCCAGAATTTAGGTTACCCATGGTTTAGAAAGACCCAGGGGTTGACACAAAATTCAATTCTATCATTTACTTATCCTTCACATGTTTTTTCCTTCTGAACATAAAGGAAGATATATTGAATTTTGGGCACTGGCTTTCATAGTATTTAGTTATTAATGATATGGAGCCCCCCACCATTTTTTCGAATATCTTGTTTTGTGTTAAATAGAAGAAATAAATTAAAGTTTAGAACTACTTGACTGAGTAATTTGAGTTATTTTTTTACATTTTATTTTTTTTATTGAACTAGGCCTTCGAAAAGTTGTCATGCAATTCAAACTGATGATTTAACAATAATTATGCAACACGTTAGCATTTATTCTCATGCCCTCTTAATCTTTAAATAAATTATCTTAAAATACATCTCTCTAATGCATTTAATGGCAGGACAATTACATGAGATCACCATAATAAAAAAAACACAGTGATCCAATCAGTTCCTGATGCACAGAACCAAGTTACACCCTATACCTTTTATGGTTCTAGAGACATACGATGTCATCACAAATTAAAGCAGAGAAGACTATCAATATTTATATTTAATGTACATTTCAAGCCACAAAAATGGAAAAGAAACCGATCATACATACTTTAATGATTTTGTCACCTAACTGAAGTTTCATCACCTTTTGTTTTCTCTTTTAGGCATTATTCACGCTGCTGAGGAGAAGGACTGGAAGACGGCATATTCATACTTTTACGAGGCGTTTGAAGGCTACGACTCTATTGACAGTCCTCGTGCCATCACTGCACTGAAGTACATGCTTCTCTGCAAGATCATGTTGAACTCGTGAGTGCTTGATTTTTATTTATTTGTTTTTGTTAATTCTGATGTCTTTTACTTGTGCCATCATTTAATATTTAAATATCGATGAGATTAAAACGGTATATTATGGTCTTTGCAGGCCAGAGGATGTGCAGGCCCTGATCAGCGGAAAACTTGCCCTCAGATATGCAGGCAGACAGGTAAATGTTTGAGCCCACTGGATGTTGTAGTTTTTGTAAGACCATTCCAAGAATTCAGTCATTGGCTGAAATTTGACAGTTCTATATTTTATTCGCTACATTAAAGAATAGTATAATTAGTATATGTTATTGTTAATAATTATAATAAAAGCTAGCAGTAATAACAAGTTTTATTACAAAAAGCAAAAGTGTGCACACATTTATTTCATATTAGATTTTTTTTTACATTTTTTATATATACTACATATTGTTTTACGTTATATATTATTAAATAATAATTACTATATTGTTTTTGGGTTAAGATGACTGAAATTAATCTTTGCCATCACATAAATAAATTAAATTTAAAAAGTATTAAAATCTTTAAACCGTTTAAATTGTAACATTATTTTACAATATTATTGCCTTTGCAGTATTTCAAAAATCTGGACTTTGTGAGCAGGATATTTCCGCACGTAATGGAATATCTGTAATATTGTGGAATTATTGCAGACAGAAAGTTAGGTTTTTTTGTTTTTATAAATTTTAGGATTTTAAATATTTTTTTTTTACTGTTTTATTAATTTTTCCACTTGTCAACCGGCAATCTAATCGAGTGTCCAAGCTGTACCTGATGAAATCCTGTCTGTGACTGTTATTTGTTAGCTCAGTGCTTAATTCAGACAAAATGTTGTTTTTTTTAACCTAAAGTGGCGTCTTTTCTCAATCTGCAACAATATTTCAGCATTTCTTGTGGTGTTTTGCTATGAAAATATACACACCTTAGTTTTTCCATACTTTTTTTGACCTCAAGAATTGTTGCTCTCTGTAAGTTATACAATGGAAACAGAGAAACAGAAAAGGTGTTTACCTTGTAACATGCAAAGCCTGCTGCATCATATTTGATACACAAATGAGTCTAAATGATCAAAATAAACAAAATCTCTTCAACAATAGCATTAGAAAAATCATTTTAATTTCAAATTTTATCGATGGATACAACACAGCCTTCTTTAAACAGGCAATAATGCCACCTGACACACCTAAAGTGGGTCATGTTGCTTAGGAGAAATGCAGCACCGTTTTCATGTGTCAAACACCAGATGATTATGCAACAGTTTTAATCAAGTTTACATTTGCTTTATTTGCATTCAATTCAGTGATTGCAGAATCCAAATTTTTAAGGGAATTATAAACACTACA
Source organism: Danio tinwini (assembly GCA_903798205.1). Classification (NCBI taxonomy): domain Eukaryota; kingdom Metazoa; phylum Chordata; class Actinopteri; order Cypriniformes; family Danionidae; genus Danio; species Danio tinwini. The sequence continues at coordinate 744,393 of CAIGQZ010032903.1, read as the reverse complement.
GCTGCCTATTTTTCTATTATAGTTCATGGCAATTCAGCTTTTTAAACTTGAAACCCTCTCTTTCAGTCATAAAGAGTAAAATAGTGCAATGAATTACAGTCAGAGGTGGAACATGTTTGTTACATCCCAAACACAACCACATATTTTATAGCACTGAACTACTTTTACTATTTCCATTAAAGAGCCATCTAAAATACACATGTTTTTTGTGCTGATTGACGGCTACAGGGTATTTTTTTTAAATTGTGTCTGTGAATGGAGGATTACATGGATTAATTTGTCCTGTCTCTCTCTACTTCTGTAGACAGAAGCACTTAAATGTGTGGCACAAGCCAGCAAGAACAGGTCACTTGCAGACTTTGAGAAGGTAGGTCAGGTGCCCTGGATTAAAATTCCACCACCAATTTCAGTCTGCCTGCTGTCATCACATATTATGTCCTTCTCTTTGATCCTCATTTAGGCTTTAACGGAATACAAAGCTGAGCTGCGGGACGACCCCATCATCAGCACTCATCTGACCAAACTCTATGACAATCTGCTGGAACAAAACCTCATTAGGGTCATCGAGCCCTTCTCCAGAGTGCAGGTAATGCCTTCGTGCACCTCGGTGTAAGCCCTGATGCGAGCTTAAAAGTTGTTGACTCAAATTGTTCTCCTGTGCCTACAGATTGAACACATTTCAGAGCTAATAAAGCTTTCCAAGGTAAGGCTTTTTTCCTTACGAAGAAACCGAAGAAAGGAAAGTCTTTCCTTTTCTTAAAAATGTTTATCTATTGATCAAGAAAAGTTAAAATGTATTCTAAGGATGCTCCAATCAGGATTTTTGCAGCCGATACCGAGTACAGTTTCCTTGTCATGGTGATTGGCAGATACCAAGTACCATGGAATATAATGCAATAAGCACATATAATGCAATAAGCACATTTTCCCTCTAAGTATGATACTTAAAGGTGCAGTATGTAAGTATGACACCCAGTGGTTGAACTAGGTATTGCACTCCTGGATCAAAATAAACGCAAGCACGGGTTGCCAGATTGAGTACAGAAGCGAGTGATTTAAACTGTTCTAAATAAAAGCAACAACACGCGATTGAGAGAATATTTTCCATATTAAAAGGAGTTTTTGTCCTAACCAACACCTCAAATTGATAGATTAGAAACGGCTTCTATTTTTCACAGCTGAACAACAGAAACCTATGACAATAATCACCTCAGGTAAACCTCATGTGCTTTATTCAGTGCTAAATGCTAACAATATGAGTTTGAATGCCATTTTACATGACATTTATTGCCATATACTGAAAGCAGCAGCAGATAGTTCACCTCAGATCTTGAAAACACAATAAACTGTTTGAAATTGAACTTTAGAACTAAACACATATGAGTGATTCAGCATCTACATTTAATGATGTTAAAGAGAGTTAACATGTATTAAATAGATTTTAAACCTTACCATTTCGTGAGTGCAAATTCTGTGCTTCTAAAAGGCTGTATTTAAATTTCTGTTGTGTTTCGTCTGGTGCAAACAGCCAAATTGCTCATCACTGCGTATCTTCTCACAAATCATGTTGTTAGGACATGCAGTTACAATGTAATCTGCTCACCTAATGTTTACATTAGTAAGATTTATATAATTTGCTAATCTATAACCTCATGTGGAACTGAATCGGTCTCATTTTAATGTCTGATACTGTCAGAGGGTCGCATTTTCGGTCATGGACGCATGCTTTCAGAGCCTTTCTGAATGAATAAATGAAATGCGCTGTGTTCCAACAAGGCAACCCGGGTGCTGAATTATAATTGGCTAAACTGGCATTGTGCAGGTTAAATTTACCTAAACAAAGACAGCGTTCTGGCATGGAAAAAACATTTTCAAAGCAGAATATCTGACTTCAGCACAGTTTTTCAGTTAAACAAGTGTTCACTTGGGATGCTTCTTAAATATCTGCACATATATTATGGTGTTTTTATGCTTTAGAAAAGTCAAAAACTTACATGCAGCTCCTTTTAATTGGAGTTTTCTCCTTGCCTAAGAGAAGAAATACAGGATGCTGCACATAACACATCTCTTTTATCCATTTAGTGTGGACATGTCATGGCCAGAAGCAGCTTTACAGATAATAATAAAACACAGATATTAAAATTGGCAAGAAAAATTACAATCAATGCCATTTGGAAACATTGCAAATGAAGAATCCAACATGTCTCAATCAAGAGAAAGTTTGGAAGTTAAAATGCACACCTATATATCTAATACTACTTTACTAAAAGGAGGTAGGCCTATAAACTACTGTTTATTGCAATAAGTATATAACAAGAAGTTATGTTATTAACTATTCATGAAAAAATTATAATTTTTAAGTTTTATTTATCTAATAAGTCCAGCCAGCTTTTAGTGAACTTGCAATATTGTCAAAAACACAGAATCTTCAGTTTTTATACATGTAAAAAGGCCTAAACGCATGCAAAATCATTCAAATATTTTGCTCGTCTCCAACTATTGCCAGCAGATCTCTCAATGAGCGGGAGAAAGGGATTTACACTATCTTTACTGCTCTTTTCATTTACCCTAAGAAATATAATGCTTGGAACATCACTGTGCCTCTCCTGATCTGTTCTCTTGCTCATTCACTCTCGTCGCCATGATTTCCGGGTATTTTAACTCATTTTTGGGGATCACGGAGACACTATAAGTATGCGGAGGAATCGCGGAGCTTCCGGGAGAGGTCATAAGGTTGGATGAGACACTAGATATCGGTGATCACGTCGCTCGCGTCAAAGCAGCTCAAAACATTGGATATACAATAGTGGCACTTGCAACAAAAAGCATCACTCACGTGAGTTGCACCAATAGACTTTATAAACAGGTCCCACTGCATCTGTACATATTTTAGCTGTTGTATCGAACGCTCAAGCCCCCACACATTATTTACCTCACGTGTTGTGGCTGCTGTAGGCTATGCATAATATACGGGAGTGCATGTGTGTCTTGCTCTGCTTGTAAACTCATAAACAAACCCTGAGATCAGCCAGATCGGCAAGTACCGATTAAGTCATTAAATGTGATTAATGTATTTTTTTTTTTTGTTAATGTTTGTTAATTATTGGAATGAATATCTAGCAACCCAAGTACTGTTGAAAGAAACAATGAGGAGATGATTTCTATAAACCTGCAACAGGCTGAAAATTGAACTCCCAAGGCGATCAAAAGCACCAATGTTTTAATAAAGAAAATGAAGAGGAATAAATTATTGCATGTGCACATTCTATACACACAAATGTTTACACATCAGTAGTTGACAGCCTACTATGGTGGAATACAGGACTGTATAGTAAGCAAGCACATACTTTAGTGTTTCTGTACAAAGTGACATCTGCATCTTCTTTCTTGGCATGCGTATTACAGCTCTTTAATTATTTTGATAGATTTGAGTAAATGAGGATCGTGTTGTTGTTTTTACCTTAAACTAAGAACATTTCTGTTTTATTTGGGTAAACATACACTTATTTCTAATTAAATTATTTATCTTCTACCTTATGAGAATTAACGAATACATGAATTCTTACTTTTATGTACACTACCGGTCAAATGTTTGGGGTCAGTAGGATTTTTAAATGTTTTAAAATAAGCTTATCCTGCTCACCAAGGCTACATTTATATCAATATATACAGTGCAAATAGTAAAATTTAAAAATGTTATTGCTTAATAAAATAACTGTTCATAAGTAGTTATTAATTTAATTTAATAATTTATTCCAGTAATTTTAAGCTTCATTACTCCAGTCTGCACAGTCACACGATCCTTCAGAAATCTCTATTATTGCTGTTATTATTATTATTGCTGTTATTATTATTATTAATAGTAATAGTAATAAAATCAATAATGACTGAAGTAACATTTTTACTTGAAACTACATACAATAAGAAAGCAGTTATTTAAAACTGTAATATTTATCAATTTTATATATATATTTTTTTACATTTAATATGTAAAAAACCTTAATAAACAAAATAATTTTCTTAAAAAAAAACATGAAAAAAAAAAACCGACCCCAAACTTTTGACTGGTGGTGTATCTGTCAGAAATTGGTGGCTTTTGTTTTAAGCTTCATCCATTTTTTTTTTTCTTTCTCTTCTCAGGGGGATGTTGAAAGGAAACTCTCACAGATGATTTTAGACCAGAAGTTCCACGGTATGAACCTTGTCTTTTAGTTAATAAGTGTGCTGTCAAACATGGGTATCAGTATACAGATTTGATTTGGATTCTGATTAATTTGGATTTTTCTTTCTGTGAAGTTTATTAACTAATTTCGAGAGGATCACGTGTTTAATTGATCACGGCTGGTCCCGCATTAGCTAATGCACAATTTACCAATCAGATGATTCCTAACTCATAAAGTTTCTTACCTTGGTTATCATTGACTTGAAGAATCCCCCCTTCCACCCCTACTCCTCCCTTTTCCTTGATAGGGTGGCACAGCAGCCCAGTGGTTAGCACTGTTGCCTCACAGCAAGAATATCACTGGTTAAACTTGTACTTCACTGGTACTTTACCTGGCCAGCTGACGTTTCTGTGCGGAGGTTCACATGTTATCCCCGTGCTCGTGTGGGTTTCCCCTAGGATCTCTGTTTTTCTCCCACAGTCCAAAGACACTTCATAGGTGACCAAACCAAATTGACACCATAGATGAGCTCTTAATCAGCAGTAAATATCAAATAGCTAATTTGCCATTAGCCATAAATAAGCAGGGTAGTTCTTGAGACCTACCTGAGCTCAAACTCTCCTCTCGGCCTGCAACGGGAGGGATCCCCGGGCTCGAGAATCTTATCTCCCGGAACAGCATGCCAAACACGCTTTATAATCAATCACCAGCTAAGTGTGAACTCTTGAACTAGTTATAATGTAGATTTTGCTTGCTAATTAAAGATTAGATTACTACTGCAGCTGATTATAAATTGTCAATCCAATGTTGAATCATTTCATTTGGAGCAGATTTTAGTTTGTCAAAAATAGTGCTTTAATAGACTTCAACAGCAACTTCCAGTTCACACTGACTTGTCAAGTTATGATGATTTTTAATGATATCTTACCTAAAACTTCTCTTCTCTCTGCACTTAGGAATCCTTGACCAAGGGGAAGGTGTCCTTATTGTATTCGACGAGCCACCGGTAGACAAAACATACGAAGCCTCCCTCGAAACAATTCAGAACATGAGCAAAGTAGTGGACTCGCTCTACAACAAAGCCAAGAAGTTGACATAGGCAAGCCCATGTTCGGTGCTGCGCTCACTGCCTAATATTCTTCTATCTCAGAATCACATAGCATGAAATTAAAAATTGCCTTGTTTTGTGCAGGTTGAGCATTGGACCCTTCAGCTGAGAGCATGGCCAGTGTGGGGGGACTCTGGGGAAGGGGAAGGGAAAATAAAAAAAAAAGGTCTAAAACCCCGAAAAACAGACTGACTCCTGCTGTTGTCCTCTCTGGCTTACACTTGGACATTTTTTACCACCTTCCTTGATGGACAAACTACTTCTATTACTATGGGATCACATTTCTTTTTTTATTATTTTCACTTTTTTGCTGGTAATTCATTTCTTTGTATCTTGGCTGTGCCTAATGGGCCATCAGGGAATCTTCAAAAGAATAAAATAAAAACTCACCTGCATTATAACTCTATTTGAAATGTATATACATAGATCTCTGGTAGAGCAAAGCTGATTTGAGATGATTCACTTCCCTTGCAAATCCAAGGGCTGTTGTGTTGAGTTTGCCCATACAAGATTCCCCACATTACCAATTCAACGGTTTTAGGCCTCTCAAAGGAAGCCCCTGGCCTCGCTCCAGGCCTACCTCTCGAACAGACATCGTTCTTGGACTTTTTATTGTCGAGCGGAAAGGTTTGGATAAGCTGCTGTCATCAGGACAGGCTCGTGAGCTGTTGTCATTCCTGCCCTTCCTCCTCCTCCCTCTTTGTACATAACGTTGCCAAGCGCCTCTGTCTGGCCTGTCATGCTGTTGCCCTTTTTTATAACGCTAAAAAAACATAATAAAGTCACCAAGAAAACATGTTTCTGAGTACCTTTGTATAATATTTGTAATACTTTTTCCTTTCACAGCTTAATATTCACATGACTGTAAGTAACATCTATTAGTTCACCTGAAAAGTGTGAATTCAGTAATATTTCTTTACAACCAGCTCAACAACAATGAACTAATGGGTTCTATGCACAGCTAGAGATTTAAAGGCAATGATAAACTTCTGGTGATTTTCAATTTCACAAGGTGGTTTTCACAGCATCAATGTTGTAATGTAATAAATACATTCAATTAAAAAAACTTAAGCATTCATTTAGTCAGTAGCAACAGGCTAGCGCTAGAAATTCCATTGAAAATACTGGGGTAAATTTGCCAGAGATGGTTTGTGGCTGGAAGGGCATCCGCTGTGTAAATTATGTGCTGGATAAGTTGGCGGTTCATTCTACTGTGGCGACTCCGGATTAATAAAGGGACTAAGCCGAAAAGAAAATGATTAAATGAATACTTGGGTAAAATAAAGTGTCATTTTAAAGACATGTTGGGGGAAAATGGAATTGAATGCAGTGTTTCTTGTCCAATCTGAGACACACTTCATGTCATATAACAGGCAGAAATCAGATCTTAAACGTGACAATTTTGTAATGGAAAGAGGTCATCGGAAGGCTTTGGGCTGCCTGGCAGAAAATTACAAGTCTGTGCTTTTTTTATATATATTCACAAAAAATATTTGTTTCAATTGGATGAGGTTCTAATTTTAATTTATTATTTAAGTAAGAATAATTTTGAGGTCACGGCTGGTTTTATTAGAAAAATAAAGGCAAAAACAAACAATGCAAACCAGAAATTTTAATAGCAGGACAAAAGCGTTATGATCTAATAATATCCACTTTAAAATGTATATGGCATATATATGTATGATATGATATATGTAAGATATAAGAAATTGATTTGAAAAAATTAAGAACGTGCAAACCCCCACCCAGACTTTTTCTACTCATAATTTAAAAAAATCTAATGTGTAACTGATTTAATTTTATTGACTTATCACTAATCATTTAAACAAAATGTTGAATCCTATTTAATCATATTCTTACATTTTTTTAAATCATTTTTTTTGTTTGTTTATTCTTAAATACCGTGTGTTTGTTAATAAATGTAAAAAAAAATTGTCCAGTTTTTGTTTCTTTAAATTATTGTTTTAGTTTATCATTTACCTTTAATATCACATGAATATAAATGGATCTAAACATTTGGAAATATATTCTTGGTTCGGACATATTTATATATGATTATAATATAAATATATTTTATTATTTAATAAAATAGATCCTAATTTCAAAAAAATTTTCCTAATAATTTATTTTTCTTTAGACATTTCTACCTGGATTCCACATACAGTATGCCATATGCCACGCTATGATGTCTTTGATTACATGATGACGAAATAAAAAATGTTTAAGGGGTCAACTAATTTTTTTGAATGTATGTATGTTATGTATTTCTGGTTTGATGTTAAATGTCTGTTTAATATACTGAGTGGTCATAGAATTAAAATAAAAAAAATAGAATGTCATATTTTACCTAGATAGAAAAGATATAGATAAGAATCTCCTGTTTATGTTAAATCTTTTGATATTATTAGGCAAGTTTTTTTTTTTTAACTCTTAAAGGACTTTTAAGTTGTAAAGCAACCAGAACTGTGAACATACTCTAAAAACTAAACTCCTCTTCTCTGTGGTAATTGTTATGTATACCTGTTCTTGTTCTTCTTTAGTTTTTTTTCTTTTTTTCTTTCTTTTTGTTATTTTGCTTACATCTTAAATGTGAATATCCTTGTGTAAGTTTTGCTGTGTATTTGATTGGAAATGTTCAGCAAATAAATAATAAAAATTATAAAAAAGATCAACAAACTTAAAGCAATACGAACAAAAGCTTTGATCAAGGACTTGAAAAAATGTTTTTGAAAGAGCACCTGGATCAAAAGTTCAAAAGAATCGATTCACTGAAATGAGAGTCAGAATTGTCGCGCATGCGCAGTTGTGTGTCGCTGTCCACTGCTGTGGTGCTGCTCTAGTTCTGCTGTGAGGAGCTCAACCGAGCAGCTTCACCTAACGCAAACATGGCGACCCGGGTGAGATATTCTTCAATTTCACTTTTTAAACCAATAAGCTTATATATTAGGATTTAGCACTGCGTTAAAGTGTAACACCCTGTTTCACCAAAATCCTTCTCGAGAAGAGCTTCGGCGTCGCATTTTTTTTTTCACGAAACGTATCCAGTTTGATGTCAGTCACTTGGATATTTCCTCAGTATATCCAGCCAATATACATAGCAGGTGGCGAAGCGGTCACTTGTGAACAGATATACCTTGATAGTATTGGTTTTTGGGTTTTGTATTATTGTTATTATTATTAGCATGCTAATATGCGGCTACCGCACAAGGATACGTTAACGTTACACGGGAAGTCGACCAATAATACTGATTATACGGCATGAATACTCGAATATCGGTGATGTCACGAAATCATTCATTTTTAGCAATTGTGTGATAAATGTCTAGAATTGATTGGTAAACAGGGATATACAGAAGTCAATTGGTAAACAAGCTAAGCTTAAAATAGATACGTAGAGGTTGTGTTATGCTGAAGCCTATAGATAAGGTAACGTTATAAGATGAACCAGTCAGCGGTTGATTGCTCGATTATTCAATATGGTTGATAACGATGTAAGTTTACTGTCATGTACCGTATTTCCTGATGAAGAACCGTGTTATGACAATATTGTGCTGTTTGAGCGGATTTAACCTTGACATGGCTCGCCTAATGCTCTCATAAGCTCCTCTCTCCACCGTGTGCTTCTGCTTGAAGAGCTCGTGATGTATAACCTTGACAAGCCTGCGATTTCTCCATTTAAAAGGCATTCGTTTGAAAATGACCACAGAAACGCACCGCTCCCTCAATGCAAATATATTTTGTGCGCAAATCTTCAGCTCTCCTTATCCTCTCTGTGCTGCAAGGTTCTCCTCTCTGTAGGTCTTAACTGATGCGTTGCTTGTCATTGTGAAAAATATAATCGTTGTTGCAATCTTAACATAAATGTGTGATAGGCTCCTGATAAACTTAAGCTCCTGATAATTTATGTCTCATTAGCATTTTCATTTTTATGAAAAAATACATTAAATGCAAAAAAAATGTAAAGAAATATACATTAAATATAAAAATATAAATATGATTGTGATTATTGTTAATATTCTTATTAATATTTTATTGAAATTAATTATTTAAAATATTGTTTTAATTGTTCAATTAATAAATATTTATTTACATATAATAAGGACTGTCATATATGTCTATCTGTCTACAAACAAAAAATTGCTTTTCCAGGCTCTTCTTATTCATCTATCCACTTACATCACATAATTACATTATTAGTAATCATGAATCACATTAAAATATATTATTATTATTATTTATTCATCATAATATAATATATTCATTCATTCATTCATTCATTTTCAACTGCTTTTCCGGGGCCGGGTCGTGGGGGCAGCAGTCTTAGGAGAGAACCCCAGACTTCCCTTTCCCCAGACACTTCCTCCAACTCCTCCAAGGGGATCCCGAGGCATTCCCAGACCAGCCGAGAGACATAGTCCCTTCAGCATGTCCTGGGTTTTCCCCAAGGCCTCCTCCCAGTGGGACATGCCTGGAACACCTCCCTAGTTGTCCCCAGGAGGCATCTGAAACAGATGCTAAGCCACCTCAGCTGACTTTACTCGATGTTGAGGAGCAGCGGCTTTACTCCAAGCTCCTCCCGGGTGACAGGTCTCCTCACCCTGTCTACAAGAGTGCGCCCTGCCACCCTGCAAAGGAAACTCGTTTCAGTCGCTTGTATCTGAGATCTTGTCCTTTTGGTCATGACTCAATAGCCCATGACTATATGTGAGAGTAGGAACGTAGATTGACCGGTAAATTGAGAGCTTTGCTTTTTGGCTTAGATCCTTCTTTAGCATAACGGACCGGTACATCGACCACAATACTGCTGCGACTGCACCAATCAGCCTGACCATTATAATATAATATAATAAAAATATAATATAATATAATATAATATAATATAATATAATATAATATAA
>CAIGQZ010032903.1:697806-720340 GCA_903798205.1 Danio tinwini | reverse complement strand
GTGTGTGTGTGTGTGTGTGTGTGTGTGTGTGTGTGTGTGTGTGTGTCCTTGGGATGCTGAATCAGTCCAGACGTTAAGTCAGGCTGACAGAGTCTGCCGCAGTGCCTCCTGCTGATGCCTCACGTCAAGAAGAACACAGCATGAGGGCTGATGTGTGTGGGTTTGTGTTGACATATTGATGTATGACATGTTTATGTGTGATCTAAATTGATATATAATATATTCGGTTTGCCTATTTAAAAAATAAATATTTCACTCAGTAATATTATTGCTTTCATTATTTTAATTTTTCTCTTACTGGAAATAACAATAAAGACTGTTTTAACCACTCAAAATATTCTGCCATGTTTAGGATTAACCTGTGATTTAATTGAATGAATGAGACGTAAGCCTACTTAAAAAGCAGCCATTGTCAGTCAATCCGACATATAATCCCATGTGCTGATCTCAGATTATGTTGTCTAAGGATTGGTGGAGTTGTAAACATGGGCAGTATGTGACTAGAAAACGTCCTTTTTTCCATGTTACATTGATGTTTCCTGATAGAAGGTTTGTGTTTATTATTGTTTTCTGGATCTCTCTCTCTCTCTCTCTCTCTCTCTCTCTCTCTGTCTCTCCAGGCATGTGACTGTGAGGACAACACCCACCCACAAGTTTGTGTTCACAGTGAAGGGTCACCACTCTGTGCTCCCTGGAACCATCGCTTTCAGTTTGCCACAGGTGCAGGAGTCACGCCAAGATCTGTCACTTGTGTCACAAACACAACACAAGACAAGTTTTAGCATTGAAAAAACAAAGAACATCTAAGCAAACAGATTTAAAGGGAAAGTTCAGACAAAAAATGAAAATTTAGTCATTACTTACTCACATTGTCCAAACATCTTGGAACACAAATCTATATTTTTGAAGAATGTTGGCAACCAAACGCTTGACTTTCATTGTGCATTTTTTATTGTTTAATGTGGTTAGCACTATCGCCTCACAGCAATAAGGTCTCTGGTTCGAGCCCCAGCTGGGCCAGTTGGCATTTCTGTGTGGAGTTTGCATGGTCTCCCATGTTTGCAAGGGTTTCTTCCGAGTGCTCCGGTTTCCCCCACAGTCCAAAGACATGTGCTATAGGTCAATTGAATAAGTTTAATTGGCTTTAGTGTATGTATGTGAATGTGATCGAGTGTTTATGGGTGTTTCTCAGTGCTGGGTTGCAGCTGGAAGGGCATCCGCAGCGCTAAACATATGCTGGATAAGTTGGCCGTTCATTCCGCTGTTGTGACCCCTGATAAATAAAGGGACTAAGCTGAAAGAAAATGAATGAATGAACAAGTTTTGAATTATTATGACTAAATATTCATTATTGTCTGAACATTATATTTTGATGGACCTTTTGCATGTTATTCATTCTCTTCTTATCCCTTGTTAAAGAGGAAATGGGCAGGCCTGTCTATTGGACAAGACATAGAAGGTGTGTCTAATTAAATTATTCTCAGGGAACATTTAGAACACAGTTCATATCAGTACACAATTTAAATCACTGGTTTTGTTAACATCATTTCAGTGTCAAACTACAACTTTGACAAGTCCAGGCAGTGCATTGGTGCCATGACTATTGAGATTGACTTCCTGCAGAAGAAGAGCACTGACTCCAGTCCTTACGACTCAGACAAAATGGCTGCTGAGTTCATCCAGCATTTCAACAATCAGAGTTTCTCCGTGGGGCAGCAGGTCAGAATCACATCACCAAAACTGAATGATTTACAAAGAGCTGAAAATCAATAAATCTTTTAAGAAACAATTCCTGTATCAGTTCTGAGGTTCTTAGACTGAATTGCTCTTTGCTTTTGAATTAATTCTGAGTTTAGTTTTTATAAGCAGATGGTGCTGTACGCGTTACAAACAGCCGTACTCTGCAATGTTTGCTGAGTATGTTACCCACACCCAATGTCTCAGACTGTAATCTGAGAAGTTAACTGAAAACAAACAGAAAGTGCATTTTCAGATTTTAGTTAAAGATTACAAGGGCAAACTATTTGTTTTTCTTAATTACATGCACAGATGAACTGCTCACCACAAAACTGGCAATGTGAGCTTACAAAATCAATATGCTTAGTTTTGATTTCATATGTACTTTAAGAACACGTGTGAACAATTCTGCTGCTAAAAAACGTAGTGAAGATATTGGGGAATGAAGTACATTGTTCAGATGTTTTGTTTCAAGACATTTGTTAGATTTTTTAGAGCTAATAACAGAGGCTTAAACCATTAATAGCAGAACAACATAGTTATTATAGAAAGAGAGACAAATAAAAGTTGTTTCAAGTATTGTGTACGCATTTGTATAGGAAAGAAGATCCATAGATTGTCTTTTAATGCTATGGTTACTATGTTTATTACACTGCTGTGCATCTTTATGTATTTTGGTTATTTTTGCTGTTCTTTGGACCTTTGAATTAACTGAAATCTTTAGTCATAGTGATACAAAACTGAAATGCTTTAGTTAAAATCTTCCTGGATCTACTTTAGCTCTGCATTCCTGAAAATAATTCAACATAGGCTCATTCTGAAAACGTAGCCCTATATACTTTTCTGGAGATCACGAATTATGTAGCCAGGAGTATGTATGGCTGCATTTCATTTTTAAAATGATTGCTATGGGGCGGTATGAGGCAGTTTCTTTTTGCGCTTACCAGCTGACCGCTTACCTCCATATGGATGGCTTTCCCACTGTTTCCAGTTTGTCCAGTTAGCTCACCATGTACGTCGATGGACTTGAGATGATGGGCCAATCTCTGCTTTTTAAAATACTATTGGTTGGGTCTGAGCCAGTCAAACAGTAAGTTGACAGCGGCCTCTGGTGGACAGCACACGCAACTGGCACTTGCGAGTGAAATCTGAGATCTGAAAAAGCAAACACAGCGGCCTCTAGTGGATTCGCGTAAACAAAAACTGCAAAAAAACGTAGCTCCTGGGACATATTTGGCGCTCTCCAGAATTGTATATAGAGGTACGTTTTCAGAATGAGCCTTGGTTGAAATAATTACACAGCTTAGAATGTTGCATAGTATAATGTAGTATAATGTTTAATTGTGTTAATGTGTTTTTGTTTACGTGTGATTTTCATGTCATAGCTGGTCTTCAGTTTTTGTGACAAGCTCTTCGGCCTAGTTATCAAAGACATTGAGGCGATGGATTCCAGCATTCTGAAGGGTGAACCAGCATCTGGCAAAAAGCAAAAGGTATCAGAAAGTGCACATTGAGTTTGCACTTTAGTATTACAGAAAAAATAATTATCCAATAATTTGTATACATATCTAATTGTACTGTGTAACTTCACAGATTGAGGTCGGCCTGTTGGTTGGAAACAGTCAAGTGATTTTTGAAAAATCAGAGAGTTCATCTCTCACTCTAGTTGGTGAGTTTTATCAGACTTTATATAATGGATTTCCATTCACTGTCATATAAACAGCTTCTCAATCTTACTCTTTTTGCCCTCCTGCTTACCAGGCAAGGCCAAAACCAAAGAAGCTCGTCAGACCATCATCAACCCTGACTGGAACTTTGAGAAAATGGGCATTGGTGGTTTAGACAAGGAGTTCTCTGATATCTTCCGTAGGGCCTTTGCCTCTCGAGTCTTTCCTCCAGACATCGTGGAGCAGATGGGTTTGTGCTGTTTGTTCTTTTCATAATAAAAGACATCCATTTTCAGAAACAAGAAAATGTAGAACAGGAAAATGCAAGCATAAATACCTTTTACGTTGATGTTTACAACCATAATGTGCGAGTGTAAAAGTGTATTTATCTAGTGTAAAAGTGAGTTGTTGTTTGTTCTGCAGGTTGTAAGCACGTGAAAGGTATCCTACTCTTTGGTCCTCCTGGCTGTGGTAAAACACTGATGGCCAGGCAGATTGGTAAGATGCTGAACGCCAGAGAGCCAAAGATAGTCAACGGACCAGAGATCCTCAACAAGTATGTGGGAGAGTCTGAGGCCAACATTAGGAAACTGTTCGCTGATGCTGAGGAGGAACAGAAAAGGGTGAGATGATGAAGCTTCTCCTTACAAATACACTGTCCTACTATACTATACTCTCTTTTGTGTCTTAATTGTAATGTTGTGTGTGTTTCTGTGCAGTTGGGTGCTAACAGCGGTCTGCACATCATCATCTTTGATGAACTGGACGCCATCTGTAAGCAGCGTGGTACAGGCGCCAGCAGCACAGGTGTGCACGATACTGTGGTTAACCAGCTGTTGTCCAAGATCGATGGAGTGGAGCAGCTCAACAACATCCTTGTCATCGGTAAATAGGAGTAGCTTTTATCTTTAATGTGGTTTGATGTGACTCATGCAATAAACGATCATTAAATAAACAACAATAAACTATATGAAACATTAATATTATTTGAGTTAATGACAAATCTAACGTCTTTTAAAAATAAAAACAATAACAACTAATCTATGATCATTACTATTAGAAGTAATTATTGTTAATGTTGTTGAAGTAAATGGTGAAAATTGTGACTTATTAAAAAATAAATTATTATGACAATAATAACATTATTGTTATAATTAATGAATTAATTAATTTTCGGCTTAGTCCCTTTATTAATCTGGGGTCGCCACAGTGGAATGAACCACCAACTTATCCAGCACGTTTTTACGCAGCGGATGCCCTTCCAACCGCAACCCATCTCTGGGAAACATCCACACACACTCATTCACACACATACACTACGGACAATTTAGCTTACCCAATTCACCTATATCGCATGTCTTTGGACTGTGGGGGAAACTGGAGCACCCGGAGGAAACCCACGCAAACGCAGGGAGAACATGCAAACTCCACACAGAAACGCCAACTGACCCAGCCGAGGCTCGAACCAGCGACCTTCTTGCTGTGAGACGACAGCACTACCTACTGCTCCACTGCGTCGCCTTATTATTAATTACAATAATTATTATTATTATGAAACAATAACAACATTTATACAAATGTACAAGGTCACACTTTATTTTGATGGTCCGTTTGTTGAATTTAACTTACATTGCAACTAATTCTCATTAGATTATAAGTAGACTGTTAGGTTGGGGTTAGGGTTGGGGTTAGGGTTAGTGTAAGTTGACATGTACTTGCAAAGTTTCTTATAATCAGTTAAATGTCTGTTGAAGGACTGTTAAATGTCAGTATCAACAGATATTAAGCAGACAGTCTACTAATACTCAAATGGACCATCAAAATAAAATGTATTAAAATAATTTATTAGCCTAACAGTAAATTTTACTTACATTTACTAATATTATTTGGGCACATTTTCATTTATGTAATCATGGTAATAACCATATTAATAATAATAATAATAATAATAATAATAATAATAATAATAATAATTATTATTATTATTATTATTATTATTATTATTATTGTTGTTGTTATTATTATAACAATACTACTACTACTAATGATGATAATAATAATAATAATAATAATAATTATTATTATTATTATTATTATTATTAAAAACAATGTTGGTTTGCTTTTCAACTTTATATGTTATGCATAATAAAAGTCACTTATTATCTTTTTATCTCCTCTAACCTATGTATTTGTTATTATCTGAAAGGCATGACTAACAGGCCTGACCTGATAGACGAAGCCTTGATGAGACCTGGCCGATTTGAAGTAAAGATGGAAATTGGTAGGATTCAGAGCTTAAGAGCCTTGTCCTTTATACATTACACATATCATACCCTTTCTCCATGTCTGTTCACTGTCACCTACTGAATGTACTGATGTCTCCATCTCATTACTCAGGTTTGCCGGATGAGAAGGGGCGTGTCCAGATCCTGAACATCCACACAGCTAAGATGCGAGAGTTTAAACTCCTGTCTTCTGATGTGGATGTGAAAGAACTGGCTGCCGAGACCAAGAACTACAGTGGAGCTGAACTGGAGGGTCTGGTCAGAGCTGCACAATCCACTGCCATGAACCGTCACATTAAGGTGCAGAGCACTGTACAATCCTCTACACATTTCTTAGCAATGATATTGAGCACTAATGCTGGTGAATGTGAACTGCAATGTGAAAACCTTGTCCCAAGATACAGTATTTCTGATGCAATTTGCACACAGAAGGACCAAGTGGGATTTAAATATGTCTTAGAACAAAAACAAATATGGTGAATATTAACAAGATTAATGAGGGTTTATAGATCACAATACCTACAAACAAAGTGGGAAAAGCCTCATGTTACCATCGTCAAATATAACAAACCTTGAGGATCAAAACCGGGTAGCTTAAAATTAAAATGCTGTGTTTTTACATACTGTATTGATTGTGAATAACTTAAGATGATGTTAGTAGTTAAAAGCATTGTTGTTTCAGTTTACCCAAAGGAAATGTAACGTATATCATTGTTCATCTTCTGAAGATGGAGTTGTTTTGTTTGTATTTAGGAAATGGAATAAAATACATTTCATTGTCCATTTTCTTAGGAAACCTGTAATCAATGTTACAAGTACTCCAGACACATTGTTTTACTATTTTTGTAGCATAAACACCATCAAACCGAGTAAACTTCCAATGTGTCTTTTTGTCACTAAAACCTAAAGAAATCAGAGTTCTGGTCCCTGTGCTACTGATACTTAACTGTGATTGGCTCAACTGTTCTCAGTTGTAATTAGTGAAGACCTGACATGCTGTGAATTGTATTTCAGGCAACATCTACCGTAGAGGTGGACATGGAGCGAGCAGAAAAGCTACAGGTCACTCGAACAGATTTCATGGCATCCTTGAATAACGACATTAAACCTGTAAGTATCCGACTTGTAGAGTAATTAATTTTTTCATCATCAGATACATTGAAAACATGTTATTTTTGTATCTTGTTAGGCTTTTGGCACCAACCAGGAGGACTATTCCAGCTACATCATGAACGGCATCATTAAGTGGGGAGATCCAGTGACCCGAGTGCTGGAGGACGGAGAACTGCTGGTGCAGCAGACCAAGAACAGCGACCGCACTCCACTGGTGTCTGTGCTTCTGGAGGGTGAGCTCTCTTTTTTAACTGTAACACATGATCAATGTTTTTTCTTGCTTAATTACCCTAACCTGCCTAGTTAACCTAATTAACCTAGTTAAACCTAGTTAAATGTCACTTTAAGCTGAATGCAAGTATTTAAAAAAAAATCTAGTAAAATATTATTTACTCTCATCATGACATCATGACATCAAGATAAAATAAATCAGTTATTAGAAATAAGTTATGAAAACTATTATGTTTAGAAATGTGTTGGAAAATGTGTCTTCTCTCCTTTAAACAGAAATCGGGTTAAAAAATAAACAGGGGGGCTAATAATTTGTCTAATAATAAAAGATTAATTGCATCCATTATATAATATATATGATATAATATATATTGTGTATTATTTATATTTATTATGTTAATGTGATACACATACATAAAAACAAAACTAAACCAAATGTTTTTTGCAAAATTATTTAAATTTATATATAACTTGTATCACAAACATATATATTTTATATCTAAATATGAATAAGCATGTATATTTATATGGTATGTTCACAATGCACTGATGTTTTTTATGTAGTTTCAAAATACAACATTGACATGTAAAAATGTTGAAAAAATATCTACCTGAGTGTTTTAAGATGCATACAATATACAAATACAATATACAAAGTATTAAAAGTATTGAAAAGAAACAGTTGAAGTTTATTGGTCAATCGTACAGTACTCTGACCATCGCTGTGGGGCTGGCAAACACATGACAAAACACTCTTTCATTGACTAAAACTAGACTAAAACGCCAAACCTTTTAATAGTCTAAAACTAGACTGAAACTACAATGATCCAGAAAACTAAAATATGACTAAATCTAAATAAAAAAATATGCTGCCAAACGCTGCTATATTACAAATACTAAGGTTTATAAATGCCAATAACTGTGTTTATATATTACATGATGTTTTTGTTTTTCCCCTCAGGACCTCCTCACAGTGGAAAGACAGCTCTGGCTGCCAAAATCTCAGAGGACTCACAGTTCCCATTCATTAAGATCTGCTCTCCTGACAAGATGATCGGCCACTCAGAGATCTCCAAATGCCAGGCAATCAAGAAGGTTAGTGATTAACAAACAGTATGCTCACAAATACATTGAAGTATAAAATAATATATAATCCATTCACAGTTTTATCAGCCTTCTTAAAGACAAAATTGTTGCATTGCATCATTAAAAATGTCAATTATTATTTACTTTTTAGGTCTTTGACGATGCCTACAAGTCTCAGCTCAGCTGTGTTGTGGTTGATGACATTGAGCGTCTCTTAGGTTAGACATTTATTATTTACAATTAAAAAGTAATAATTATTATTGCTGATTTGTTTTTGTTTTTCCAAGAATAAATAGAAAAAAATAGGGAAAAACTGTAAAATTAATATAGCAAATAACTATTTTATTTTAACACATATTAACACTATTTTCTAAATTTAACACATTTTTTTGGTAAAAAATCTAAATAAATAAAAGGTACTTGCTTAACAAAAAACTATGTCAGTTAAGTCAACTAAGCAAATGTTTATCCTCCCTCCCACATTAACATGTATTTGATAAAAAACTATATGATTATGTGAACTCTCCCCCCCCCCCCCCCCCTCCCAAAAAAAAATCCCATTTGTTGGAATGAATGAACGTTATAATAAATGTTATAATATGTTACACTATTAATGCCCTACTATCGATTATGTGTGATGAACCAGATTACGTGCCGATTGGTCCTCGATTCTCCAACCTGGTGCTTCAGGCCCTGCTGGTGTTACTGAAGAAGACTCCACCTCATGTAAGATGTGCATGAGATCCATTTATACACATTTGCGTTTCTGAGTTTTTCTTTGAATTCATTGCTCTTTGTCCTGTAAGACCATTTGATTATGGTGATGTCTAATGGATGGTCTTTATTTTCACCTTAAGGGTCGTAAACTGCTGATCATTGGCACCACCAGCCGTAAAGACGTCCTGCAGGAGATGGAGATGCTGGATGCGTTCAGCACCACCATCCATGTGCAGAATATCTCCAGTGGGGAACACCTGGTTGAAGCTCTAGAGGTGAGCTGAATCGAAAGACCAATCTACAATGAATGCAGAGCTGTATAACCCTAAAAAAGCCATAAGAGGAGAAAATAAAAGATAATAAAAAGCAAAAAACTGGCAGTTAAATGCTAACGTGATACAACACAAGTGGCAAATTAATGTTGCACCCAATTAATACTACATTAAAGGCTTCTAATTTTGTTTCGGTCCCTAACAGTAGTTGATTTATTTGTTAATGAAATAAAATAATAATAATTTTTAGCATCACTTATTTTTGCAGTGTGTGAAATGCTTTGCTCAAGTATCTACAGTAGTCTGTTTCATTTTTCAAAACTTTCAAATAGAGGTCGGCCTAATTTAATTTGATCAATAACAATAGTGCAATTAGATTAGGGCTGCACGATATAAAAAATAATAATAATAAAATTACGATATTTTGTTTCTCTACGATTATATATTGCGTTATGTATACAATTTTACCAAATTTATAATTTTAGATTGAAATCGTCTACTTTAAATATAATAAACAATCGACGAAGAGCAGATAAATACAATAAAGCGAAGGATACAAGTTAATTCAAGTGTTTTATGGTTTTCTGAGGAATCTAACAGTATTCAGATACAATAATTGAATAATCAAATGTAAAAATAATACCGTGTCATCCTCATTGTAAAAATAACTCAATAAATTTAAGCATTAAAAGAGTCACAGATGGTACAATTTCTTATGCACGGATGCTTTTAAAATTCTCATACAGTCACTGGCCTTAAAGATACATGAATGATAATCCAGACTCATTCATTTTCAGCTTAGTCCCTTTATTAATCTGGGGTCGCCACAGCGGAATGAACCACCAACTTATTCAGCACATGTTTTATGCAGCGGATGCCCTTCCAGCCGCAACCCATCTCTGGGAAACATCCATACACACTCATTCGCACACATACACTACAGACAATTTAGCCTACCCAATTCAGCTGTACCGCATGTCTTTGGACTGTGGGGGAAACCGGAGCACCCAGAGGAAACCCACGCAAACACAGGGAGAACATGCAAACTCCACACAGAAACGCCAACTGACCCAGCCGAGGCTCGAACCAGCGACTTTCTTGCTGTGAGGCGACAGCACTACCTACTGCACCACTGCGTCGCCTAAATCCAGACTCAACATTGCATATTCTGTGATGTGACTACTGCGAATGATTACATTGCGATATCAATGCAGAAACTACATATTGTGCGGCCCTAAATTACATTACATTTACTGATAACCAATGAATTAACTGATACAAAGCCAACTTAAATTGGATACTGGATGGAAAAAATAAACAATATACGATATGTAATTGAAACTGTTATCATGACAGGCCTAGTTTTTGCACATCACTAGCTTTAAATGTGCAGTTTTGCTGTCTAACAAATGTATAAAAATGACTAGCTGGTAATAAAAAATGCTAACATACATCGTCATATATGGAAGATAATCATCACTTTAAATGTTTGGATCTGGCTTGTGTGTATATTGTTTAACAGCTTGAAGTAAGTTTAAACAGCTTGTTAGCGCTCTCTTAGCCCTGATGGCACACATACTACTTTATGTTATGAAATGAAAAGATCTAGATATTACTATGCAGACATCTAGAGTACTGCATACATACAGCACACAGCAAAACTCTTCCTGGCCTCATCTTAAGCTACAGGGTTTGAAAATAGTCATGGCAGGCAATGAAGAAATAGGCTGACATTATGCAAATTATTCATAAACCTTCTGCAGGAAGTCAGACTGGAATTACTAAGGACTCGCTTTAAGTAGTTCAGAATGACTTTATTTTGTTAATGAAAGAGAACAAGTATATTTATTATGCATTTTGATCTTCTGATATTTCACGCTCATTTTACATTCACAAACAGCTATATTACTACATGAAAGATCTGAAGAAGTGCAGCATATGCAGTGTTGCCAGTAGATGGCGCTATTTAACCACTCTCAGGATAAAATGCTAGCACTAAATGTTTCGTTTACATCTATAAAAGGTTATTTCTATCATACTTATCCTCTTTTTTTCTGTCAATTACAAGCTCCTGGGCAGCTTCACAGATGCTGAGAGAACCACCATTGCCCAGCATGTGAAAGGAAAAAGAGTGTGGATTGGCATTAAGAAGCTGCTCATGCTTATTGAAATGTCTCTGCAGGTAAGCTTCAGTGGACTGAACTGTTATTTTGTCTTAGACCGATGCTGAAAGCACTATAATTAAACATTAAGAGTCACAGAAACCCTCTGAAAAAATAAGTATTTATTGACATTGACGGTTTGGCAAAATGTTTGGCATACATAATTGAAGAAAAATATATATAACTTATTCTGATCCCATTGTTCTTCCATGGCATCACAGAAAAAAAAATCTTGTTTTTAAGAGTATGCTTTTTCTTAGTGTCTTTGGGTTTTTATCTCTTCATGTTGCCAGACATGTGGACTAGAAATTAAATGAGCTCAACCAGCCTTCTAACATACTTTATGAAAGGCAGTCTAAATAATTCAATTGCTTTTCTGTGCTTTTTATAGCCGTTTCATGCGCTGAAGAATTGCACGGTGCATCAAATGTACTGTCTAGCAATCTCATGAGCTCACTTCATCTTGTGACACAGGCACTTGCAGAAAACCAACAAAAATGAAGGTTTATTTATAGCATGTTGTGTTTACCCTCTTCTCTCCAGATGGATCAGGAGTACAGAGTTAGCAAGTTCCTTTCTCTACTCAAAGAAGAGGGAGCGTAAGTATTCAGCACTACACAACCATGTTGCATATTTGGCACGTCCTAAAAACAATCTTGCCACAGACTCACAAAAATCACACAGAGTTAAACGGGCTTTAAGAGTGTTTTCATTTACAGGCTGGATGAAAACAATCACATTCGAATTTAACTCTACCAGTGAAAAGCAATGGTAAGGGAGGTATTAGATGTGCTGTATTTAGGCCCATCAGAGTAGTTGCTTTGAAATTTCTTGGTCCTTAGTTTTACTCTAAATATATAGAACCTGAAAATTAGTACCCTGTAGTATATCCATATCAACTTCCCCTTTATATGTTCAAAAGTTTGGAGTGCATTTTTTATTTAGGGTCAGAGATGGGAAGTAATGAAGTACAAATACTTTCTTTACTGTAGATTTTTTTGGGATCAGTACTTTACTCCACTATTTATTTTTTTGAAAACTTTTTACTTTTCCTCCTTACATTTTTACACAAATATCTGTACTTTCTACTTTCATTTTTAAACCAGGCTCGTTACTTTCATTTTCATGTGTTTGGTGGCGCGATCTATATTATTTCTTGTCATTGTGCAATTTGAGTGCCTTTTTGATGCAGTCAATCTATTTTTCGTCATTGCGCGCAGTGGCTTTTTCAACCAAGGCTATAACGCACCGTATGTAGGCTAGTTTATGAAAATTACTGTAAGAAAGGCAAGGATGACGGGGTTTTGTAAAGATTTGTACATTTAGTACTAAAATAATCAAATACTTTATAAAAACGTTATGCATTGAGATTTATTTCCTTTATTTCCGATGAGTTCATATTTCCTAATACAGAGTTTATGCTGTTTTAGTTTTTTTATATATATTTTTTATTGACTATATGATTTTACATATAGGCATATTAATCTTTAATTAATTGTTTTAACAAATGTTTTACAACAACAAAAGTAACTATACTGGGAAATTTCTGAATAAAAATATAATGCAGATCCTGAATGTATTATGTGAAAAAAGATCATGCACATGTTTTGTAGGTTGTAGTCATGCCTGTGTATGTGGCTTTTAGCATAGAATAAATGTATTAACAGAATTAGTGTTTATCCATTACATAAAATATTCACAATACCCTGGAAAAAACTCACTAAAGTAATGGGTTATGTATGAGAGCTGCTAAAGCAAAAAAATAATAATAATAGTTTGCAGTCAAAATACGATAAGTATTTATTTTAGCAAAAGAAAATATATTTTTAACATCATTCATTCATTTCTTTTTTTTCGGCTTAGTCCCTTTATTAATTTGGGGTCGCCACAGCAGAATGAACCGCCAACTTATCCAGCACATGTTTTACGCAGCGTATGCAACCTATCTCTGGGAAACATTCATACAAACTCATTCACACTTATACACTACGGCCAATTTAGCCTACCCAGTTCACCTGTACAGCATGTCTGAACTGTGGGGAAACCGGAGCACCCGGAGGAAACCCATGTGAACGCAGGGAGAACATGCAAACTTCACACAGGAACGCCAACTGACCCAGCCAAGGCTCGAACCAGCAACTTTCTTGCTGTGAGGCGACAGCACTACCTACTGCGCCACTGTGTTGCCCCATATTTTTAATATATTTAATAAAAAAATATTCAATTGAAACAATGTTCAAAAAAATTCTATATATTTTGGACAAAATTGAGTGTAAAATGTAAGACGTCATTTATAAAGATATGCAGGCCTACAGAATTATTTTTAGATTTTTAACTATTTTGTATAAACATGAATGGCAGCTGTTGTTTTTGATCCAACAGCTGCAAAACTATATGATGAACGCTGAGAGTTTGCGTCAGGATGATGATACATGGGGGAAACTGGATATTTACCTACAGTACCTTTTATACCTAAAACATGTAGTAGTAGTGGGTACTTTTTACTTAAGTACATTTTTGAGACTGTACTTCTTTAGTTTTACAGAAGTACAAAAGTGCAGTCAGTACTTCAACTTTTACCAGAGTCGTTTTAAACATGAGTATCTGTACTTCTACTTGACTAAAGGATTTGTGTACTTTTGCCTTCTCTATTATGGTGTGATAAAATTGTAATTAAAATCAAAGATGTCTAAAATGTTACTAAAACATCATTTCTGTTCTTTTGAACTTTATCAAAAATTCATAATATGTTTTTATCTTGAGCAAATCAGCATACTAATTTGATGAAAGATCACATGGCACTAAAGACTGGAATAATGATGCTAAAAAATAAGTATTGTTAAAATACATTAAATAGTAACAGATATTTAAACTGATATTTTACAGTATGTGCATGAGATAGAGTTGTTTTTTTCAAAAGCTTATATAATATAAAGCTTATATATCTTATTGACCCCAAACTTTTGGAAGGTAAAATACTGTATAGCTTAATGCTGTGGTTACTGGTTGTGTTCGACACACTTTACTTTATGTATAAGCTTGTGTAGATGTTCCTTCTCACAGCTTTCCCACTGTGAATTCAAGATACTTCTAGAATCTTACTTATGCTAAAAAGAGGCATGCACCTATAAAAGGATGCACTGCACATGCTGCTTCAGGTTTTGACAACAACATTTCAATTAAAAGCAGATGCATGTTTAAATTAAGTTTTAAAAATCTAATATTTTTGTAATATTGTAATTGTACTTAGTTACCTACTCATACTGAGGATACAGAGTAAAGAAAAATATAAATAATGAAAATGACATGATACGGATTAAAGTAAAAGGACAAGGCAAAAGATTTTACGTTTTTCACTGTTCATTTTTAGAAATGTCTATAGCATGAGTATTAAATCTATAATTATTGAATTAAATCATGAATTTGGATCATATTGTGAAATGAGTTTATCAAAAATCCAATCAAATCAAAACATTTCATCACCAAAACATTTTAATCGCCCCCTTATGGCTGACTGTGGTATAGGTCTCTAACCCCACCTTCCAGATTCTGCTATTTTAGGCATTTATTTATGAATATTCATGAATGTTTGTTGATTCGTTTTAATTAGCTGTCTGCTATAAAAGTGAGGAGTGACATCATAATTGACAACAATGATTGACAGCTTGCCTGAGTGAAGCAGTAACAGCTGTGTTGTTTCAGACAAATAAAATGAGATGTTACTCCATAAAATGTACTAACCGGAGAATCATTAGTTAAATCTGTACTTTATAAGATAATTGGTAAATAAATGCTGTTAGCCAGCTAGTCAAGACAACAAGCAAAGCATTAGCCTTGTGAGCAGTAAAAACAAGTGATTGCTGTTAATAATGATTTTGTAATGAATTATTTATGTCTGTGAGAGTATGGGCAGGACCATTATACCCTGGCTCTAATTTAAGATATTATGGCTCCAAATGATGTCATCAGTATAAGATCTCAGTCGCCATCTTTGAGTGTCACCTTTCTACAGTGGAAGAAAGTGGAAGTATGTTGTCAATCCAGTCTGATTGCATCCATTAGATGTTGATTGAGTTTTAATTTAGAGCATATGGTGTCATTTCTGTGTTTATATGCCTGATGAAGATCAGTAGATTGAAAGGTTGCAGTTGCAGAAGTCGTCATAGTTGAGTTCATTTAGTGCGCAGTAAATGGGAAAGTACAACAAATCATTTTTTTACAATCCTATTTGCTGAAATAATAATTCAAGAGTTCACACTTAGCTGATGATTGATAATAAAGCTTGTTTGGCATGCTGTCCCGGGAGAGAGCCCTAAGCGTGTAAGATCCTCGAGCCCTGGGCTCCCTCCCGTTTGCAGGGCGAGAGGGGAGTTTGAGCTCAGGTAGATCTTGATAAACTCCCCCGGCTTATTCTAGCTGAATGGTGGAAATGGATGACTAAGGAGAGAAGTGCTTGCTTAGAGCTTGACTATGGTATCAATTTTGTGTGTTAAATTTACTTAGGGTACGTGTTATTTGGACTGTGGGAGGAAACCGGGGAATCCGGGGAAAACCCACGCGAGCACGGGGAGAACAATCAAAACTCCACACAGAAATGTCGTCTGATTTAGTAGGGACTTAAACCAGCGGCATTCTTGCGGTGAGGCAACAGTGCTAATCACTGGGCCACCGTGTCGCCCATCTAAAAAGGAGGGAAAGTAGAGGTGGATGGTGGGGTTCTTCAAGACGAAGAGAAGATATTGAGATAAGAAAACTCTGGTTATTTATAGTGGTTATTAAAACTGGTTATTTATAGTGAGTTAGGAGTCGTCTGATTGAATAATCGATCATAGGCTTATGCAGGAACAGCTGAAAACAATCATAAGCACGTGATCCTCTTGAAATTTGTTTATACATAAACTTCACAAAAACAAACTCCACGATGGTGTTATCAAGACTTTCAGAAAAGGGAAAAAAATTGTGTGAGACTGATGACGGCAGCCAGAGGAGAGAATAACATCAAATTTACTCTAAGCTCCATAGACGCTGCATTAAAAACAACTCGCATAAGCGGTAATTAGTTTTTTGTATTTTGATGCAAAGATGATAGAATACATTCATAAATACATATAAATGTTCATACTTTTTTTATCAAAATATTAAAAACTTTCAGGGATTTAAGATTATGAAGACTATTAAACACGTCGTAACAGTCTTGTGAAAAGGATCCATAGGCATTGGAGCATTAGAATCACAAATGAATGCTGACTTGCAATAGGATGACATGGTTTATTGAACAAAAAGTGTGCAAATTCTGATGTGATGAGTTTATGTGAAAATCATTCAGATGCTGTATAGATGACATTACTCGGCAAATTCTGAAGCAATTGCATTAAATTCCATGCCAAAAACATGGACAGGGGAAGACATTATTCTTTAAGTTCATTCTTATGATTGGTCAACTTCCAATAGATTGACAGAATTTCTCTCATGAATTAACGCTGACAGCTCCAGAACTATTTTGGCATGTTTGGAAAGGATCAGGAGCTCATGAGCCCCTCGGTTTGAAAATTTATCTCACACGAAGTGAGCTAAGACCATATGAGTATCAGTTATTTGCTTTGACTTCTCCTGATAAAAAAAATAATCGCATATGAGCTAAAACGGTAAAAAAAAAAGTACCATGTATGACAGCCTTTAGTTTAATTTTACATGGCAGTCACATACTAAAATATAAAGGTTTTTACTTTATTTTCTGAAATGTTCTGTCAAAACATTCTTTATTTACACAGATCTGCAAAACAAATGCTGTATTCTGCTTACCAGAAAAGTATTGTGTTGACACTTTGTAAAGAAACAATATGGCTCTGAACACATACAGTCTTGTTATCAAGTACACTGTAAAAATCCAGAAATTAGCCATCTTCCGTATTTTGTGCTTTATGTTTTTCTTTTTTTCTTTTCCCTGTTTATTTATGCTTTTCGATCACATTATGATAGCTTGATCTTTCATTTGACAACTTTTAACATTAAAAAGTTAGTAATAGAATAGATTTTTAATAGTTTAAAGTGATATTTTGTCTGGCTTGGTGTTGTATATTACATTACAAAAACCTTGTAATAAGTTACCAGGACATTTATATTTTTTTATTTTACAGATTTATTTCTCTTTATATTATTTCGTAAACATTATATTATTACAAAGTTCTATAATGTCAATAAAAGTCACTTTGTTAAACAGACACTTGTTAGCAGAGATCAACATGCCATAATGCAATTCACAACCATAAATAAACTGAAAACACAAAAAATGGAAAGATTTTTGTAGATTGTAGAATTGTAGATGCCTATAGACTGATCAGTTTTCAAAAAATAAATATATATTTTTTTTCGAAAGGGGTAATAATGATTTTAAAAAGTATAACAATTAATCTAATGCCGATATTATAAACGGAAAAAATGATGACATTTTTCCTCTGCTGAATTTGCACTAGTCCTGAAGTGCACAATAAGAGGTGGGACGTGCATAGGGTTAATTCTGAACTCATGTTGATTTATCCCCTAGAAAAACAGTCACTACTGCTAATGATTGACTTTCAGATGGCAGCCATCAAAGTCACAGAGTCTGTGTGCCAGAGCTTGTCTGTAAATTTGGACTGTGGCCAAACATCAGGGGGCCGAGGTGAAACCAAAAGCCAAAGCCACATACAGCGCACACACTCCGACAGCAAAACAAAAATCTCCTCACATCCTCTGCATCCTTCTCTCCGCAGAGATCGCGGCTTCTACGAGTAACAGAAGACAGGAGAGGCTTTCAACCTTCTGCATGTTCCCGAAAAAAAAAAAAAACTCCAGCCAAACTCCACCATCACAAATATAACAGATATAACCTGACGGAGATCACACTTCATATCCAACCAATATCAAATATCGTCTTGTGCTTTGTGTAGGACTTCTGTATGCTGTTTGTTTACATTAAATATGCGTTCCAATCTGCTCAAAGCAAGCCATGAAAATGTAAAGATTAAAAAAAAATCTGATTCATAAATGTATATATGCTGCTGGATGCAAAACATATATTGTGAGACTATATCATGCAACGGGAATCTCTAAAGTATGATATAAGGAAGCTGTTAGTGTGTGTATTTACAGTAGTGAAGATGAGCCGTGCTGTTCGTAGTGTGCAAACGCTGAAGCCCTACCTTTGTGACTGTAATGTGGTAACACAAGAAAACGACATATAGATCACAGTGTTATTCGATATTGTACATAGGTTTAAAACAAAATGACCGTTCTATTTGTTTGGTTTGAATGTAGATTCTGGTTACGGTGTCATGAGATGATAATATATTGGAGATCAGTTTTACACTTGTGTTTGAGTGTATGTGTGTATGTGTGTGTATCAATAAAGACTCTAAATCCGGTTTAGAGTGAACCGTGTGTGACTGTATTTATCTGTGCAGTGTGTGTAGATGTTTTTTTTCCTTCTGAAAATGAATATTCATGAATGTGTTGATTTATGTATTTCTTTTCTTTGCCTGCCCATTCATTCATATGGTTTCTGTGACCAGTGTTCAATGTCCAGAGCTCTATGATCTGTTATGACTATTGGAGATGTACGGCCAGATGCACAATTATATTACTGCAATAAAAAAAAAACTAAAGATAAGCTCTCAGTAAGTGTATGCCCCTTTGTGATCTTGTATATTTATTACTGCTTTATTATTTTCACTTACCTCACCCTTTGTTTGGTCAGTTATCCGTTCGTGTGGCCATGATGGAGATATTGGAATATCAAGACCAGCATTGGATTGAATGGTAATCATTCATGATGGTTATTTATGATGCCAACATCACAGGAAAGTGCATGGAAGCTGCAAAATCGTGTAGAGAATGACTTCGTAATCATGAAAAGGTGAGATATTTTGACAAACTGACAATAATAGGCTGTCTTCTGCTTGATTAGTTTTTTTGGTACTCTTTCCCCCAACCCCCCTCTCTGTTTACCAATCTATTGGACATACACCAGTATAGTAGGTGGCGGTAACGCACATTACAAGTTGAGTTGCCATCTGTCATAAGACCTGAAAGAAGAAAAAAGTCAACCAGCTCTGGTCAGATGTTGCACAAACTTGTCTAAAATATACAGTTGAAGTCAGAATTATTAGCCCCCCTTTGATTTTTTTCCCTTTTTTAAATATTTCCCAAATGATGTTTAACAGAGCAAGGACATTTTCACAGTATGTCTGATAATATTTGTTCTTCTGGAGAAAGTCTTATTTGTTTTATTTCAGCTAGAATAAAAGCAGTTTTTAATATTTTTAAAAAACATTTTGAGGTCAAAATTATTAACCCCTTTAAGTTAAAGTCATAGTCTACAGAACACACCATTGCCAATAACTTACCTAATTACCCTAACTTGCCTAGTTAACCTAATTAACCGAGTTAAGCCTTTAAATGTCACTTTAAGCTGTAAAGAAGTGTCTTGAAAAATATCTAGTCAAATATTATGTACTGTCATCATGGCAAAGATAAAAATAAATCAGTGATTAGAAATGAGTTATTAAAATTATTATGTTTAGAAATGTGTTGAAGAAATTGGGGGAAAATATAAACAGGGGGGCTAATAATTCTGACTTCAACTGTATATACTTTCTTACAAAAATGCATTAAATCACTAGGAGACTTTTATAGGAGACTTGTTTTCACCTCAGGAGCCATTTTTTATAATAAATGGATGCACTTTATTGGACTGTTGAAGAAAAACACATACCCATTTCTATTGTAGAGCTGGAAAAGTACAAGATATTTTTTAAGATAACTTCAACTGGATTCAACTGAAAGAAGAAAGTCATACTGTATACACCAAGGTATCCTTGAGTGTGAGTACAGAAAGTAAACACCATAGGTTAATTTTCTTATTTAAATTTTTTATTTTTTATTTTATTATTTTATTTTATTATTTGTTTTTTGTTTTTTTTTTTTGGGGGGGAGTATATTAGCCTATTATTTAAATAGCAAGCACTAAGGTTTAATAATAAATTGCATGCAATTGTTGTGAACATTTATCTATAATCAGCTGTGAATCTTTAGCACATGTGTTCAGCTGGAGCAGAGTCATAGTTCTCCGCCAAGTTACGAAAAATATTGCATGCAATATCATCATGCGAAAGTCAAATTGCAAATAATCATTCTGCGATTTTGACTGCTGTTTGTGTAGCTTCTCTGAGAACTACAGCCCTTTAAATATTTCTAATGTTAAAACTGAAAACATGTGCAAATACCACATAAAATGAAAAATATATAACCCAAATTTGATTGTTGCTTGATTGTCGCTGGTTCGAGCCTTGGCTGGACCAGTTGGCATTTCTGTGTGGAGTTTGCATGTTCTCAAGCTAATTGTTTCCTTTTCAAAATATGCCAAACTGCAAAAATATTCTAACTAAAACTTAAATAACTTCAGTTTTATTAGTTATGAGATAACAAAATACAGGTCATCATTTCTGGCTGTTAGAGCTGTTGTAAGTGTTTATCTTAAGTGTTCTGCAGTGCTAACCACATGTTAACCTTGCGTAATTAATGGCTAAGGTTGAGATTAAGAGTTGAGCATGTCAGAAAGAGCAAAGACGTGCAATACATACACATCATCTTCTTTTGTTTGAAGGCCTTTGAACCTCTAGAGATTCACTATGAATGAGTCCTTTTTTAAAAGTGAGCATTGTTATCTAATTGGGACGGAGATGTGGAAGATATGATTGCAGGAATACAGCCAGCTTGAGCAATAAATTGCAACAAAAAGATTACATTGCAATGATCTGCTACTAAAAGCATTGCACTTCTATGCATTATACAGAACAGCTATTTCGAAAGGCATGAAAACTTGACAGCAACATCTTTAAGAATCCTTTTCTTTTAGTAGATGTGGAAGAAAGTTTCCTGAATGGTTGTCCTTGATGAATGTTTTCTTCAACAATTTTATTTTAAGTACAAATGTGGGTGGAATTGATTTCTTCAAGTCTTATATATATGACATTTATTCATCAATTCATCCATTTTCATCCAATTCATCCATCTTAGTCCCTGATTTATCAGAGGTCACCACAGCAGAATGAACCGCCAAGTATTCTGGCATATGTTTTACACAGCGGATGCCCTTCTAGCCACAACCCAGTACTAAAAACCCATACACTCTCACATTCACACACACTCATACACTATGGCCAGTTTAGTTCACATTTACCGCATTTCTTTTGACTGTGGGGAAATCAGAGCACCTGGAGGAAACCCACTGTGACAGAGCGGGCCTCAACTCGCTGTGTTGGGAGTTCGGAGGGACAACAAAATGATGGTGTACTCGATAGCACTCCAGTGCACAGTGTTTTATTTACAGTGCTGGAAGTGGAACAGTCCTAAAAAACAGTCCACAGTGAAAAAGTGTTCAAAAAATAAATAAAGCCAAAGTACCAAAGAAAGAACCAAACAGAATATATAGAATTCTGAATAGGTTGGCGGTTCATTTCGCTGTGGCCACCCCAGGTTAATAAAGGGATTAAGCTAAAAAATAAAGTGAATGAGTGAATATATATAGTATTGTGATACTATTGCTCTAAAAGACTGGCGGTGCCACTAGTTTGTAAACGGTAGTATCGTCATTAACAGTCTATCTACAATAGATAATGTTGGATGTGGAATGTTGGATGCTCACACTTTTGTGCAGCAATAGACTTTTATTTTAATAGTCTGTGGCGCCCTTTAAGGTTACTTTACAAGATTTTAGATGTTTTCTAACGTTTCAAACACACATCTGAATCGGTTCATTTCTGTTCCCTTAATATGATTTAGTAGATTCAACATCTGCGACAATCTCTTAAAAAGAACGACTCACAAAGTGAAATTTTGAATTACTTTGGATTCTTAGATCATAGATGAAAAACCCAAAATAGCAACAGGAAACATTGAAACAATTTTTGACCGCTATTTTTGTTGGAAAAATGCTATTTTTGAAAAAAAAAATTTATTTGGTGTAATTTGTATTTTTATTTTAATGTATTTATCTAAAAAATAAACTAAAAGAATGAATAAATTTTAGGTTTAGTGACATGCAAATAATTCTTTTTTCAATGATAAGGGAATTATGAATTAAATTCAAGACCTAATAGAACATGTAAACTTTATAATTTGAGTTATGAATTACAGTATCGCAATACTACTTGATATCGTGATACTTCAGCTGGCATAGAATCGTAACAGGAATTAATGGTCTTGCGACAACCCTAATATATATA
>CAIGQZ010032903.1:683399-697406 GCA_903798205.1 Danio tinwini | reverse complement strand
ATTACCAGACATACTGTGAACATTTCCTTGCTCTGTTAAACATCATTTGGGAAATATTTAAAAAAGAAAAAAAAAATTGAAAGAAGGGCTAATAATTCTGACTTAAATGTATATATAAATACAAATAAAATACAAGTATACATTTAAAGAAATATATATAAAATATAAACAGAATAATCAAGAATCTAAAAATGCAGCCTTAAAAAGATGAGTTTTTAGCATCTTCTTAAAACTAGCTAATGTGGAAGCATTTTTACAGACTAAGGGAGAGCATTTCATAACCTGGGTGCAGCAACAGAGAAAGCTCTCTCCCCAATTGATTTTAGTTTACAGGGTAGCTGTTGAAGGGTGAGAGTATCAGCAGACCGCAGGGAACGAGGAGGTGTGTACTGAGAGACAATGTCACAAATATAGGAAGGAGCGGTACCATGTAGAGCTTTATATGCAAGTGTGAGTGTTTTAAAAATGATACTGGACTGAACTGGGAGCCAATGCAAGCTATAAAGCACACCAGTAATTTGCTGCCATGGTGGAGTGTGTGTGAGAATGCATGCTGCTGAATTTTGAATGTACTGTAGCCGTTTGATTAATTTGGAGGTAAACCGACAAAGAGTGCATTACAATAGTCAATCCTAGAAGTGACAAATGCATGAATGAGTCTTTCAGCATCTGGTTGAGTGAGGCAAGACCTAATTTTTGCAATGTTCCTTAGCTGATGAAAGCAGATTTTGTAATGGTCTTGATGTGTGAGTCTAGTGATAGATGAGTGTCAAAAATCACACCAAGGATACGTGCTTTGGTAGATGGACAGATGACAGCATTATCCAGATTCAATTTGAACTCGCTATCTTTGAGAGTGGCTGTTGGTGTCCCAAAAAGTAGTACTTCTGTTTTAAAACAGTTCAATTTCAGAAAATTTTGTTGCATCCATATTTTAATTTCCTGCACACACTCTGAGATAATTGAGGCAGTAACAGACAGTTTGGATTTTGAGCTGATATAGATTTGGGTATCATCAGCATAAAAGTGGTATCCCAGTACATATTTGCTGATGATATGCCCCAGTGGAAGCATATAAATGCTAAAAAGGAAGTATGGGATCTAAGACCGACCCCTGAGGGACACCATGGCAGACCCGTCCAATATCAGATTGATTATTTCCCATGACTAGGGCCAGACGGAATCTGCGGGCATTTTTTGCAATTTCTGTGGAGAATTTTGGTAAAAATCTGCAGATTTCTGCAGAATTATTTTGGGAGTCTCATAACTAAAACCTTAATATGTGAAATATGTGTAATTTAAAAACTGAATAAATTCAGATGTACACACATTTACTCAAGTAAGTATACAGAATTAATGATGGGCTGAAAATCTGTGGAAATCTGCAGAATTCTGTAGAATTCTGGGCACGCAGATTCCGTGTGGGCCTACCCATGACCACTAATTGCATACGATCGAAAAAATAAAATTTAAAGTCTGTTGTAAATAAGATGATAGTCTGTTGCAGGGTGGAACCAAGGGCCCAAGAAAATGACATAATCAGAGATGGCTTGAGAAACACTACGGTGCCCCAATCCCAGAAACCTCAGTCGAGGGTCTCTATGTTGATGGTTGGCAGGTACCAGGTAACAAGGCAGAACTACAAAGAAAAGAGGAGTCTTTGAAACCTCTGTATGAAAAAGCAATGTCTGATAAACCTAATAACCTGTGCACTGGAGTGCTATCGAGTATGCATCATTTACCATAATTACTGTTTTGTCACACCCACGCCAACACGGGAGAACATGCAAACTCCACACAGAAATGCCTAACCAGTGACCTTCTTGAGGCGACAGTGCTAACCACTGAGCAAATTGTTTTTTACTAGTTTCACATAGCCAAACATGGACAAAAAGTAGGTATTACTATCCAGATGGCCTACTTCCAACAAGATACTGAAGTTTGAATCCAATGGACACATTACTGTCCTTTGTGGCCATGGAAGAGGATATGTGAAAGTGAAATGATGAAATTGACGCTTGCTGTTCAGGTGATAATGACAACATGATGGAAATCAACTTTACATTTTTATACACATTCCTAATAAGATCGTTTGGAAGCAACTAGTTCTGCGAGAGCCATTTATTGTTTGGTTCTGGTTGAAAAGCCCACTCAGCCCCCCTCAGCAGGATGACTGTGATGCCAATTGTTGGTAGTGTATGTGTGTGCATGGGAGTGTATGGGTGTTTCCCAGTGATGTGTTGCAGCTGGAAGGGCATCCGCTGCAAAAAACATATGCTGGATAAGTTGGTGGTTCATTCCACTGTGGTGACCCCTGATTAATAAAGAGACTACGCCGAAAAGAAAATGAACGAATATGCTGCGTGATATGAACTACGTTTACAGTGGTTATAGCAATGTCTACATTTCTATGGTAACACTATAAGCAACTGAACTTGAAGTGGTCAGGAGGTACAATGGTCACACTTTACAAATATTAAAAAACACTTTAAGAAATCTTGACCAACTTTAAGCACATCGTTGTCAGGCAAAAATACCCTTAAACTATTTGTTTTTATTTCATGGCTCACTGAATGCTTAAATCAGCAGTTATCAATCTCATCTCACTTTGTCTCCTTAACCAATCACCTACTTTCTAAAACTTACTTAAGGCAGACCCGCCCTCTAGCACTGTTCTTCTTGTTCTCTCAAACCCACCCTTCCTCCCTCTATTTCCTTGCTTCCCATTTACAATCCTATAACCCTCTCTTCACTCCAAGGTTGAATCTGGGGGTTCAATCACTCTACCAAAATATTACAGAGACCCCCACTCTGAGTCTCTGGGCATCATCGTAGGATGCCCGATCAACATACCTACCTGTTCACTTCCCCTTCATCCCACTGTTCTCTTACCATCCCCTTCATCCCTACAATAAAGTCTAGCTCAAAGTGTGGTGAATAAACTAAATAAAAATATATCTTATTAGATATCTTATGTCCTATCTTTTTTCAGGTAAGGACTTGCTATAATTTGTATTTCAATTTCTCATCTCTAGGAGTGCAAGCTATAATCATCACTTCTTATCACATATTTATGGTGACCTAGAGAGCTTAACTTGCTGTAATTTAAGAAAACACTTGCAATCACAAAAAATGCCAGCAAATTAAGATCTTATTTGCATTGGACAGCATTATAAAACTGGTAAGTGGCTTTTTAAGTCAATCTCTCTCTCTTGTATGTTGTAGTGCTGTATTTATACCATATAATTGTAGTGTGTTTAGTGTCAGATGGGACTCATCCTCGTCTTAAATATTCATTGGACAGCACATGTGCTGCAAATCCTCACAACGCAAACACATTTTTTAAAAATGCACTGCATTTTCTCACAACGCAAACAAATTACGAAAACGTGCTGCATTTTCTCACAACACTTTCAAATAGCACTGAACACAACAGAAATATTTCAATGAGACCCTAAAACGAGACAGACCTGGCCATTTAGGTTAATAAATAATGTTAAAATAAACAAAAAACCTACAACTAACTGAGCAATAGTCATGGCACATGGCATTTGTCATGTTTTTGGGACCCCTTAAAACATTTCCGTTGTGTTCCGATCCAAATGCAACGTGTTTTATTAGTGTTTGTGTTGTGAAAAAATACAGACAGTGCGTTTTTTATGTGTATGCGTTGTGAGGATTTGCAGCATGTGTGCTCTCAAACGGATGAAGATCTATTCTCAATTTGCAGGCGTTTTTTTGTAATTGCATGTGTTTTCTTAAATTGCAGCACGTTAAGCTCTCTTAGCCACTGTACATATTAATGTTAATGGAAATCATATTTATGACATGAAGATATGGAAATGGCCTTATTATAATGGAATACAAGTTCTGAAAATTATTTTCAAACACACACACACACACACACACACACACACACACACACACACACACGCAGTCCTCTTCAGAAGTGTGTCTTACACTTTCATGTGCCTGCGTCTGTGCCCTTGCCCTGCGGTGATGACTTTGATATGTGCTTTTATGGGATCAGTGGGAATAGGATTTTGCATGGCTATTATAACAGAGGCCTTCCCATCTCTCTGATCCATATACTCCGCTCCTCTTCTTCTGCATAATCCCCACATGTTCTACTTCAGTCTTCATTTCCCTGCTGGTGGGAGGCCCACAGAAACACAGCTGATGGTGTCTTCAGCACCACGCTCACCAGCCCATCAGATCAGTAATTCCAGCTGCTCACCTTGTGTTTGTCAGTGAATAAATCAGACTTATTCATGGTGACTTGTGAAGGACTGACTGAGATTTGGGCTCTAACCCAGTAAATCACAATTGTTAGGCCTGGCTGGGTTTTCATTGTCGACTAAAATCATGGGTTTGTTTTTTTTTTATTTTTTTGCAAACAGGTGACCAAGCAGAAAATGTTGTGTGGTGAACCTGGTAAACTTCAGACAGCTAAGTGTGTCTCATCTGCTCAACAGTGAGGATTATACACACACATTACAGCTCCCTGCAGTGCTGAAAAGCTCCTTTTATAAATAGTTTTCAGATTATGTGGTGTTGCAATTCATAAACACTTAAAAAAGAATAGAATTTTGTGCACATTTAGGTATTATTTATTATGACACACAACAATTTTTCCAAAAAATTAATCCAGATATAGACAAAGTACTTTTGTTTTTTGTTTTTTTATATTGCAATTTACATGACCAACTATGTGAATAAAATGTCAACAAACGTCCTTTTGTAAGTTGCTAGATATTATTTTTATTAAACTTTGGAGTTGAATTTACAAGAACACAAACAAGTCCTCATGGACACTTCACACGTGCACACTAGAAAGTTTCATCCTTTCATCCTGGAGTTCAGTCTCTGCATTTTCTTCCACTCCAAATGGTTTGGTGAGATGTCTTTAACCCTTTCACAATTAAGTTTTAAAATCTCTTGCTCAGGGATCCAGACTGCAAAAAAAGGTCACATTTTGTGACCGTACAACAGCACTGCACCAGAGAATCTATGCACTGCACGAGTGAATGATGCAGTAGTTAACTCCTGAGTCTGCAGTATTCTTCAGTTTTTACCTTACAGTTTTGCTGATGTAAACTAGTGCAGCGTTGCCATTTTATCATGAGTATTAACTGAACTATAAAATAAAACGTGTGAAAAAATACTTTGCAAAAATAGTTGCTTATAGATTTTAGCCTCATTCCAGTGTAAATATTTTTGTCATTTTGTCAAATGAATGAACTGCAACACATGATTTAGTTTTAACATTTATTTTTAATTTTTTTGTCAGTTATTCTACTATTAGTACCCTTTATACTTTATAAGCACTTCAAAATACATCTAAATATATATGGACATTAGTACAAAAGATGTTGCTTTTGAAAAGAAAATTGTGGCAAATCATGACACAGTTGCAAAGTAATCAGTTTAATACATTTACATGGCAGAATTGTATTTTTTTTCAATAAAGGTTTATCCTTTTTCTCTTAAACATGGTTTGGGGATTTTTATTCCGATTGAGGTGTTTATTTGGATCTGTTTTATATGGACTTGACTACAGTTTTAAACCAATTTGTAACACGCTCATAAATATTTTATATATATCGGTCCTTTTTTTCCCTTTTTTGAAAATACTGACAAACTTCCAGTCAGATATTGTGATGTATTTTACAGTTTAAACAGCTTAATAATGATTATATTATTTGATATGTGTGAGAGGCTTCGCCGTGTTAGCCTGCTCTTCATTGGAGAGAATAGAGCTGCTGGATTTACAACGTATTAATTCATCCACTTTTCCCAAAATACAATATGTAAGTGGCTGTAGACTAGAGTAAGTGTTCTAGCAACCTAAACAGTGTGTATCTGATGAAAAGTACATTGTCTGTTTATGTGTATAACTAATTATTATTGTCATCCCCATAAATATCAGAATGCATTTGTACAAAACATAAATATTAATAACGTTAATTTAAATGTTTGAAACATAATATAAACATTATTTGAAAGAAAACACTGATTAAAAAACCCACCAAGTGCCTCTTTCTCATGGGGAAAGCAAATTTAAATGTATAACCTAATCACATGACACACCGAACATTCTAATCATAACGGTGTGATCATATGCTCCAGGCACCAGCCTATACTGATCACACCGGTGTGATTATATGCATCAAAGGGTTAAAATAATCTTTTTCTTCACATGCAGGCAGTTATTGATTTTTGCTGTCTTCAGAAGTTTGTTGTTCTTTTCTTTGTTATTGTTGACTGTATGGGAATTAACAGTCGGTTCAACATTGACACCTTATGGACAAAATAACAAGCGCAGAAACAATTCAAAGAGCATGTGCTCTTATAATACAAGTTGCAACTGTGAGTTCTACTAAGACATGAAAGCTTTTTGCCAGTTGAAATATTGTGATTATGGTAGTTCCATCACTGCATGCACTCAACACTTAAATGTGCTTTAAGTCATATATTCAAATCATATTCTAGCCATATATCCTAAAAGCACATTAAATGATAGGTCCTAGCACATATCAGATTCACTGATTAACATTAGGTGATTCCCTTTCAGATGAAAAGAAAGCTGATCATTTTCAGACAAAACAAAAGAACTGGAGTAATCAGGTCTTATTTTAAATAAAATAATGCACCACTGTCCCCCTTCAGCTTTTAGTTATATGACTGTGCAGAGCAGGAATGAATACGATTAAAATCTTCATATTGTGAACAGAGTTTTCTGCATAATGATGTTCCACTGGCTCAATTTTAAAAGCAGCAGGGAAAATAAGTCCTGACTGAAGTGAAGCACTGCTGAACAGTGGTGGTCCTGTACTCGCTGTGAATTAATGTACAAACCAATACCCCACAGCCCATTTCACTAAGAACTCAGTGCCGTTCCTTTGCGTTGGCACACAGCGAGTATCGCTTCTTAAAAGAGAGACTGACAGAGAAGGAAATGGTCAAACGACTCAAATCAGCCATGAAAGACGCTGTCCCTGAAGATTCATTAAAGCTCTAGGTTTAAAATAAAGGCCATAAACTGGCAAATCCACTGTGTCGTATATCCTGATGTCATTCATAGGACATTTAATGACACTGTCTCAGCAGTGCAGTTATTTCTTTTTCAATTAGTCATATTCAAAAAAACTACAAAAAAGGCTTTTAGGCATCAAAGCAAAAACAAACTAACTCTAATATCGTTTTCTTTTTCACACATTTGATTGTTGTTAAATTGTCTTTTTCTGAGAAAAAAATTATGAATATCATTTTTTTTTTGCATGATTTACAGAAGACGCCCATTAATATGCCATTCAGTGTAACAATAGTCAAACAATTTTGGAGTTTAAGAATCAAAAGTCTTTATTTGGGGATCATGGTGCAGCCATTTTATATCTTTACACTTTGACAAGTTTTTAACCATTTAAAATTTATTAATATCATATAATAAAAATAAATGACTTATGCAATTCCAATTCTGTTTTTTTTTTTTTTATGAAATATAGTATGGAATATATTTACATTTCCTTTTAATAGCTGAAATCAATCCACATCCTGAAGTAAGTGCATTAGTATTACATGCAGCATCGCTATGCGGTCTCTCTACAGTATATGAGCATTTGACCTCAATCTCAGTCTTCTCTTTGCTCTCCCACATTCACGTGAAAATGAAAACGATGCCATTTAAGCACACCTGTTCAAATAATGCAAAAAAACAAACAAACAAAAATCAATTAACCACACAATGATATGTGTATTTAACAATCCACATGCAGTCACTTGTTGACTGACATGCGAGCCTCAGGGTATTGAGGTAAATCAAAAGACGCATAACATTTTTGTGTGTTCAGTGATGCATATTGGACTGGAGAGGAATTTTAGAAAATGCATGACACTGATATTGTGTGGGACTTAAAAAATACCCTGATAATGTTCATCACAGCTATAAATGCTTGAAGACTTAATAGGCTACTTATTTTTACATACTAATCCTATGACATCCCAGAGATTGACTGAAAATGTTATTAAAGTTTTATCATTTTTTTAACGTACGGGTGTATCCCAGTGATGGGTTGCAGCTGGAAGGGCATTCGCTGTGTAAAACATATGCTGGATAAGTTGGCAGTTCATTCCGCTGTGACAACCCCTGATTAATAAAGAAATGTTTGCATTAACATTAGAGCGTATTGCAAAGTCTTACCTATTGTACTTAATCCTTTTGAATTTTTTTTCTACATTTGTTTACTCTGAACATAAATGTAGAGTTTTTTTTGCAGCATATACGTATATCCATAGTACCAGGTTAATATTATGGTAAAAGCTTCAGTAATTATTGTAACTGGAAAATCTGATAATGCCATATAGTGTATGGTCAAAATACTGTGCTCAGTATATATAATTACACCCCTCACAAATCTATCTTCATATTTTTAATAGGAAACTATACAATATTATATTTGTGCATATACATTAGATAGTCAGTACTGACAGTAGTCAGTACTGAAGCCAAATCTGGAGCTTATCTAACAAAATAACTTACCATAAACTTACCATCCAAAAACTATTACAACCAAATTTATATGTTATAGAAAAATATTAAATACAAATTTTAAAAAGAGGAAAAATCAAGAGAAGCAAAACATTGAAAAATTTAGTTGACATTTTCTAAGTTGTAATTTTTTTTTTTTTGCAATATTTTGCTTAAATTTATATGTATTATCTTTCAATTTCTAAATATGTTTGGTGACAAAAATATTATTTGAATAAATCTATCAGTTTAATAAATCTGTTTTGTTTAAATGCACCAAAATACATTGCCTA
The DNA here is from genome assembly GCA_903798205.1 of Danio tinwini. Taxonomy (NCBI): domain Eukaryota; kingdom Metazoa; phylum Chordata; class Actinopteri; order Cypriniformes; family Danionidae; genus Danio; species Danio tinwini. The sequence goes on along the minus strand of CAIGQZ010032903.1, from coordinate 688,586 downwards.
TATTCACTGAAAAATGGATAAAAACATTCATTTTCAAAATAGTGTACTCAATTATGCTGAGCACTGTATGTTTCTTATTATTTATCATATTTAAAATATATTTATCTCTGAGATGATACAATTTTTGAAACATTATTTATTCATGTAATAAGCTTTTTATTCACGAGTCACACAATCTCTTCTTTTGAGTTCTACAGAATAAAGAAACTCTTAAAGGTTTGGAACTACATGAGTTTCTTTATTCTGTAAAACACAAAAGAAGATATTATGAAGAAACCTGTAACCTTTGACTTACACAAAAGGAAAAAGAAATACTATTTATTTACACATGCATAATTGAATCTGACAAAATATCTTTGTGCGTGTGTTTCCTGCCTCCTGCACTGTAAAATATTATATGATCAATTAGTCATAACAACATATGTTTTAAGTTCATTATACTACAATTAAACTAAGTTAATCATGTTCTAACTTAATTTTATGAGTTACGCAAGCTGTTTTAAGTCAGTTTAACATAAGTTCAATAGCTTATAGGCTAATTTGATTCAGCTTAAAACCATTTAACTGCCTGCTCTACCAAATGGTTGACCATGTTTCGACTGTTTTAAATAATGGTTTGCACACACATCATTGTTGGTTAGCAAAAAAACTAAACAAAACACAAATCAAACAAACATAATCTTGTTTCACTACTAAACTTGATTTTGGTTTTATTGTAAAAAAAGAAAGAAAACATGTTAAATGAGAATCTGAAATATTTTATGGCATACCACAAAAAATAAAGATGATTTTGTATTAAAAAAATGTTTATTTTGATTGTTTTAAATAAATTGGTCTTACACTTCATATTTTTCAGATATTTCATATAATATGTGTATTAAGTCCGGTAATTTTATCGTAAACTGACATATCTACCATTTCGAGGCTGATATTTTAGAAACTATGGGATGTGTTTTGCATTGATGCATTGAGTGTTAACTAGCAACATTAGGAGTTAAGAAATGCAATCCAAATTAGTATTTCTTGGTGGGGTTATAATTAAATTAAATTAAATTTAAGGCAACCAGGATTTTTTTTTACAGTGTGTGAACCTAAATCTTCTGATGGCTCATGTGAATTAGGTTTCCCATGGTTTAATGCTTCCAGGGAAATAACACTAAATTGTTTCATTGTAAATAGTAACATTGTATAACATGAGTGTTACATATGGAAATCAGTGGTTACAAGATTACAGCTTTCTTAGCAAAATATTTTCTTTTGTGTGCTACAGAGGAAAGAAAGACAAACAGGGTTGGTACAGGAAAAGATTGAGTAAATGAAGACAGAATTTTCATTTTTGGGTTGAACTATGCCTTTAATGCATTGTATCAAGATATAATGTTCTAGCCCACATATTAGTGTAGCCTACATATATTAAATATTACCTAAAATGGTGTTTAAAGGTATGTGGCAAGCTGATAAGCATTTATTACAAATATTTCTTGCTCAAAGAAATATAGTGTATGTATGGGATATTCTACTAGAAACATACATTTTCACGTATAAAAACTGTGACAGGCCCTGACTTAAGCTTGTCGTCCTCAAAAACAAATCACACAAAAACAAGCATAAAATCATACAATTCAATGATAGAACGCATCCTTGATCAATGTCAGTTTCTACTCTGTCAATTATGTCACTTTCGATTTATAGTCTTAAATGTATGTTAAATTTAATGCAAATGTGACAGGACTGACAGAAACACAGGGACAATTGTACATTTAATTGTATTATATATTTGTAGCACCTATTTGTAGAATTTATTTGTAATTTCATGTTTTAATCAATTTGATCTGAATGATAGCAACTTAAACTTGCTATTTCTGAAGTATATTTTTCTAAAAACAGTTTTAGCACAACAAAACTATTAAAGCTGTAGGTTCAATTGGGCTGAGGACAAGGACGATGGACAAGGACGGTGGAGTTTGTACAGTGTAAAGTATTTTTAATAAAGAACAAAAATCTGACAAACAAATGGAATGACTTATTCCTTTACAGAACAACTCACAGAAACCAACCATCAGTCCATTTTAGAAATATTGGGGATGAAATACTTGTTATTCACTCTATTAATGCTTTTATTTCAAGGACAGGTAATGTACGTTTTTGGTACAATGTCCCACATACACATCAAAATAACTTCTGTATTTCATCATTTTTAAATATCTAATTAGTAAATACATATACACAAATAAATACATATTTATTTTATATTTCAATCTAAATGTTCACATCTGGCCTACACAACATGCGTGTACAACTAAAATGTTTTCTTTTCCTCACATTTGGGTCAGCCTTCTCCGTCATAAATAATCCTAATATAAAAGTGGATCATCCAAAAATTGAAGGCGCTCGAGACCTATGGATCTGTGAGCACTTGCAACCGCACATCTGTCTCAGGAAGTGCTTTCATCCACAGGGTCATCCATCTCACACAGGGTTAAAAGGTTTAAGCTGCTGTGAACCTGTAGAGAGCAGCATTTGATATAATCACATACTTCTATACCATCAGCTCGTCCTTACCGTAAAGGGGGTGGAGCGACTATAGTAAAGCTCGTGTATTTTCCTGTTGTGGCAGCCGAAACCGAATCGTTTTCAAACGTGGTCAAACAAATAACATACTAACACTTTCCTTCTAAGTGGACATATTCCGAACATAGGCTATTATTTTAAGTAGTTCTTAGCGGTTTGGAAGGGTATCGCAGCGCGCTGAACGGGCGACTCGCGACGAAGAAGACCGCGCGTTAAGGAGACTGCTGGTGGGACTTCAATGTACCATTTCGCGTTGTTTTGGAAGCAGTTTGTGTTTCTTCGTAAGGAAGTGGGTGAGTATTTGTCCTGCTGTCAGCTGTCGTGTTGAGCTTCTCACTTCAGAGGTGTCCACTTATGGTGCGCGCGAAAACGCAGAGCTGTAAAACATCTGCGCCGTGGACGCGCTGCAGTGCATGTTTTGAAGCTCTGCGCTTTGCACGCGGCAAACGAGGACACCGAGTGAGGGCTAGTTAAACAAGTTCAGTTCAACATACATTGCACATGACTAGTTGACTAGTTCCTGTTTTTGAGTAAAGAGACGTGAAGAGTGTTATAAACATTATAAAATGTACTGTTTTGTCGAGTCACCACTCTTTAATGTCATGTCAACATTTAGGCTACTACGTTAACTTAGTAGATATGGTTTTGTGTTGTGAAAGTTTGTGTCAACCTGAATGGGTTTATATATGATGATGATGATGATGATGACAAGCTGAATAGTTATTACACTTGAACCAGTTATTACACTTTCCAACATGGATTATAAATATAAGTTTGAGTTTAAATGATTGTATTAGGCTATAGCTAGCTATGTTGAATACTTGATAGATGGTAAACATGCTAAGATGTTCAATTATTTTAAAGCGACCACAAGGCTAAAGTAGTTCTAGGCAGTTTTTGTCAGCTTTATAGTTCCTCATCACTACGATGAATGATATTTTTTTTCACAGCCTAAAGTTGGTCAAATATCAGCTCAAAACATAACAGGCTTTGGATGAGGTTTGTAAGAAATTAGCGCTATAAGAAATAGCAATACATAAGAAATTGAAAGTTGTATTGAAATACAACTTTGGATTGGTGTTAACTGGAGTATAAGCAAGATAATTGACATTGGTTCATAGAAATATTAGAAAATAAGGCACACCTGAAGTGTAATGAGTTGTAATACCTTATTTTCCCAACAATTCAGTGGACCAGAATGAATTATTCCTCACATAATTTACTTTCAGAGAACAGTTTTGTATAAAAAAGCCTTGGTTAAATATTATCTGGAAATATTTGATGATCAATAATTTGTTCTTCACTGTTGTTGGGTGACTTGTCCTTAGCTTTAGTAGGTGGACGTTTTTTGTCTTCTAAAGTATTTTTGCAATTTAGTTGGCAAAGAATAAATCAATAATTTCACTTTGATACAGGTTGATACATCTTTGATGTATTGTAATCCTTGAATTTCAAGGCGTCTTTTTCAAGGGAAAGCTAGACGATGTTGACACAAACTTATAAACTCAGAACTGTGATTATAAATGACTAATAATTACTGTTTAGCAGGATTGTTGCAAGCCTTAACAGGCATGTTGCAATTATAACATAATCAGCTGTTCTGTCTAATCACAATTATTTTGCACATACCAAATAGGAAATCTAAGAACATTTGAAAATTTATATAAAGTACTTTTATGTCTGTTTTTGATGCACTAGTGCATTGTGAATTATCAAACACACATGCATAAAGAAATGCTGAAGGGCCAGTCACACTGAATTATTTTGAAGAACATTGGACTTAAAGGCAACAAACAGACATTTTCTAAAATATTACACACATCTGTCTGTCTGTCTGTCTGTCTGTCTGTCTGTCTGTCTGTCTGTCTGCCTGCCTGTCTGTCTGTCTGTCTGTCTGTCTGTCTATCATAGGCATGTTGCAATTATAACATAATCAGCTGTTTTATCTAATCAATTATTTTGCAAATACATTTAGCAATTCTAGGAACATTTGAAAATGAATATGAAGTACTTTTATGTCTCTGCTTTTGATGCAGTAGTGCATTATGGGAATTATCAACCCCTGTGCATAAAGAAATGCTGAAGGACCAGTCACACTGAAGAGGTGTTGCAATACATGTTTTCTCTTACAGCGGCTACACAAGCAACAGAGAAAGCTTGTGAGCTGTGACGCGACAATGTTAATGTAACCCTTATGCAAACGTGAGTGTGAAAGCCTGCTGTACACAAATAGCACAGCCACCCATGACCTACAGTGATTTAACTACTGTCATTGTAAATGGGATTTGACAGGAGATTTAAAACACTGTGCAGTGTTGATTTCGAGTAGGTGTTGCTGCTCTGCAATTGCATGTGCCACCTGCGACATCCTATATTGTGTGTGTCGGTCGCTGCATGTCTGCTCTCCCATTGGTTTTTAAAATGTGTCACCACTGTATATAATCAAATCTAATTTAAAATGACTGATGTCTGGTTGCTTTTTTGCTGCAAACCACTTTGATACGGTACTTTGCATTCACATATGATTTTAAAGTTTAAATGGACTAACTTGTTGCAGTGGTCTTGTGTATGATTAGGATTTAGTTTTTACTGTAATGATTAGACATTTTGATTAAT
>CAIGQZ010032903.1:671847-682999 GCA_903798205.1 Danio tinwini | reverse complement strand
ATATAATATATATTTATTTTATACTTTACCATATGTCAAGATTCTCACCTGCTTGATTGTAGGGATGTTTGGTATTGTCTCCAGTACTGCTGTTCTTTGCTGGATCGAACATTGAGTTGGTCATATCCAAATCTTATACTCTATCTTGTGCAGACTATTCTATGTTGTTTTTAAAACCCACCATAAGCATAAAGCTCTGCAAAGTTTTTGTGCAGTGCATGCTTAGTGTTTTAATGTACAGATATTTTAGTTAAATTAAAGTTGATTGAAACTCTTCTCTCCCCTGAGGCTGTAAATCATTCCTCATTTAGCATTGAAACGGCGTGTTGTGTTTTGATTATGACAGTCAGTATGGTAAAACTCTCTTCCTGGTAATTTAGCATTCTCATAATTGTTCTTGATTTGTAGATAGATTATATGGTTTTGCATAGAAACACTTTATCTTGCTGGAGTTTATTGTTGTTCATAAATTGCATTACTTGCTGCTGGGTATTGGTTAGAAAGCATGTCACGGTATAATTACAGTATGTTTTATACTCCCACCTATAGCCTCCAAAGAAGGCATATAGAGCGGGTCTCATACTGGACAAGAAGCATAATACATCCAATATACACTATCAGTCAAAAGTTTGGGATCAGTTTTTTTTAATCATTATTAATTTTATTTAATAATTTAAATAAAATTATTCTGTTTATCAAGGCAGCATTAAATGCAAAAAAAGGTTAAGTTGGAAAATACTTATTTATTAAATATTTATTTGTTTATTGTATGTAGTTTCAAATGAAATTATTTACTCCAGTCATTATTGCTTTTATTACTATTCCCATTAATAATACTATTAATAATAATAATTACAATAATTATTAATATTAAAGTGATTTCTGAAGGATCATGTGACTCTGAAGACTTGAGTAATGAAGATAAAAATGCATCATTAAAATCACAGGAATAAATTAATAAATACAATTATAAACTACTTTTGATCAGTTATTTTATTAGTGCAATACCATTTCACAATTGTGCAATTTGTACTGTATTTCTGATGAAATAAATGCAGCCTTTGTGAGCAGTATAAGCTTATTTTCAAACATTTAAAAATCCTACTGACCCCAAACTTTTGACCAGTAGTGTAAATGTTTAATTTCTTAATTTATTTTCAAAGGTGTAAATTAAATATAATGAAAGTCATTGAATTAACTGAAGTATGTTTTACAGGAAACGGTTCAGAAGTGTATGATTTTTTTTTACTTCCTAAAGAAGTCTCTTGTCCTGATCAAGGGGAGTTTGATTAAATGAAAGTACAGTAAAACATTGAAATAGTGAGATATTTTTACAATTTACTAACCGTTTCCATTTGAAAGTGATTTAAAACATACATTCTCAGCATGATTACTTTAATCCTCAATGTGGTGTAATCCTTCTCAAATCAATATAATGCTGATTAAAGGAATAAAGTTTAAAACAAAAGTATCTGAAATACAAGTATTTTGTAATGTTTTAAATGTATTTATTATCTTGTTTTATATACTCTTAAATTTTAATTAATATTTATGTAATCCTTATGCATACATCTTTAATTTGTATTTAAATATGTATTGTATGTAATTTGCATTAGGCATGGGACAATAACCGGTTTCAAGGTTAAAAAGGTCAAGGTTTTGAAACCACATTTTTTTTTCTGTTATTCCATAAGTTACAAGTTTTTTTAATGTGTTTTTTATGACTGCTTCATTACGTTTCTTATTAATCACAATATCGTGAAACCAAGAACTGAAGGTTACAGAATCTTATACCAGTAAACCGTAAAAAGTCCATCCGCAAACCTTTAAGACAAAAAATCTCAACATGTTTAAACCGTCTAATCCCGTGTATTTTTGTTACATTGTTACAATTGATAGTCAGTGTAGATTAGATAGGACATCATTGACGTTGAATAATTATTTATCATATCTTTTGTTTATTAGATTAGATTAGAGGGGATTTGTTGTGAATATTAGTAAGACAGTTTTGTTTGGTTCTTTTCTTTTGCGCCACCCATATAGTCTTTCTAACATTTTGTTGTTTATTGTCTCTAACATTGTATAAACTGTATATATCGCACTCACTGATTCACCATCACTTTTTGTAAATAAATCACAAGCATCTGGAGGGTATTTCAGAAAGCAGGTTATGTGACATACCCGGGTACGTTTAAGAGTAAGTAAGTGGATAACCTCAGCTTTGGTTCCAAAAATAGAGGTAACTTCTTGGGTATGTTAAGTAGCCATAGCAACTTACTCTCTGAACATAACCTGTTCCAGAGCAGGTTATGTTCCAGAGTTTGTCTGTTTCAGAGAGTTTACTGAGCATTGCGTGCTCTTTTGATGAAGATTTTGATGGGCGTAGAAGCACAGATATACAATTTTTTTCTTCGTGAGAGGGTTATAAGTGCATAGTTCTTTTTATAATCCAATGAACGTTTGAATGAGCGTTGTCGTTTTTCAAAAGCATAATGTATTTAACAAACCTTTTGAAATCAATCGTGACAAATTGCGAGTCTGCGCTTACCATGGTTAACAAATCGCTCAGTGCAGTTGTTTGTTTTCGCATCAGTGCATTTTACTGTACAATGTGGCAATAGTGTGTTGAACCATCTGTACAGTACACTGAACTGTTTTATACACTTTTGTATTGTTCCTCTGTCATAAACTACTGTGTATCATCACATAGTAGTTTCGGTGAGCACCAATAGCCCAGTGGTCAGTGCGCCTTTGAAGTACAACGGTACGTACAGCGATGCAAGCTTTTTTTTGTTTTGTTTTTCTCTTTCTCTCTGCACCCTTCACATTTTGCTGTAGCTTATATATACTATTATAAGAAGTGTCAGCTTTGTCTTTTTTAGAAAAAATATATCCACATTTTAAGATGTAGTCATTCATATGTATACATCTATTCACACTCCACTTGATATATTTTATAATATAATTTTTTTTCAGGGTTTCCAAATGCTATTGGGTGCATTAATTGCAGCCTTTTTTAAATCTCCATCAGGTAATAAAGGACACTGATAATATGAAATCTTTCCGTAGTATATATGTGGAAGTAACAACTAAATTTGTTAAATGTCCCTAATCTTTTGGTGTTACAACTATTAAACTCATTACTGCTCCCACTAGTCTTTAAAGATGGACCTTATACAGCTACTTTAGAATTAAAATAAATAAATAAAAGGTTGTTTTATGATACAGTAGTGAAATTCAAATCTGGAAAAGTGCAGACAAATTCTTACACTTTTTGTTACTTGAGGCAGAAGGAACTTCATCTGCACGCAAAACAAAAAGCATAAAAAAGAACCTAAAGCTACCTGACAAAAATCACTTACAACTGTGACAGATTGTGTGGTTTAAAGTTCAATAATTCAACCACTGATTAGATTTTATCATGGAACAGAGCAGCTTCTCAGAGTTATCTGGTGGCCCACAGCAGTTAGACAGGCCTAAGCCTTCTTAGACTATTCTAGAATGTTTAATGTTTAGACTATTCTAGAATGTTTAATACAGCTCCAGTAATCAAATATTACCTATTAAGAGAAAGTTTCTGTGTTTAATTTTGACTTTGGACAGAGTTCTTCTAGCTCCAGAAGGATTACAATTTTTATAAACCTTATATAGTCAATACACATTATTATCATGGCCTTAATAAATGGCAGGAAAATTGAATGCATGAATAGTTAAACAACATACTCAAAAAGGTTACATTTATTTTTTATTACAATAAAAGGGAGGGGTATGTGTAATTTAATAAACTTATGAATTTTTCTCTTATCTTGATTATTTTTTTCTTATCTATTTATTATCTTATATTTCCTTCCTTCGTTGATGCAGATGTGTATCGCTTTTTCTTTATAATCGGCCTTAATTCCTCGTTCGTAGGCATTAAAACCTCCAACTCCGCCTCTGTAAAGTGCATTGCCTTTTTTCTAACCGTGACTTTCTATGATGACTCGTGAATCAGGCGATCTACTAAAAAAGCCTTCAGATATGTACCGTGCACGCGCATTAACCCGCAGTTAGCTCCAGGAGGTTGATTTAACAAACTCTTATCAGCTGTTTTGGAACCAACATACTCGGGGTAAGCAGGTTTTGGGTTAATCAACTGAGAGTTCAGGGTTTAGCAGATTACCCTGATCACTATCTTGTTGTCAACCCTCTTAATTTGTCCCACAATTTACTTTTGAGTTCTGCCAAAAACCAATTCCTCAGTAAAATGTGCAACTCCACTCCTTTTTAGACAAAAAGGGGTTGTAACAGTGGTTTTATCTTGGAATCACTTGTACTTAATTTTTGCACAATACGATTTCATCTCTAAAATTACTTTGTGAAGTTTACCATTATAAAAACATAAAAAGATCAGTAAAACCTTTAACCAGTTCAAGGTTGCTCATATAGAAAATTTATGAAAACACGATGATGATGATAAGTAATTAGGTGCAGATAAGCGCACAGTGAGCTTTAATCAATCAGTCATGAGAGGTTATTATGAGACATCAAAGACGTGGGACCGCAGTGTTTATGAGATTAAGCTTCTTAGGATATCACTACGCTAAATGATAAAGGTGAACATTAATAAATATGTTCCGGAATGATTGATCCTTTCTTCAGACACTCAATAATGATGAATGACCGACTGATTTAATTTATAAAGTCTGTTATATAGTGTGTGCAATTCTGCCATTTGGCTTGCTGTTACTGTCATGCGACCTACAAAGCATGTTACGTAATTTCAATGCCATTCACAAATCCTTTCCCTTGACCTCATGGGATAGAAAAGTGTCCATCAACACAAGTACACACTTCAGAATCTTGCTTGCAAGCCTTCATGGTAAATTTCATCTTCTGTTTTATGAATACTATGAACTTGGACTCCGCTCAGATAATATTTTCTCCTACTACATAGCATGAAAGCAGGCATATTTAGGGAATATGTTTCAGGGAATATGTAAGAATTTGGAATCCTCACTTTGTTTACTTGAAATGACAACCATTTTTCTCTTATTTGTTTTCTGGAACAGTTGTTAGGAATTTGTTTAATTCGAAGCACCTCTTGCAGTAGGTATCAGCGTTAAAGCAGAAGCCAGTTTGAGTCACTAGAGGAAGGAAGCGGATGCAGAAAGATTTGAGTTCTGCGAATGAATGCCACCACACAACCAAAGCTTTGTTGTTTTGTGCTGCTTTGTTTCTTGCTCATCAGCTAATTTTACATTGATCCTCATTAGCTGCCTTATGCTTGTTCATTAATCATGTGGATACTGTATATGTGGCAATGCATTCAATTTGCATATTGTTTAAGTATGTTTGTATGTGTGGGTATAATAAGCCTATGTAGCTGTAAGTGCTCACTGAGGGACTGTACTTCTCTTGAAAACTGCTTATATCCAAGCAACCAATAAAAAGAAAGAGAGAAAGGAGCATTAAAGTTCTATTATTCTCAGTTCTGCCATTTAAAATCCAATATAATACACTTTAATAAGCATACAAAATGAAATTAAATCGCCCAGCTATTGACTGTAGGGTAGGGATGTAGAATATAATTACGAGCGTGTTTTTTTTCCATATAAATTGATATTTTAATGTCATTATTTTGATTGGTAGATCCTACAGTGTAGCACTAAACTGGGGTACAAATGCCTACAGTTTAGTCACTGTTGTCAACAAAATGGTTTTCATTTCTAAAACAAAGTAAAATGGCAGTAGAGACGAGTCCTGCACAATATATCGCTTCAGCACTGATATCGCAATGTGTCCCCACAATAGTCACATCGCAGGTATGCAATGTTGAGTTGGGATTATTCTTGATTTGTGGTGTCATTGCACAGTATAACCATAACAGGGTGAAACTTTATCATTTGTATGTTTTAAAGGCATTTCAAGAGAGTGTAAAGCATTCAGGCTCAATAACGTACAACATTTGTAACTTTAATGAAGGATAATATTTCTGAATTATTAATACTATGAAGACTACAATTTTTATTTCTTTATTCAATTTCTGTACCAGAATACTGAATACCTTGACTCTCCGGAAAACCATAAAGCACATTTTTTTTTTTTACTTTTTTCTTTGCTCTACTGTAATCATTCTTGCTTGCAATTTGTTCATAATTTTTTTTATACATAATTCACACCCTTACAAAATCTCCCTAATCAAGCTAAACAAATGATTTTCTCCCCCAAATAGAGCTATCTGGTGAAATTGTATTGCAATATACATCACAGTAATCAAAATATCTCAATGTCAGATTTTTTCTAATATCGTGCAGCCCTAGTATTCACCTTATTCTCTGTGTATGAGCGGGCGCAGCCATTTGAATAATTTTGGCTCGAGACTTCCGGTCTCATTCACTTCCATTCATTTTTAGACGTTAAAAACAGCTCGTTCTGCTGCTTAATGTTGCAAACTGAGGTTTTCTTATTATATTATTCTATTTTGTCTGTATAATCATGCAAACACTTGTTTGTAGAGTGAGTGGTTTGACTGTTTTCAGCCGTTTATTATTCCTAGTCATTTCTCCAACTGGCAACTGAATCAGAAGTTCTAAAACAATCGCAAAAACGAGCGCACCTCCGCATTAAAGAATAAGGTCAATAGGCCGTATATGTAATTGGCATATAAATTGTATATCTAATGCAGATAAGAACTGATAAGAAATAAAAAAACAATCTATTGGATTTGTTTTATTTTGGTACCAATAAAGAAACACTCAACACATAAGGCTTAACCTGTTCAGTGCACATGCCCTTTTTAGTCTGGGATAAAAAGTGCCCTTCCAAAATCTAGAAGTGCTCTTCAGTTCGAGATCGCCATCTTCTGCACATGCCCCTTGAATAGCCTCTGCACGGGCCTGCAGTGTTTCCTCTATGATTTTTTCCAGCTGTAATGGCAGTCCTTTTACACAGATCTTCCAACTACCGACTACAGTATGTCGTTATTTCAATGACAAATGTCGTGAGCGCAGTATTACAAGTTGAGATTGCATTCATGTAATATGAGCATGTGAATCTCTTTGCTTGCGTGCCAATTTCCTCTGTTCATGCACAAAACTTTTTGTGTGCTCTCAAATAAACGCTTAATAAAATGAGCTGAATCAACATATTTCTTCAGTTAACTTAATCGATTTGTTTTTGGACAGCACAAAGAAATTGTTTAAGCCTGCATTTTTTACATCAAAAATAACTCATAGAAAACAACAATAAATAGATAAGTGTGTAAATACTTATTTAGAAACAACAAAATTGAGTATATATACAAAAAGTGTATATATACAAAAACAAAGCTGTTAAACAAATTCAATGTTTCTTTTCATATGTTTTAAAAATTGTCATATTTCCCAGGGAATTTGGCTGGTACTGGCAACCTTTACAGTTACATGTTTGTTTGTATTTCAATTACTACTACTACTGTTGTTGCATCACAATCTGCATGGTGTGAGTAAACAAAAACAACTGTGTGTTTTGGCGGAAATGCATAAGTTACATGAAGATGTAGAGTGTCAAAATAAAGGCACCTCTAAAAATATTTATATATAGCTATTAATATTTCATATGAGTCATTAGTACATTGTATTGTTACACAACTTATAACACTGACTACAAGCATGTTCACCACATCATCCCTGAACATTATTTTTTGTTAGATTACACAACAAAAGATTTGTTATATTTGTTAGAACATTATTACCCTTGTCAGATTGATATCCATTGGTGAATCTGACAGCTCTCATAATTACATGCTCATTCACAACATCATCCATTTTGTTTTCATTAACAATACTTTAATACTGTGCCTTCAAAGAAAGTCTTTTTTCAAGAGTGCTGTTTCTTTAAGAGTGTATGCTTGAGTTCCTGCCACATGTAATTGTAGCAGAGCTTTTTGTGCCCAATTGCATCCCAGGGAAGTCTACTTCTGTTTGCATTTTGTTTGAGGTAGAAGAGAATGGACAGCCCTGACAGTATGTAGTATGGCAGCTTGCTTAGTGATGTGAAGTATTTTGGCATGAATGCTCCCTAAACATTTTCCAGATGGGAGAAGTGTGAACAGGATTTATGATGGATGATGGCAACAAAACCAGCCCCGCTCAACTAGGCCAATTGGACACCCTTTGCAGGGTTTTGCAACCGGTTAGGCCAGGCACCTATTAGTAAAGTGGTTTAAAGTAAGCATAGCCCGGTATAAGTTTTTGACGATATGATAACCTTGGATAAAAACAGTTTTAAGGTATAACCGTATTGTCATTACTGCTCTAAAATAAGTTGTTTTTTTTTTAATTTCAGGGTAAAAAAAACAAGAAACTTTGTCCCCATTGAAAAAAATACATTATATTTTAGGAAACGTTTATAATATTTTGTAACAGTAAATATAGCTAAATAAGAAAAAAAAATCATTGACTTCTGCTCTCATCATTATTTTCAAAAATAGTTTTCCAAATCGTAGTAAACCTTGAAACTGGTTATCATCTCATGTCTAGTTTAAAGACAGGATTGGCTACCATTATTAAGGCAAATTTTGTATGACAGAAGACTACTACTATAGTGCTCAACAAGAACATAAAATTGATGAAAGCTAACCCAATAAGTTATATAATATTTATACAAAAAAAAAATTATCCATCTAATTTGTTTTATTTGTCGGAGATTCCTTATTGAAAAAAAATGCATTATGGTTTCAACAAAACAACATATTTTAAAATATTAGCTAATAAGCATAATAAATGTTTCTTTCTAGAGGATCATGTGACATTGAAGACTGGAATAATGATGCTAAAAACTAAACTTTGCATCACATGAATAAAGAGCTATAAATGAAGACTACAATTTTACATTTCTGTATTCAATTTCTGTACCTGAATACTGTTTGACTCCGGAAAACCATAAAACACAAAACTTATTTGACTTTTTTCTTTGCTCTTCTATAATTATTCTTACTTGCAATTTGTTTATTATTTTTTATACATGATTCACACCCTTACAAAATTCCCCATAAAACATGAATACTTTTTTTACTTTTTTTACGTTTTCACATAAATAAAATATTATAAATATATTAAAATATATTTAAAATATATTCAAAAAGAAAGAAAGAAAGTAGTTGCTTTGTGTTTATATTAAGTAATGGCAGCCTTTGTGAAGAAAAGAGTCTTCTTTCAATAACCTAATCCAAACCTTTGAACAGTAGTATAAACTAATTAAAACCCACACAAGGCCAAATCACAACATAATAATGTTTGTGTAATAAAACATCTCAACCCACATATTATAAGTGTGACTAATATCAGCCATTTGCTATTGTCTTACTGAATTACAGACATCCATACTAATCTGGCCACATCTGAGGGCTTGAATCACTGTTCTCCTTTCTTTTTATCCCCTTACTTTTAAACCCTCCCAGATGGCACGATCATAACATATGGCTGATGCACAAAGGGAAATATCATATTTCTCAACTGCACAGCACACATGTGCTGTCGAAATGTACATTTCAGACATCACATGAACAAAGCTTACTTGTTTACTTCGTGTCCATTTGCTTATGAAGTCTACATTTGGTTGACCAAGAACAAAAAATAACAAACCTCTTTTCCCAGAAAGGCGTTTCCAGAATGCTTGGCTATGTTAAATGCACATGCGGCACTGGGTGTCAATAACGAATGAAGTGTCATTGACTGTATAGAGTGTAAAAAGCACCACAGGTGCAGTGGAAATATCCCCAGGGTCAGACCATGACCCCTGCGTCTCCCCAAAAAGCCATTTGGCATTACAGCGACGGCACTGTAACCAGATGATTGAGGCAGATCGCATTTCACCGGCCTCCCTTTGCCCCCTCGATCACCTCATTCAGATTGTGTATTCCCTGTGAGTGTGTGCGAGTCTGCATGTATATGTGAAAGAGGAAGAGTGTGTGTGTATGTATTCCAGCAGGGTGATTTATGTGTTTGTCAGGTTTTTTCATGCCCTCGCCTCACTGTTTTTCCTTGCAACTATGTGTTTGTCTTTGTGCTATAGTGTGACATGTGTCTGTTAAAAGTTGGCAAAATAACTGTGCTGTGATACTTGTGATCGTGCCACACCTTGAGCCTCACAGAAATGTTGTACAGTATAATCTGATAGCAATTTAAGCATACACACTAAGGTGTGTATAGAAGAAACATGCCAGTATGTACAGTATTTATTATGAGTAAGGCCAGACAGACTATTTCTGCACAAAATTTTGTTCATAAATCAGATTTTATGCGGGATGATGTTGAAAGTATAGCATCTAAAAACTTTGATGTTGAAAGTATCTAAAAACTTTGTAGATGAAATTTAAAATGATTAACTCTTAAACTTTTATTGAATCCACTTGTTTGGTAAACAAATGAAGCTTCTCATATAATATATCTACTAAAACACAGAAAATATTACAAATTGTATTGCACATAATTCATCAAAATATTTGCATATTATTGAATAATATTACTGAGATTCATATAAAACTTAATTAATATATATTTATACACATTTACATAAGTCAATCAATAGATTCATTGATGGGGTAAAATATCTGCAGCGTGGGCCTAAATATGAGTAATGCCCAATTCATACAGGGCTTCAGCATCAACGCTTGAAGGAGGGTGTGTCTGAAATTTGATTGCTGACGCAATCATCATAGCAGTATCACCCAATGAAATTAGTTTGCACTTGGCACTGTCTGAGCTGGGGTATTTGCATAAAGAGATCTGATTGGCTGACGCTTCCGTTTATGCTTGAAATGTTGAAAAATTCCTAACGCTGAAGCGGCATAGACGGATCCACAATTCAGTTTGGCGTGTAGACGGTGACGTCCTGTCTGAATCGGGTGTAATTTATCTTCTACAGATTCATTTAACAGCTTTTGTTACAGAATATATAAGCTGTATTTTCTGGAAAAAATAAGTCTGTGGTAAATTTGACAGTAACAAGCACTATACCAATTTTAATGATTGTATCATCCTGTCTACTGAGGTCCTTCAGTTTTTAAAGAAAGCATAGATGATGTATTCTTTACTGATATCTTATTCTTATGCACTCAATTTGTTGACATCAGAACTAAAAAATTAAAGATGGCGTCTGAAAGTAAAAAAAAGTTTTTCCTCCTTTTGAC
>CAIGQZ010032903.1:628878-641859 GCA_903798205.1 Danio tinwini | reverse complement strand
TTTTTTTACCTTAAGATTCAAGATTTTCCAATGTTTGTATTTCAACTGAATATTGTCCTTTCCTTAAAAAACATTCGTCACTGGAAAGCTTGCATTCATATGATTGTATAAATAGCAATTTCAAAAATTGACACTTATGACTGATTTTGTCATCCAGGGTCACAAATATCATTGTTGAACCACATTTGTTTGTCTTTCAGCCAGAAGACATTGGACAGTCTCCAGCACCGACATCAGACAATGATAAAGTGGACCTGGAGGCCTTCAGTGAGTTTACCAAGATCATTACGCCTGCCATCACACGAGTTGTGGACTTTGCCAAAAAACTGCCCATGTTCTCCGAGGTCAGTGTCTGCATGTGATAAATAGAGTTGTCCACAGTATCAGTATTTCAATACCTATATACATACAGTTCAAGTCAAAATTATTAACCCTCCTGTGAATTTTTGTTTTCTTTTTAAAAATATTTTACAAGTTATGTTTAGCAAAGCAAGGAATTTTCATTTTATTATTTTATAAAATATTTTTATCTATAATATTTTTTTCTTCTGAAGAAAGTCTTATATGTTTATTTCGGCTTGAATAGAAGCACTTTATATATATTTTTAAACATTATAATGTCAATATTATTTATATATATATTATCAAAATATACCCCCCCCCCCCCCAAAGGGTCTACAAAACAAACCACTGTAAACCACTGCACTTTGCACTTTGAAAACTAGTATCTTGAAAATATTGCAGTGTCATAATGGTAAAGATAAAATAAATCATTATTAGACAAATTATCAGAAATTAGATGTTAAAACTAATTAAGCTTAAAAATGTATAGAAAATAAATATGTCCATTAAACAAATGGGGGACTAATAATTCTGACTTCAACTGTATATCCTAAACCAGTGGCTCTCAAACTTTTCTCTCCAAGTACCATCATGATGACTGGTATTGAAAAATAAAGCAGCTACTGCTCTGCACAGTTCAAAAATGTGGCAGATTAATTCTTCTTATTATGAATATTTATTATTGTCAGCCACTTTAAAAATTATAATTAGTTTAAACATTAACACCATACTGTGCTTACAGGTAAAAAAATAAATAAATAAAAGTCAACATTATTATTAAAATGTGCTTTTAAAACTTAATTTAAAAAGGCACTGTTCTTAAAAAGTAAAGAGACAACTGCTGTACTTAAATGTAAAGTATAATCATAAAGTAGCCTATTCATCAAAACCTGGAAATGTTTCTTGGACCTCATAAATATAGGCTATACCATATGTCACCATATTCATATACAGTATAAACTCATTTTGATAAATTTTGAAGTATATGTTGCATGTATATATGACTTATTTGTATATCTTTGAAATCTATATGTTAACTTGTATTTTAAATATATGTGAATTGGATTGACAAATTAGATCTGCTTACTGCGCGTTAGAGTAGGCTATGTGTGTCAGAAAAGCAAGTGATTAAACTACCTGTCAACATTGGGATATAAAAAATACGTGATACGCCCTCACAACAACCGTTACAATTGTGGGGAGGAAATTTGCTTCAAATTATAGAATACATAACCAACAAACAAATAAATTGAAAATAAAATAAAAGGTTTAGCCTATTAAATCAATTTACTGATCACATTGGTGTTCATGTGTCAAAGGGTTAAAAGTGTGTTAATTTTTTTACTTTAATTATTCAGTGATTCCTCCATGTACCACTAAAAGGAAGCCTGCGTACCACTAGTGGTACACGTACCACAGTTTGAGAACCACTGTCCTAAACAATGAGTCATGCTTCAGGTTTTAACACTGATTAGAGAATGTTTTTTATTTGAATTAATACTGTGGCAATATTTCCCCATGCTATGGAAAGTCGTATTGAGTATTGATTTTTATTAAGGTATTGACAGCACACCTCCATTGAAAAAAGGCTCTGCACAGCTAATGGTTTTTCCATGAATGCACACATTTTTGTAAATAACAGTATGCTGCATTATTATGGCAATTGTCAGGCAGTGGCTGCTGTGAAAGTGCAATTATCTGCTCATCTCCAGCTGTCACTGAACTTTCTGAAGCGCGACTGCATGTGGAGGAAAGAAGCTGTTTGTGCTTCCTGTGCTTTTACATCCGCCTTATGCTGCCATATTTGAGTAATGGCTTCATTAAACCATTAGCTGTGAATATAACCTGTTGCTGTGTTTCTGAATCACTGCTTATTTAGCCATTCTAATTGCTTATGTTAACACATAATGGTCACAAATCTTCACTTTATAAACTGAAGGGCATTGGAGCTTCTATTTCAAGGGAAATGTGTAATTACACAGAGCACCAGAAAAAAAAACATCATTCATTTAATAATAATAGTAATACCACTATTACTATACTACTACTAATAATAATAATAATAAATAAAAGAATGGATGGGTGCCAAATCAGTCATTGTCATTGCAGTAGCCAATATTAGATTTTGTTTTTAGCCCATTTGGACTATTAGATTTCCGCCTACATTTTAACCAGTCCCAATACAAACATATCATTTCTAAAATTAAGAATTTCTTTAAAACTTTAAGGAAGAAATTTTCTAATTCTAAAATACTAAGATATTTAGGCCCAATCCCAATTCTATTTTTGTACCCCTACCCCTTTCTCTTGGCCTATGAAACAGAGTGAGAATGGGAAGGGCTTCAAAATTTGCCCCTAAGAAATAGGACAGCACTACAGCACCTGCACACGTCATCATATGTCATCACAATCTCTTCATATGAGATCAGACAATTACGACTGCTGTAGTTATTCCAGTTGTGGTTTTTTTTTTCGGTATTTATTGTCAGGAAATCACTAAAGGCAACAATATCATGTTATCATAACGATATAATGTGGTAATAAACTCATAACTGTACTGTGCATTTACACTGTGGCCATATTCATCTATGTAAACACACGAAAGCAGCATTAACATTATACCAGATACTGTAAAAAGACTTTTCTGACAGGGGATTTGAGTGTCATTGAGTGACAGTGTTCTGAGACTACTATACAGAGGTTATTATTATGGATTATACAGTAGATAGTGAAATTTAGCAAACGTGGTTATGAAAGTATTAAAGCATATGCTTGTTTGTTGTAAAAATTCGTAATTATGACAAAAAGTACTAATTTGTGCAACTCTTTACTTTCGTGTGCAGCCATGCTGCCATTGTAGCTGGTGTATTCTGGGAAATTTTCTTACCCATTGGTTTTGAGTGTGGTACTGAATAATCTCTGTTTCGAGGGCTATCTAGCCCTTCCCCTTAACCCTAGGGCTTCAATATAAAGAGAATTGAGACACAAGGGAAAGGGCTAAGGGGTAGAACTGGGTTTGGGCCTTAGTAATACTTACTAATACCGTTTTTTACTAATACACTTTTATTTAATTAATTTATAAACCGGAGCACCCAGAGGAAAACACAAATGCAGGGAGAACATGCAAACTCCACACAGAAACGCTAACTGACCTAGCCGAGGCTGGAACCAGCGACCTTCTTGCTGTTAGGCGACAGCACTACCTACTGTGCCACTGCGTCACCCGGTGGCATTTATTAAATGTAAAAAAAAAAATAGTTAGATTGTTAAATATTTATTAAAATTGTTTAAATATTAAAATTTTTATATAATAGTTATTGCATGTAGTTTGAAATTAAATTATTACTCCAGGCATTATTGATTTTATTACTATTACAATTAATAAAATTAATAATAATAATAATAATAATGAATATTAGAGAAGCTGAAAATTCATCTTTAATATGACTGGAATAAATTATTAAATTAAATTATAAACTACTTTTGATCAGTTATTTTATAGTGCAATAACATTTCCCAATTTTACTATTTGTACTGTATTTTTGATGAAATAAATGCAACCTTGGTAAGCAGGATAAGCTTATTTTAAAACATTTTAAAAAATCCTACTGACCCCAATCAAGGAGCTTAGAATGACCAAGAGGCGACACTCAATAGAACGTTCCATTGCAACAGCAGTGCCCAGCAACAGCCCCGGATTCCGCCATTTTGGAGTGAAAGTGATCGGCCGTCCATTGGATCTTATTGCTGTTGTGTTGTCAAGCGGCTGCTTTGTTTTTTTATTTATTTATTTAAAAAGCGCAATAAATCTGAGATACAACCTGAAAGACGACAATACAACACTTACTATCACAATAATCAGCACTTTTAACAGTTTATTTTACAGACTTATAATATGCTGTTGTTCTATTGGAATTTTCATTCCAAATTGGCCCAAATCGCACTAGAGTGTCGTCTCTTTGTGATTCTATGCTCTTTGCCCCAAACTTGTGAACACCACAAAACCTGTAAAGACTGTTTTTCTGTTGTGTGTTTTCAGCTGCCCTGTGAAGACCAGATTATCTTGCTGAAAGGCTGCTGTATGGAGATCATGTCGTTGCGAGCAGCGGTGCGGTACGACCCTGAGAGCGAGACTCTGACCCTGAGCGGAGAGATGGCCGTCAGTCGAGAGCAGCTAAAGAACGGAGGGCTCGGAGTGGTGTCTGATGCCATCTTTGATTTGGGCAAGAGCCTGTCACAGTTTAACCTGGATGACTCTGAGGTGGCGCTGCTACAAGCTGTGCTGCTCATGAGCTCAGGTTAGAGGAACACACAGCTGCTGGACAAATACACTGTAAATCTATCACATTAAAGGATGGTTCACCCAAAAAACCTGATTGCCCCCTTATGTCGTCCTTGCATGTATGCTGTTTTTCTACCATGGAACACAAATGAAAAAGTTGTTCATTTAATAATTCTAAAGTTACTTGTTCAATGATAAATCTTGCTTTCTGCTGCATGTTTTTAAGATAATATGCTATCCTTAAGTCCAAATAACTCCAAGACAGTATTATGTTATTCTAATTCTGTTTTCTTTGCTGTCAACTGTGGAACAAAAGCCCAGTTCAGTGTTGACAGCTCATGGACAAACAAAGTAGTGCTAAAGCATTCCAAATAAATGTATTTTTCACATAAAATTGTAGACATATTTCACATTATTAGTTTTTTTCTCTCTCAAAATGAGGCAGAGGTGGTATCCTGATCATGACATTTTCATTCATTCATTAATTTTTTTTTTCGGCTTAGTCCCTTTATTAACCCGGGGTTGCCACAGCGCAATGAACCGCCAACTTATCCAGCACATTTTTTACACAGCGGATGCCCTTCCAGCTGCAACCCATTTCTGGGAAACATCCATACACACTCATTCACACTCATACACTACGGACAATTTAGGTTACCCAATTCACCTGTACTGCATGTCTATGGACTGTGGGGGAAACTGGAGCACCCGGAGGAAACCCACGTGAACACAGGGAGAACATGCAAACTCCACACAGAAACGCCAACTGACCCAGCCGAGGCTCGAACCAGCGACCTTCTTGCTGTGAGGCGACAGCACTACATGACATTTTTGCTGCTTTAAATAAACACATTTACATTATTATTATTGTTAATTATTATTATTGTAATCTTATCAAGTAAATTATTATTTTATTGAAATAAGGCTAACATTTAATGTAATTAAATATATTATATAATATAAAGTAATATAATATAGTATAATATAATATAGTATAATATAATATAATATAATGTAAAATAATATAATATATAAAATAATATAATGTGAAATAATATGATGTAATATAATTCATTCATTCATTTTCTTTTCGGCTTAGTCCCTTCAGTAATCTGGGGTCGCCACAGCGGAATGAACCGCCAACTTATCCAGCATTTGTTTTATGCAGCGGATGCCCTTCCAGCCGCAACCCATCTCTGGGAAACATCCATGCACACTTATACACTACGGACAATTTAGCTTACCCAATTTACCTGTACCACATGTCTTTGGACTGTGGGGGAAACCGGAGCACCCGGAGGAAACCCACGCAAACGCAGGGAGAACATGCAAACTCCACACAGAAATGCCGACTGACCCAGCCGAGGCTTGAACCAGCCACCTTCTTGCTGTGAGGCGACAGCACTACCTACTGCGCCACTGCGTCGCCAATATAATATAATATAATATAATATAACATAACACAAAATATAGGTTTTGCATATCAATTCAAATCCGAATATTAATATTATATTATACTTGAAGGATTTTTTTTACAGATTTTTTATTTTATGCAGTGACTGCAATGTATTCATTTTATTATTTTTACGGTGTCATAATTTTTCTTACTAGGAGTATGCAATATTGATCATGAACAAGATGGTATTGAAACAAAACTTGCAAGACTTGCAAGTACAAAAACATTGATTGCCAGATAAGACCAATTACAATGCAGCCCTTGTAATTCAAAATATGAAAGCAAAAATAAATATTACATTGATAAGATAACACGCACGAATAATACATGTATTTAATAAAGAAAATCCTAAACACACCCCTAAAATCTATATTTCATGTTATGAAATTAAGTGTTTTAAAGACTGATTTAAAGATCTTCCCTAAAAACTTGAATTTGCTGTAACGTTACAATCTTTATGTAATCCATCACACAGATCGCTCCGGGCTGACATGTGTGGAGAAGATCGAGAAGTGTCAGGAGATGTACCTGTTGGCATTCGAGCACTACATCAACCACCGCAAGCACAACATCTCCCACTTCTGGCCCAAGCTGCTGATGAAGGTGACGAACCTGCGCATGATCGGCGCCTGCCACGCCAGCCGCTTCCTACACATGAAGGTGGAGTGTCCAACAGAACTGTTCCCGCCGCTCTTCCTGGAGGTCTTCGAGGATCAGGAGGTGTGACCCAGAGACACAGCGGCAAAACAAACTCCACTTCATTTTGTTTTCTCGCAAAGTATACAGAAGCGTTTTTTGTTTCTCACAAGCTCGTGCGCTCTCGAAACGGGACATGTACTTTATTTTGCACCGTCGGTCCCTCGTCTGCTTTTGTCTGGGATTTGTTTTTGGGTTGTCAGCCTCCACACGTTTCGACCCTGCCATTCAGATATTCCTCTCACAGACGGACAAAAGCTAGCATGCATCAACCTACCTCTCATACAAACATACCTCCCGATCTCAGAAGGAGCTTATTTTTTAAAGCGTGACAAATTAAAACAAAGCGCCACATTTTTCAATAGCTGTTTCGGAAACGCTAGCTGTTGTTAACATC
This sequence comes from Danio tinwini, assembly GCA_903798205.1. Classification (NCBI taxonomy): domain Eukaryota; kingdom Metazoa; phylum Chordata; class Actinopteri; order Cypriniformes; family Danionidae; genus Danio; species Danio tinwini. Next base: position 634,686 of record CAIGQZ010032903.1, on the reverse strand, counting down.
TTAACTCCTACGTTTGAGCTCTACACTATTAAATAATAACGAATAAATTGGGGGCTGTTTATTTTATTTTTTTCATTTTCGTCTTTGCACGCATAGAATATCTCCTTTTAAAAACATAACTACCTGATGTTTAGTGCACTCGGACACTCTGTACATTTCGTTTTGTGTGCACTTCTCATACCTCATTTACACCAGCATTGACATACATGTAGCTACATGTCCGTACATGTATGTATGTATGCACAGTTCTACCTTGCATCAGCCCATTTTTCTTCTTAAACCAAGTCGATACAGTTCTCATGTACTTACCTTCCTTTCTAGCATATCCACTTGTACTGCATTTGTTACTTATGCTGAACGTTTTTGTGACCTCATTCTCTGAAAAACCTTTCATCACTTTCTGCCGTTTGACCCATAGAGCTGTGAGGTATTGATCTGTCCCGGTTGGACAAATTAATGGACACAGATATTAAGCCATGCTGTATGTTGTCGATTGATATGCATGGATTTCTTCATTAAGGCCTTCAGGTTATTCATTGTGCTCCAATATAATTGGTTCATCAGATTATAGTTCCATAATACTTTGAAATAGGAATAATGGTATTACATAGTTAGTTTAAAGAATACTATGGTATTATGCGAGAGTTGTGATAGCGCTGTAATACTTTTTTTTATGAGATCTAAATATTACCCCTGAATTCTATTCATCTGTCTAACTTGGACAACAATTGGGAGGTAAATTATCTTAAAATTGTAAGGAAGAACCAAAAAAAGGTCCTAAAAATAGTTTTGAAACTTTGAAATATTGACAATAAATGCAGAGGCTAATATTTAGATGGTCGGGTACAACTGGGCTAAACGTCTTAATAGACTTCAACAAATGCAAATTTTCTATTTATTTCTTATTTCTAATTATTTAATGTGTGAATTTAAAATTACTAAATTAAATACAATTTATTTTAGTATATATAGTATTTTTTATTATTTCTGTTAACTACAGAAGTGAAGTTTATTTATATACTAATTTTGAGAGGATCATGTGCTTATGATTGCCCACGGTTAGTCCTGTGTTAGCTTATGCATGATTCACCAATCAGATGATTCCTAACTCATTATAAATAACCAGAGTTTCTTACCTTAGTTATCTTCGTCCTAAAGAATCCCCCTTTCACACCTACTTCTCCCTTTTCTTTTATAGGGCACGACGACCCAGTGGTTAGCACTGTTGCCTCACAGCAAGAATGTTACTGGTTTAAGTTCTTACCTGGCGTAACCTGTGTGGAGTTTACATGTTCTTTCCGTGCTCATGTGGGTTTCCCCTATGTTCTTTGGTTTCCTCCCACAGTCCAAAGACATGCAACATAGGTGAATTGACCAAACCAAAATGGCACCATAGATGAGCTCTTAAGCAGGGGAGTTCTTAAGACCTACCTGAGCTCAAACTTTCCTCTCGCCCTCCAAACGGGAGGGAGCCCTTGGCTCGAGGATCTCAAATTTCAGCCATCCTAGCTTTCGAAGTACTTTGCCCATTTGTTTTTTCCATTTGGGCTTTAAATCATTTATTTAAATTCCATCAGTTAAAGCGATAGTTTACTCAGCCTAAGTGAAAATGTGGCTGAAATGTTTTCAATTCATGAAAAGCCTACCACGAGCAAAATGAAAATGATCATATGCTTGTCCTCAAGCCATTGGCTGTAGACGTATGCCGAAACACAATAATAAAATAATATCCTAGCTCTTCTCAACTTTGTAATAGCATTGAATGGTTACTTTTTTCTTTGAAAATTCATTTCTTAATGTGCATCGCAATAAAAAATTTAAATAATATTTTTTTTGCTATGTTTTGGTATAGTTTCCACAAAACTGAAAATTCTGTTATCATTTACTCACCCTTTACTTGTTCCAAACCTGTTTGGCTTTCTTTCTTCTGTTGACAAACAATAAGATATTTTGAAAAAAGCTGTAAACCTGTAACCATTGACTTCCATAGGATTTGTTTTCTATGGTTGGCTAAGTCAATGGTTACAGTTTTTCAGCTTTCTTCAAAATATCTTCTTGTCTGTCAAACAGAATAAAGAGTTCATGAAGATTTGTAGTAAAGACACTTGAGAGTAAAACGATGAGTAAAATGTTTGAGTGAACTATCCCTTTAAAACCCTTCAAAAATCCATTTACTGTACCTTCTTAAAAATTATTTTGTGAGCTTTTTATCCCAAATATAAATCATAAATGTTTTTTTCTGGAAAAATATATATTCTATTATAATACAATAAGGATCCTTATTCATTTCTGCATTTAATAAATGGCTTATTTTGCAGTGTAGTGACAAGCAGGTGCTGTAGTTTTGTTTGTCGCCATTCTTTGTTGCAGAAAGAAAATTAAAACCAAAAGAACTTTTAGCCCCATTGTACCCACCATTATTGCTAACCATTTAAGAAACAAACAAAATGAGTGTTATCTTACCTCTCCATGTCCTCAAACAGACTCTACCTCACCCTTCATCCTTGCAAAACAAATTCACCTACTCTTACCCGCTTAAACCTGAACATAAATGCACACATTTACACTAAAATGTCACCAAGATACAATAGCAACCTCACTCGTATGTGTGCAAACGGCTCTCCCTTTTCACTTGTGATGTTGGGACCAAGTGTCAATCTTGTTCCCTGTTTCTGCGGACAGTAAGAATGTGCCAGATTGAATGATTTTCACTGTGCTGTAACAGAACAAACCAACAGATTATTTTGCTTTAGGGAAGCACTGGAGTGGCAGCACAGGAAGACGGTTCCTGCTTAAGGTGAACCTCGTTTCGGTCCCGCGCCTCTAAACCACATCCATTCACGTGCATCACAAGAAGTTTACCTTGTTCTGCTGCTTGCCCAAAACAAAAAGGACACAGCCAGAGTCCCCCGAAAGCATCTTTTGGAATAGTTAACCCGCTGGTTTAGATGCATTGCTGGGTTTCAGCGTCCTTTTTGACCGATATTGTGTCATTATGGCTCCAGGAGTTTGGGACGTAGTCTCCATTTAAAGTGACACAGAGGAACAAAAGGGCAAAAAGGACAAACTCACTGTGACTCGCTAATCTCAGGCTCAATGCAACCCACCAGCACTGCAGACACACACTGCCCATAGCCGCAATCTACAGCACCAGCACGGGGAATCAGGAAGACCTCTTTTTTTTTTCTCTCTCTGAACGTACAGTACAGAACTGGTTTACAACAGCACTTTTATTAGAACAGAACATTCAGTTCTTTGCACCTAGCCAGATGATGAATATGTTGATTGAGAAGTTGGCTCTGAAATGGGTCATATTATAATGTTTTAAAATAAAAGTGCATTGTGCTATGAAATCATACTACAACTTTCAGAACTTGTTCCCTTGTTCAGATTTTGTTTATACGTTTACACAACACCATTCCCATAAACATATAAATCTGATACATGGAAATATATGCAAATGACTTACAGTTGAAGTCAGAATTATTAGCCCTCCTGAATTATTAGACTCCCTGTATATTTTTTACCCAATTTCTGTTTAACAGAGAGATTTTTTTCAACACATTTCTAAATAGTTTAATAACTCATTTCTAATAAGTGATTACTTTTATATTTGCCCTTATGACAGTACATAATATATTCCTTGATATTTTTCAAGATATTTCAGCTTAAAGTGCAATTTAAAGAATTTGTTTAATTAGACTAGTTATTGTAATTAGACAAATAACTTTATAATGATGTTTGTTCTGTAGACAATTGAAAAACAGCATTGCTTAAGGGGGCTAATAATTTTGACCTTAAAATGGTTTTAAAATTTTAAAACTGCTTTATTCTAAAAAAAAATAAACAAATAAAACTTTCTCTAGAAGAAAAAATATTATCTGAAATACTGTGAAAATGTTGTTGCTCTGTTAAACATTTGGGAAATATGGGGGGGGGAGGAAAAAAAATTAACAGGAGGGCTAATTATTTTGACTACAATTATATATGACAGTTTATATTTGGATTTCACATATATAAAATATAATTCACATATTTTGAAATATTGCAAAAATGGCCACGTGCATATACATATTTGTACATATAGATATAATTATATAATCATACGTGAACACATATACAATTGTAGCTAATATGTTTGACATATTTGTAAATATTTGTAATTAAAATAAATATATGTATGAAAGCATCCATTTTTGCAATATTTTAGTATGTAAATGTTGCATATATGACATATATTTTATATATGTAAATCCAAATATGAACTTGTATGCAATTTGCTTATATTGCCCATATATCAAGTTTTTCTGTGGGTTTTCAGAATCTTATGTTTTTTTTGTTGTTTTTTCCCGCTTCTTTTTTGGGGGTTTGGGGGGGGGGGGGCATTTTGGGGTCTATGAAAATGCAACTTACAATTTTTGTAAATTTTTTTAAACATTTTTCCACAATTAAAGTTTATGAAAATGTGATGTCATGCACATATACTGTCTATTGCCAGTTCGTGACATGAAAGATACAATTGCAAATGTAGTTACTAAAAAAATAGATAAATAAAAAGTAATCTACTGGCAGGCCATATGCATAATATACATTTTTGTTGTTATTTTTAGTTACGTCTGAACATGGTTTGTGTTGACAGTATTTTCATCAGTATTTCAAACTTTCAAAAAATAGTTTTCAAATTTTGGTACATTCTTGTTTTGTAAGCACAAACTAAAACCATCCTGCAAAATAAGTATGTTTCTGAAGATTAACCCAGTGTTTTTCACATGAACACATTAGCAGTTCTTACTGGGTGTCCGCTTACATTAAATAAGCTTTCCACTATCTCTGACAAACAACAAGACAGGCTGGATCTTTTCCAATGATAATTTGTACAAGAATTGTGTGGAGCTTATCATACATATATGCTGTAATTTTGGATCAGAATTAAAATTTAGATGCATAGAAATATCACCATATGTCATGTATTCTAGTTCTATCTATGAACACAAATTTAGAATAACCAGAATTAAGTCACTTTATTCTTTTGCTTTATTCAGCAAACATATTTCTGTTTGGTTATGAATAGTTACGGCAGAAATAATGATTAGCCTTTTAAAACCTACTTTGTTTTTTTATATATATATTGAGGGCCATTTATTCTGTGTGGATATAATAACACATTTATTATATTCATTAAAATCATTCATTTCTCTCTATGGTGAACAAGTAAAGACCTCAAGTCAAATAGTTGAATCCCAATTAATTTCAAAGTACCCTATGATTGCCACAAATGTGACAATAATACATAAATGTCAAAGATAGTGGAAACATGGCTATACAATGCACTTATATTTAAACTAGTACTAATGATTATAGTAAACAGTGGATATTGTACCCAGTTTTGTGTATCTCTTCTATATGATACCAGTGTTAAAAGGAGATTGCAGCCAAAAATGACGATTCAGTGATCATTTACTCACCCATCACAACTCATGCTGTTTCACATCAGTAAGACATCAATTCATCTTCTGAACACAAAATCTTCTTTTCCCTTTTGCCCAGCTATTGAAAGTCCACACAACCAAAACATAACCAGAACCAAAAAGTATTAGTAGTCACAGTCGTTCATATGAATTACATGGTTTGGTCCAAGTTTACTGAAAAGACTCAATTACTTAAATAAAAATCAATATGGAGAATTGTTTCATATTAACAGTACACTAATACACTTTATATGTACAGTCAAGCCTAAAGTTTTTCTTACCCCACGGTGTGAATAATGGGGTATGAATAATTTTGGGTGGGACTATATATACAAATTTA
>CAIGQZ010032903.1:589640-601552 GCA_903798205.1 Danio tinwini | reverse complement strand
TGTGTGTGTGTGTGTGTGTGTGTGTGTGTGTGTGTGTGTGTGTGTGCCTCAATAAATGTAAATGAGCTCATATTACCCGCCTCCTTTCTAGGGGCTGTGTCTACATAAGTATATACAGTTCATGACAAAATTATTTGAAATTTTTATTCTTTTTCAGATATTTCCTGATGGCTGTTTAATGGAGAGGATTAAAAAATAATAATAAATAATAAATTTATAATAAGTTATTTCATTTGTCTTTGGCATTATGACAGTACATAATATTTTTCTAGTTATTTTGTGAGATGTAATATGCAGCTTAAAGTGCAAAGGCATAACTGTAGGTTAACAAGGTTACACTGTGAAAATAAATCTGTTAATTAACAGTTTTATTTTGTGATTCACAAGTGTTTTCCGATTATTAATGGCTGTAAATTGCATTATGGGATGTTGATCTCTGCTCTGTCATCTTTTGATGTTGAAAATTAGAGTCTACAATTTAACAAAGTGACTTTTAATGACATTTTATTAGTTTGAAATAATATAATGTATAAGAATAAAATATATAGAGAAATAAGTCTGTAAAAAATCAGGAAAGGTACTGGCAGTTTATTACAGGCAGTTTATGTACCATAATATACAATACCAACCCAGACAATATATTACTTTAAACTATTAAAAGTTTTCATAAAAGTCACTTTTTCAAGGTTAAAGGTGGTGGTAAGAAAGACCAAGGTCCCATAATGCAATTCAAAAGCATAAATAAATAAGGAAAAATAAAAACATAAATCACAAAATATGGAAAACTGCTAATTTACAGATATTTTACAGTTTAATAAGGTCAAGTTATCAGATAAGACTGTGCTCACTAGCCAATTAAAAATTAACAATGGGCTAATAATATTGACCTTCTTTATTCCAGCCAAACAAACAAAAAATCAAGACTTTCTTTAGAAGAAGAATATAATTGACAATAGTGTGTAAAATGGACTTGAACTCATATTGGTTGGACATTTGGTCAGTCCAGACACTCAACATGTCTGCAGTCTTGAAAAAGGTCAATATGTCATCACACACACAACATCAAAGTATGTTCAAGTTACATTTACCACAGACGTATTTACTCATCAACTGAAAATAAAATCTATGATAAAAACCCACTAGTGAATCTCGAGGGAAACAGTGGTAAATTAATCTTGTGGGTTTTATTGTCGTCCCTTGCAGCACACTATTGTGGACATTTGAGTGCAGTTCTGAAAGAAAGACGTTTGAGGGAGTTCAGAAACTGGGCTTACTGATATACAGAACTAACATTAGAGTGGACTTTTTAACTTTGCAGATCTTTTTCATGTCCAAACAGATATGTTATACACACTAAAGAAAGCTGGAAGTGTAATAAAAGCATCAGGCTCATTTAATAACATCAAATAATCTCATGACCTCAATTACATTTTGAAAAAAAAGAATCTGTTTATTATTCTTTATTCAAATTATGAAATATGATGCTAAAACATTCAAACAAGTATTAATGTAGCAGTTATTTTTCCGCCATAAACATGGAAAACATTCCTTTCATTCTTTGCTTAGATGATTTTAGTTTTATGAATGTAATAATTCACATTAGTTAATATTGGAATTGTTTTACTGCCCTCCCAAACCTATATTTCAATATGTAGCGCATAAGGCATTGTTAAAATCTATTTTATAGTTCAAGTGTTTTAATTGAGCATTTATATTGCAAAAAAAAAAGTTTATAATACGTAAATTAAATTGTGTTTTAATACAAATCATGTAAAAGTGCCCATGGTTGAAGAAACACCCATTTATTATTCCCTAAAAACTGCTTTATATCTTGTTAGCTGCAGAAGTTTGAATTGTTTTTGAGGTCAGGCCTCGTGTGGGTGGATGGTTTGTCATTTTTCTAGAAGGTTCAGTAAGTGTGTCCTTTCATTACGCTCTCTAAAATGTACATGTTGAAGTCAGGTGAACTGGCCACTGTATGGGTTATATAAGGTTGCTATAGAAAATTATTGAGTGAAGACGAAAAATTTAATGGGGCCAAAGTTGAACCTTATCAATAAAATTTAAAGATTAGATTAGATTTTTGAAAAAATATTGGATTTTTTTATCATATAATTATGTGTTGCTACTCATTTTAACTTAACTTAAATCTCGGGCATTTGCAGGTTCCTTAAATCAGATTTATTTAAACATTATAATTAAATTCTTTAATTATTTTGAATGAATATAATAGATTAAAGTTTATTTTAAAATTTACTATAATAAACAATTATTTTTTTAGAACAAATGTGCACTTGCACCTGCAATAACTGTACCTATGTATACCTTAAATTAATTTGCATAAAAGCAACTAAATAATTGCTCTATATTATTATTATTATTAAAAATGGTATGTTAGAACTTACAAATAGGACATATTTTAAAATATAAAAATAACTCAAATATTTTACAAGCTCAAACATCTTAACTCCAATGTCTGGTGAAATGACAGCTTTTTATATAGTTTTATGTAGAGAACTGTGGTTAACTCTGAACATATTTGTGCATATTTGGAAACAGAAAAATTCTTCACATAACATAACTATCGTGCATCATATATTCACTGCAGATCAGCATATAGCTACTTTTTAGACTAATTATTTTGACTGTAATTGTGGATTGTATGTGGCCGCTAAGTTTATGACAGCAATTGAAAAATCAAGCAACTCTTACTTACTTTCCTTTTTTTTTTTTTTTAAATAAGTGTACACTGTAGCCTGTTTGCAATTAAATGTTATTTGCAAGAAATATTAATAAAATGCAAATTTCAGTAGTTTTTTTTAATTCAGAGAATAGAGAACCATTTTTGATTAATAAAATGACTATCCTGTGTGGTGCTTAAACATATTTTTTCCCTGAGTTTATAACTTTTGCACAGCCCACAGTATGCACTTTAAATAAATTCTTGCTGCTTTAATTTGTTTAGTTGAATCAAATGATCTTGGTCAATTTATATCAATCAAACTGGCTAAAAATATTAAGTTAAACTTTGCATATCTTTAAAAATGTATTTGAAACCTGATAGGTATATTAAAATAAGTTAAAGTAATTTAAAAACCTCTATAGTCATGACTTTTTGTTATATAATATTTTAAAGGCTTTGTCACTTACTGTATTTCCATTACATGAATATAGACTAATAGACCTGCATTAATATTTCATTGCTTTGTTTGACATCAATAAGTCGAATTTAGTTTTCGATAGGTCTTATTTTCTACTGCGCTTTACGTGTTTTGTCCTTTGTTCAGGCCTGTCAATCACAGGCCTATACACACATTTACCTATTGAAGACTTTATATTCGTTTGGATTTGATCTTAGACCTGACCCAACCTTCTGCCAGTTATAATAACAATAAATATTTCATTCGCTGTTTTTCATTATTTCATTTGAGAATCGTCCTTAAAAGCATGGCAACAGACACAGGTAAAAACTGAATAATTTTTCATCTTAAATGAAGTTGTCCTGTATACATACCTGTGTTTGTGTCAGACCCAGTTTGGCCGCCAGATCAGCGCGTTCGGGCAGCGCGAGGTACTGAGTTTGCTGGAAGCGCTGGTTGAGCGCCTGCAGCTGTAAGCTCGAGTAAATTGTGCGCGGTTTGCGAATCTTCTTCCCCTTCCCGTTCAGCCGTATTTCTCCACTTTCGATGGAACTTTGCTTCTCGGAATCTTGCGTGAAAAAGTAAAAAAATCATATTTATTAATAATGATAATTGTCTATAGTTATTTGTTTTTTTTAAAGATGTGCTCACCGTTAAATCAATAAAAATGTTCGTAAATCCCAAACAAGACTTACTGTCACGTTGTCATTTTCTCTGCAGTTGTAGAGTATTAAATATCATTGAAGTTGTATGTTATGAATGATCTGCAGCTTTATAATCAAACTACATTTAATGAAAAAGACAATATTATATATAAAATACTATAAAGATAAAATGTACTATAGTATAAAAATGATGCATTTTAAAAGTTGACAATGTAATGATTAAACAATCACCAATTCATTTTTTTATGTGCGATCTTAAGTCTAAAGACTGGTTTCAAACAAATAAGAAAACCTGTAGCCTATCTGTTTAAAATTCAGTTATTTGTGTTGTGCTTTAAATTATAAATATTATAGTATTCTAAATAACATTTACTAAATGTTTTTTAAAATGTGAATGTGTTTTCTATGAGGTTTGTATAGTATTGCAGCAAGGCTATATGTACATTATAAAATAAAATAGTTGGAGTGATCACAGTATATTAATCCTTCTGCGTAGCAATATATTTTATTGTAGCATTTTAGTACTAATATCTGGATTTAGTTAGTAAAACTAAAGCAAAAAGCAATTAACAATGCACCCGTTCATATGCCAGTTTAGGTACTTTTCACAAAGAAGGATTTAATATGTATAGTATTATATGCCTAAATAAAAGGCAGTTCTTTAATTTCTCCAGATATTTTTAATATTCTCAGTTTGTTTCAAATCTGTAAGCAATCAAATCTGTAACGGAAAACGACGATAAATTCCACAGAATGCATTTTACTTTTTGATAAAAAAATGACTGTAGATATTTAAAGTACAATAATATAGAACCCACACTGCACAAAGCTGAAATTAGTCAGAAATCCTGCGCCTTGTATTAAAAATTTCCAAAGCCAGTTTTAGTGAGTGAATGAAAGCACACTTTACCTGCATCCTCCACTCTTGAATATCCGACTGCGCTGTTGTGTTGATAGGGTAGGTATGCTCCTGGGTGATGGTGTGCGGTAGAATAGTGGTAAGCGAGTGGACGGCTGTAGGACGCAGCGCCAGGAGAGAAGGCCGCGTCGTATTGCGAATGCGCGCCTTGATGCAAACCGTGCACCGGATAGTGCGCGTGAGACACACCGGGTGAATGCTGCTGGTGAGACTGGTAACCGTGACTGAACTCCAGAAAAGCCGACTTTGAGGGGTCTGAAGCCTCCAAACTTTCAGACAGTGAAGTCATAGTCATGTTTTAGAGTTATGTCCATTAGACCGGTGCACCATAAAAGTGTCATCTATTTAGAAGTCATGTAATTTCCATCTCTTAAAGAGGGCCATCAAAGAGATCCATGTCCGTGGGGCTCGTGCGTTTGCTTTCGTTTTGGCCGTGTGTGAAGTCTGAGAAGTTCATCTCAACAGCGTCGTCACATACTAGAGTTAATTCCTGCAGTGAGAACGCAACGTGCTCTATTGGCTGCATACGCAGTCCGCGTCATTTCTTTATTCTCCGTGACGTCACTATAGTGTAATATACGCATAGCATTGCAGTTTGCCTTGATCGGGTGTTTATATTTTAATTTTTTTGATGAACTGGTATTTAAAGAACAACATTTTGCTTTGGGTCTATATTATTTCGGGCGTACCAATATCTTAAAATAAATAATTCTAAAAATAAACTATCATGCTAGCTAAAGATTTATAAACCGTAACAAAACAAATTAATCATGGGAACTTGGTTGTGTAAACAGACAAACTGTTATCCGAAGTGTAATAAAAAATAAAGACTATAACTGTACTTGCTACAAATGTAGCTAGCTTATGATAAAAAACATTAATGCGCAATTAATTAACATACGCAAAAATGTACAAAATAAGCATGCTACATTCTTTAATTATATACCACCTTATATTGTTGACATTGAGAATATGAAAGGGATATGGAGAGCAGCATGACTTAATCTGAAATAAGTGTTTAAAGATGTGATTATTAAAACGTGAAGAAAACATATTTGGTAAACAATATTACAGTAGCCTGCATGGGCTAATAATAAAAACATGCGGTATTTTGTGGACAAAATTTCCTGACTTGGAAAAATGTTTAGCAGCCATATCATATACAAAATAATGAGAAAATGTTCAACAAAAGAAAATAAATAATTAAAAACAAATAATACAATGAAAGTATCAGCCCAATAAGAACATAGAAAACTTAAAGATAAGACTAAAACAATAAAGCTATATAGTGTAGTTTAATATTTTAAAACAAATTATTATTGAATAGGGGAAGTCAGATAGACAACAGAACGATTGCAGCATCCCACGGCTATTTAATCCGCCTCGTTTCATTTCCGTTGAAATTTATGTTTATGGTGTTGAGAGGAGGAGCGACAAAAAAGAGCCGCTTATTGATGCACGAAGTTGTTACATGTTTTGGTTAAAGGACACGTGTTATTAAACCAAAATAGTGACGTGACGAGAGAATTACACAAATTATAGGTGCTTTCATCTTGTGCCAACATTCCTCGACACACAGGTACAACCAACCGTCACGACACGCCTAGAATGTTTGTCTCAACTCCGGTCCAGACAGCGCTGACAATGCTGAAACCTGACCTTTAATGGCCGAACTCGACGAAAAATATAGCGAAAGACACCTGCGAATTGTAATTGTAAATCTATACCAATATGTAATATAACTTACTAAATGGATATTCAGCCAAAAAAAGAAATGTCCTCACCATTTAGGCTACTAACACTCTAAACCTGAATTTCTTACTTCTGTTGAACACAAAAGTAATTACATCCAAAGTAGGAACAAAACATTAAAGTCAATAGATAGGCTTCTTATTTGTCACATAATATATGATTTATAGCCAGCAGTGAAATGTTTTTTAAGAGATTGGACAGCCATTTCGAGCCACAAATTAATTACAAAAATACAATGGTTAAACTAGCAAATCACTACCTATGGTGTAAATGCTTAACTATAATTATTTTCCTTTTATTTCAGACAAAGAGTTTTTTGTTAAACCATAATTTCTGTCAGGGTAACGTAGGCAAAACGTACTTAGCTACACGTTTTATAATTCCTTAAGAAAATTAGTTAACAAGAAATATTCGTAATTGGCTAACAATTGATGGCGTCTGAAAACGGTCATAATCGTCTTATATAATTGAGCAAGCATCGCTTAAACAAATATGACAAAAAAAGGAGAGAATCGAGAGCTAAAGACGTATAAAAGAGATAAAGACGTTCGAGAGAAAGAAATGATAGCGCAATAGACACAGAAAAGGAAAGAGAAACGGAGCTCCATCACAGTCTGTAATTACGTGTACATTATAGAGGAGAACAAAGCAAGCCCCTGAAGTCATAACACAAGGATATACCCACACTTTGGTTTTCATTCACACTGGGGGAAAAAGAGGTTAATAACAATACTTCTCGTCCTAGGCCAGACTAGCTGGCGTCGTAAATGTGTGTGTCTCTCTCTGCTGGTGTGTATGTATATTTCCAACGCTGCACTCGGTTGCTAAGATGTTGTGGAGACTGTATAGATGTCACCTTATGGTTTGAGGGCAGGTGTTAATATTATCGAACTTCAGATATGCTAGATAATGCAAAAATAACAAATTAGATAATTTGTTAAATTGACAGGCAATTAAAGCTCTTTGAAGTTCTTGCAATTAGTTTAGGTGTGGATAGGTTGTCCGTCAGTTGGCTAATGATGTCTTGTATAAGCAGTCTGATGCCCAAATGACATCCCACGCAAAAGTCCCTGCAAGTCCGTTCACAGTTCTTGACATTGTCAGTTATAACCTGCTTTACGTATATGGTTCAAGAGAGTGCATTTTAATGAAGGTTTCTCATTCAATTGGCAATATAAATTCCTCTAAATATGTCTTGGAAATGTTCGCTAACAACTCGGTTGATTTATTTAAAATGCTCTTTAAATGAACTGAACAAACTCGACTTTGAAAGATAAAACGAGATTCTGGATTATTGCGCATGCTTATAAACGTGCCGACTAAACACGTAACACTATTTTAACATCTAAAAGAGATGTATATTTATTTTGGAAGTTAATGATAATAGTTTGATAGAAATTATTTGGGTAATGCATACAGGCGTGGAGGAAGCAACAAATCTAAACGCATCATATAATTATAATGCACGACACGTCCTCATTTATGTCTCATTTTTCATGCGTTTTGTCAAATATTTTGACCTAACCATTTTAACGAGGTTCCATGATCACAAATTTTCGCTTTCAAGACGATACAGCATGTTCAAAACCATTTAATTTTTGAATTATGTTAAATAAATAATAGACAGTCTGGCACTTTTTAGCTCCGTTAATTATGAGGCCTTTAAAACCTTGTTTATTTTCCAATCCAATTATTATTTGTTTTATTGTTATTTTAAAGCAAAATGTTCTCTTAAAGTTTCTTTTAAGCTAAAGTTATTTATGCTGTCTAAACCATTATGTGGAAGAATGACGCATACATGATAACACGTAATTAAAATAATGCGGTAAATACACTACGAACGACTCAAACTTGTATAAAAGCTGGAGCTCATTTGATAATTTCTATGTACAAACTTTTTATTTAGAAAACTTATTCTAAATAAAAACCTTTTTAAAAAGACTAATGGTTTATATAGTTTGATACTTTAATCAATTTTATCCAAAGAACTTCATTAATTTGACCTCATTCTCTTTGATGAGGCAAGTTAGATAATGGTTACATGGAATTAATTGCTCAGATGAACGTGGAATATAATGCATTTTAATATGATATTGTTTCAGCGAAATTGACGTACTAGCAATTTAGTAATACTAAACTTTTATTCAGCAATTGTTTTATTGATTTAAGTATTTTTAGAAGCTTACATTTATGATCCTAAATTTTATTTGTGTACTGCAGTTAATTCATTATTACCAGGCTTAGTAATTCATCATCACCAGGCTTAGTAACAGCAGCATAGACTTCAAAATGAAATTTTCAACTTAAACTGTAAGAAAACTTGAATGTGTTGGTGCACAGACATACTGCAAAGATTCTTTCTTTTTCAGATTATTGCTACAGTTAAAAAAATAATTATTATTCAAATTTGATATGAAATGTTTATATTAAAAACTAATTTTATGCTAAAAATTGACAAAAAAATAACAAAAAGTAAAAGTCATTAAGTTTTGTTTTCAGTTTGAGGATAATATGTCAAAAAAAATCTGTAAGGTAGTTTAGGAGCATTACCAAATGTTCCTGCTAGAAACTTAAAAGTTTTACATTTGGTTGTGACTTTTCAGCAACATTTAACTTTTGTTACAAGTCTGTCAAGCAAATAATATATTTATAAATTCATTTATTTTCTTTTCGACTTAGTCCCTTTATTAACCAGGGTCACCACAGCGGAATGAACCGCCCACTTATCCAGCACATGCTTTTTACACAGCGGATGCCCTTCCAGCCGCAACCCATCCCTGGGAAACATCCATACACACCCATTCACACAGTCATACACTACGTACAATTTTAGCCTACCCAATTCACCTGTACCGCATGTCTTTGGACTGTGGGGGAAACCAGAGCACCCGGAGGAAACCCACACGAACGCAGGGAGAACATGCAAACTTCACACAAAAACGCCAACTGACCCAGCCGAGGCTCGAACCAGCGACCTTCTTGCTGTGAGGCGACAGCACTACCTACTGCGTCGCCAATTTATAAATTCATAACTTAAAACTAATAACCTAGGGTTATAAATGATTCATTTGTGAATAAACCGTAATATTTTCTTTTACTACAAGCTGAAAAAGATATGCTCTCTTGTGGTGTCTCATCATCTCTCTGCATGCTTTCCTGGAAACATTCAGAAAAAAAAAATCAGTTTCTGTAGCACTTTAAATGACCAAATGTCTTTGAAGCCATTTTCTAAACATCAGGTTAAATTCAACCTCTGGTGCAATAATCTGTGACCTCAATACAATACACAACAGACTTGAATGATCAGCCTTGCTGGAGTGAATGAGTGACTTATCTTTCTCTGTAAAGGGCAATTAGTTTGAACAATAGTCCAGATATTCATCCTTTTGTCTGTACTAAATGGTGATAATGAATATGAGAGATATCAACATTCAAGATTGACCTGTGACCCTGCGTCTCACCAGTGTCTCAGGTGCCTTTACCTGTCAGTGTAATTGAAGTGCTTGATGAGCACGTTTCTGTGAATGTGTTTTAAAACTAGCTGCAGGGTTTTGGGTGGTTTAAGGCACTGCTCAAGCTGGGCGGTTCACCAGAGAGACAGATTGTCTCCTTCTGTCTGGCGGCTGCCAGCGACTTCAAAGGTGTTGATCTGAACTCAATTTGCCTTTGAACATTGCTGAAGTTCTCTCTACCTTACACTGTGTGCTCGTTTTATTTCTGTCTTGTCTCTCGCCGACTGTGATCTGCCATCTAGGAGCAGGCTCTGGCAGGTCTATCCAAGCCTGGGGCAGTGAGGGATGAGTGGGTAGATGGCGTTCTGTCTGTCACTCTGTCTGTCTGTCTGTGTTTCTGCTGTTCCACCGGTCTATGTCATTCTGTTGCATGGTTTTGCCCATCCTTCCATTCGTCTATCCATCCATCTATCTACTTTGCTGTCCATCTATCTATCTATTCATCCATGATTCTCTCATTTTGTTGGCCTATATAGTTTTGTCCATCCATAAATCAAATTGTCCATTCAACCATTCTGTGGTTCTTCTGTCTCTTTATTCTGCCATTCATCCAATCTGCTGTTCATCCTTACATTCATTCATTGATCCATCATTATATCTGTCACTCTTTTTATAGTTTGCCTATTCATCAAACCATTGTGCTGTTGCTATATTCCTTCCACCAATTATCCATCCATCTGTCCGTCTGTCCATCCGTCCATCCAAGAATTCTGAAGTTCACCTGTCCAAATATTTGTTTTGCCAATCATCCATTCATCCTGCTAATCATCAATTTTGCCATTCTCTCAGTGTATAGTTTGCCCATATATCTATCAATCTGTTCTACTGTCCATCCATCCATTCATCATTCATTTATTAATTTTCTCTTCGGCTTAGTCCCTTAATTAATCTGGGGTCACCACAGCAGAATGAACCGCCAACATATCCGGCATATGTTTTATGCAGCGGATGCCCTTCCAGCTGCAACCCATCACTGGGAAACATCCGCACACACTTATCCACACACATACACTACGGACAATTTAGCTTACCCAATTCACCTATACCACATGTTTTTTGACTGTGACTTGTGGGGAAAACCGGAGCACCCAGAGGAAACCCACGCCAACATGGGGAGAACATGCGGTATGTGGAGAAACGCCAACTGACCCAGTGACCTTCTTGCTGTGAGGCGAACATTTTACCCACTGCATCACCATGCGTCCATCCATCCATCCGTACTGATGTCTTATCCTTTCTGATGTTCCATCTATCCATCTGTTATGATGTTCCATCTATCCATCCATCCATCCATCTGTTATAATGTTCCATCCATCCATCCATCCATCTGTTATAGTGTTCCATCCATCCATCTATCCATCCATCCATCCATCCATCCGTACTGATGTCTTATCCTTTCTGATGTTCCATCTATCCATCTGTTATGATGTTCCATCTATCCATCCATCCATCCATCCATCTGTTCTGATGTTCCATCCATCCATCCATCCATCCATCCATCCATCCATCCATTCATCCATCTGTTCTGATGTTCCATCCATCCATCTATCCATCCATCTGTTCTGATGTTCCATCTATTCATCCATCCATCCATCCATCTATCCATTCGTTCTGATGTTACATCCATCCATCCTTTTTTCCATCCTTCTTTCCTTCTTTCCATCCATTTATCCATCCATCCATTTATCTCTTCTGATGTTCCATCCAATCACCCATCTATCCATCCATCCATCCATCCATCCATCCTTCCATCTGTTCTGATGTTACATCCATCCATCCATCCATCCATCCATATTTCCATCCTGCTTTCCTTCCTTCCTTGTTCCAACCATCCAACCATCCATCAGTTCTGATATTCCATCCATCTGTTCTGATGTTCCATCCATCCATCCATCCATCCATCCATCCATCCATCCATCCATCC
>CAIGQZ010032903.1:539240-563655 GCA_903798205.1 Danio tinwini | reverse complement strand
GGGGGGGGGGGGGGGGGGGGGGGGGGGGGGGGGGGGGGGGGGGGATCTGGGGATGTTACGCCCCATTTACAAGGGGTGTCAGCATCAACGCACTGCATTGTGGATCCGTCGACGCAGCTTCAGTGGCGTTAATCGCTGCAGAAGTTGGGCTTTCTCAACTTTTCAAGTGCAGACGAAAGCGCCGGCCAATCAGATCGCTGTATGCGAATACACCAGCTCAGACAGAAGCTGATTGCTGATTAATTTCATTGGCTGACGCTGCTATGACGATCGCGTCAGCCCCAACTTCAGACACGCCCTCTGTCAAGTGTTGACTCTGAAGCCCCATGTAAATGGGGTGTTACAGATTGTACCAATCACCTGAGGTGTGGGAAAAGGGGTTGAAATTCTGGGAGTTTTCCGGGAGAAATGACAAATCGGGAGGCGAGTCTGAAATACGGGAGACTCCCGGGAAAAACGGGAGTGTTGGCAGGTATGGTTTAAAGTACATTAACACGCTGTAATAAAAGTCTAGTTCATGTGGATTTAAGTGTGCTAATTCATTTGTTCTGTGTTGATGCATGTTTTTTTTCCTTTAAACCTTTGTCAAAAATGACATTCTTTTGATAACTTTATCTTTTTTTGTTTTATCGTGTTTGCTTATAAACTGTATATTGATCTCCTGCTGACTTCAAATTATTAAAAAATAGCGGGTTTGTAAAAGCGAGAACATCTTACTCAAATTTGTAAGTCTCTAAATTGGTTGCTAGTGGATTATGGGGTTGAATAAAAAAAGGGCTGTTTGTTTTTAAGCCCTTAAAATTTGCATGAACGAAAAAGTTGTTAAACATTTTATTCCAGTATGTTAATGTACTGAGAAGGGGCTTTTTTTTGAGTATCATTTCCTTGTAGCAACTAATGGTGAGGAGTGTGGTTAAGAGTATTGTGGCTGAAGAGGTCAAATTGGCGTCAACAAAGAAAAAGGTAATCAGTGGATTAACTTGCATGGATAAATTGTTCATCTAGCAGTGTGAATAGCAGTGTGCTCTAGGAAATTAAACATTTGTAAATTTTTATTTCACACTGATGTTAAATGGTCTGACACTTTCTTATTTGTCTGATCTTATAAATGGGAACAGATCAGCCAGATGTTTGCCATTCTCAGACAGTATTACTTAAAGCCGAACGGTGACCCTGCATTTGCAGTGGGCAGTTATGTCTTGTCTTTTCTGTGAGATCAGAATCTTCTGTCTAATTTTAAATCCAAAGTTCTATATCTAAAGTTACAGTTTCATCTTCTTACTCTTGATATATTTTTTTCTATCTTTGTACTTAATACATGAAAATTAAATGAGCACAATTTCAGGAGTAGAGGTATTTAAGTTTACATTGAAATCACTGGTGTTTGCCAATCTGAGCAGATTGTGTGACATGCATAACATGTCTTTTGAAGTTCTAGATAAGATGCATGAGATTACTACAGCTTATATCTCGTTCTAAACCTCAAATTTGTAACACAACTTTTTAAGTTAAAGCTGTTAAAGCTTTGATTTAAGACAGGGTAAATCTTGTTTCAGAAAATAGACGTTTTATATCAAATAGAAAATATTGTTCAATTTTCATAACAACAAATTTATCAAAAGCACTTTAATTTTACAACAATTTACTGTGAGAATTACATTTTTAGGTCTTCAAAAAGTGATTAAGAGGGCAAAAATGGATTTTAACTGCTGTATAAATATAATTAAAATATTGAATTAAAAAACATTGCTGAATTAAAATAGATCATTCATTTTGAAGGGCTAGGGGGGGTAGATTATTATTGACTGGCAAGTAAGGAGAGCAGAGTTAATTTCTGATGGAAACATTAAATTTCATAACATTATTACACTGTGTTAAAAATATAATGTTTACTGTCATTAGCCTTGATGAGCAAACATCCCACCTTCCCACTCCCCCCCTTAAAAAAATTACTATAACCACTGGTAATTAATATACAATTCTACTGACCCAAAATTTGATTAGTGAACATATGAAGGTGTTATAATGTACAGTTAAATTATTACAGCAAAGTGATACAATTAAATGATCATTAAGTTATTTACTTATAACTTTTAAATTATATACCTATTTCAATTTATATTGTTGCTGCATTTCAGTTGAGTATTATAAAATGAGTCAAAACACAATGTGTTTTAGAAAACTTATATTGTAAAACATGAATTTTTTTCGTTTGTTTGGGTTTTTTGGACATAGTCATTGCTCTCTCCAGAGAGGTTATGGCACGTATTTGGCCCCAGTGGCTTTCCCTGAGTCTATAGGAACTGATGATTGTTTCATTATGTCTGCTGGTCCAAAGTCTCAAGAGTGTAGGAGGGAGAGAGATCCGTTCGGCTGCACTAACAGAAGGGAAAAAAAGGCAAAAGTCTTTTCTTTTGTGAGAATTCAGCCTGATGAGATCTGTTTTTTTCACTGTGATCATCTGACATCCTGGATGCTTGTTAGTTTTAGCTTTGTCACTTCCATTAGGTGTTATTAGAGCCCATTTTACTTTAACTGAGCAATTTGTTTGGAGTCAGTATTTGCTTCGTGTTTTTCTATTTAATCCAGTATAAGGAAAAATGAAAGCTTTTCTATTTAATCAAGTATAAGAAAAAAAAAGTTTGAACAAATTACAAAAAAAGAACAGGATTTTTTTTCTATTGAATCCAGTTTTAGACTAAAAAAAAGTTAAAGGTGTTTTACAATCGATGTAGTTTCTACAAAATGCTCAAAAATAATCTTTGGACGTTATTAATTAAAATGTCATACTTTTTCATTTCTCAGGCATGTTAGATAAAAAAAATAACTAGGATTTAAAAGGGTTTATTAGCCTCAAGACATTACACATTCTCTTTTGATATCTCATTGTTCATTTATAAAAGAAATAAACCCAGTAATATTATTTATTGTAGAGCATTTATTTCTGATTCTTGCTATGTATGTTATCTTAAAATCAAGCAGTCTGTTTATGTTTATGATGTGAAGTCAGGCACCGAATGCTTTTTTTGTTCTGTTTATTTACAGTATTTAACACATGCTTTCTTACTATACAGCCAGAAGAGCGGTGATTGCAGTAGAACAACTGCTCTGTAAAACTATTACGAAGGCCAGGAATGAAACATCCAGCTGTTCTGTAGTAGATTTGCAATGGCTGAGAGTGAGCGCTCCAGCTGCTCTGTAATAGATTTATAATGACTGCAAACAAACCCTCCAGTGATTTTGTTCTTTACTCTTGCGTCGGTTAAATCAGCTGCCGTACTCAAGCAGAACTGAGCTTTCCTTATTGCTGTATTTGCACATTTCTCAAAACTAAAGCCACAGGCCTACTTCAAATACCACAGCCTTTCAACTTTTGACAGTTTGTGATGGTAGACAAAATCTAAAACAAGTCATGCTATTTTTTATGTACTATAAGTAGTTATTTGACTTCAATTTGTGTATTTAAGTATTTATTTCAATTAGATTAACTAGAAAGAGAGTTATAATATTAATTTTAATATTAATATAATATTGTTATTAATATTACAGAGAGTAGATTTTTTACTGGTATTCTAACCCTAACCCTAACCCTAAGGTGAGCAAATGGTTCATAATTATGTTTCTTAAATATTTATTTTCTTGCTTAATTTTCCAGATTTATATAAATTGGAGGATTGCTTAGATGGAAACAAAACCTACACAAATTTTAATCAAATTGAACTGAAAGTAAAAGAGAGAAAAGAAAAATGTAGCTTACATGAAACAGTTTTTTACATTATCTCAGATCGTTCAAGGGATTAGGACACTAAATTCAAACACTTTTCAATTGTTTATTTTACCAGGTTTTGTGTGAGAGAGTATAAGCATAATGCTGTACTACGCAGGCACATAGCCAGCCTGGTGAAAGAGGTGGTCTTTCCTTTAAAAAAATGACATTTTTGCAGTTATACGCCTCATTTTCTATTTAATTGTGAAATTTAAATGACTAATTTCACTAATTTTAGTGATGTTTTAAGCTGAATTAGTTTATTGGATGGTCATCATAACCAAATGTTTGGCCATTTGAATGATAAAAAATAGAACATGATAATGATAGTAATAATAATAATAAATAAAAAAATAATAATAATAGCAATGTGGAGCTTCACAATTTCCTAACCTCTCTTGTAAAAAAGTACATATGAAAATTAATGGATAACAGCAATAGCCAAAACAGTGTTCAAATTAATTTTAATATTGACAGCTATTGATGCTTTACACTTTTTATTGGTCATTCTTTGTTTTGAGAATAAACTGATTAGCTGAAGTCACAATAGCCAGCAGAGGATTCAGCTTGGTCTTAAAAGTCTTATTCGATGGATTATTTTCATTATTTATGATGGCATAGCAGTCAAAATAGGACAAATGAGCTCATGTATGGGAGAAATGCTGGACCTTTGTCAGTGAGGGTTGGGTCTGACTTCCAAACCACCCCTGGTTACGGGCCTGCTACAGATTTACCTGCTACAAGCATTTATTGTCTGTTCATTGCACTGCCTCACAAAAGTGTTGCCACTTTGTGAAGACTATTGGGTTGCTGCCCTCTACTGGTGATGTTCATTGTTTTCAGGGGTGTTTCACCCAAACATTAACATTTACTTACTATTTACTCACCCCCAAGTGGTTCCAAATCCATTTATGAGTTTCCACGTAACCTGTAATCATTGTGTCTGCCTGTCTGTCCGTCTGTCTGTTAGAATTTCATTTAGTGTAATAAGTGTTTATAAATATGTACCCAGTAGGTACAAATGTGTACCTTTTGGAAAGTTGCAGCCCTAGTGACAACTTTTGTATCTTTATTTCAACATTTAATAAAACAATTAAACATTTAGACAATATTTGGGGTGCAAATTTGCACAATAGAAACTGACTAAAGTATCAACAGCAAACAAAGAAGCATCCAAACATTGAGCAATGCTAATGTGAATGAACTATGTGTGTGTTTGTACCTGTGTGTGTGTTGAGTCTCATCCTCATCAGCTCTTCCCACGGGCTCTTGTCCACTTAATGCTCAAACCCCAAATCTGGCTCTGCAAGACTACAGGGAGTGTTTGACTGTTAAAGTTAATTTAGCATTAATGAGATAATTGATAATAATTGAAGAAGCCACAACTGAACAGTTAGTCCAACTTCAAAGCTTGCAAATAACATCCAGAAATGGAGGTGGATGTACATTTCTTTCTTTTCTTTTTTCTTTCTTCAGCATAATTGCAATTCAACTGTGAGAGACAGAATCTAAAAAAAAATCAGGAAATCACATTATATAATTTTTTAACAATTTATTTGTAAATTACTGTATCAAATAAGTATTTGATCACTTAAGTCAAGCATTTTAAATATTTAGTACAGAAGCCTTTGTTAACAATTACAGAGGTCAAAGGGTTCCTGTAGTTCTTCACCAGGTTTGCACACACTGAAGGAGGGATTTTGCCCACTGATCTTCTCTAGATCTGTCAGGTTTCAGGGCTGTCGCTGAGCAACATGGAGTTTCAGCTCTCTCTAAAGATTTTCTATTGGATTTAGATTTGGAGACTGGCTAGACCACTCCAAAACCTTGTTATGCTTCTTACGAAGCCACTCCTTGGTTTTCCTGGCTGTGTGCTTTGGGTCATTGTCATGTTGGAAGACCCAGCCATGACCCATCTTTAATGCTCTGACTGAGGGAAGGAGGTTTTTGCCCAATATCTCACAATACATGGCCACGTTCATCCTCTCCTTAATACAGTGCAGTCATTCTGTCCCCTGTGCAGAAAGACACACCAGAGCATGATGCTTCCAGCCCCATGCTTTACTGTTGGTATGGTATTATTGGGATGATGTGAGGACTTTCTCCCATGAATACTCTGGACCATCCAGATGGTCCCTGGCAAACTTCAGATGGGTCTTGACCTGGGCTAACTTAAGCAGGGGAACCTTGTGTGCGATGCATGGTTTTAAAACATGACATCTTACTGTATTACTGATAGTACCCTTGAAAAGGGTGGTCCTAGCTCTCTTCACGGCATTGATCACGAGGAGAGATCTTCCGTGGGGCCCCAGTCTGAAAGACATTGACAGTCATCATTAGCCTCTTCCATTTTCTGACAATTGCTCCAACAGTTGCTGTTTCTTGGCAATTGCCCCGTAGCAGTTTCAGCTTTATGAAAGTCTACAATTTCATCTCTTGTGTCTTTGGGCAGCTTTTTGGTTTTGGCCATGTTGCTACTTAGACTTTTGTCTGATTGTGGGGTGCACAGGTGTCTTTATGACAGCTAGTGACCTCAAACAAGTGCTACTAAATTACAATCATGAGCAGAGTGTAGCTGGACTATTTTACAGCAAAATAACAGGTCTTTGAGGGTCACAAATTTGGCTGAAAAGCAAGTGATCAAATACTTATTTGACACAGTAATTTACAAATAAATTGTTAAAAAGTCATACAATGTGCTTTCTGCATTTTTTTTAGATTCTGTCTCTCACAGTGGAATTGCACCTATACTGAAAATTCTAGACCGCTCCATGATTTCTAAGTAGGAGATCTTGAAAAATCACAGTGTGATTAAATACTTATTTCCCTCACTGCAATTGCCTGTTAGTTTGAAGACTGCATGCAAGACTGAATGCAAATGGGTTTTAAAAGCTTTGACATTAGTCCAAACACTTGTCACTTAATTTTAATTCCATTTAAATTACATTAAAATAAAAATGTTAAGTATAATTATTAATAACACAGCACTCTCACTTTTCACTATTAAAAACTGTAAATGAATTGTAAAATACTTAATACAGCAGAAGTGCCAGTAATATACTGCTTTTACTGCGGTTTTGCAGCAAAAGTACATGCACTAAAATACATCTCAAACAAACTTTCTATTTTCAGAAAATGACTACCCCAAACTGGCTAACTGCTTTTTAAGCTTATGAAGTGATATTTATTGTGTTTTATATAATATAAGCATATTTATAATGACAATGTATTTTAGTTACTTAGGAACATCAGATTAAGCCAAATCCATTGAAGCTCACAGTAAATCAGCAGCATTTTTATAAATATAGGCAGTGTCTTATGGACATTATATGGCTTCATTTTAAAACCGTATTGTAGTCGTAGGTTTTTTAAATATTGTGGGGCAATTTTATTAAATAAGTTACTCTTAATATCTAAAGCATTTCAAATAGATTTACAATACATTTTTAGTTTATACATATACATATTTATAAATCTAACATTTTGTGGGTCTTTGTATTTGTAAAAGAGAGTGTCATTTGTGCTTTACATCAATGACCGCAATGAAAACAAATTTTTGTTTTTAAAAATGTTGTGTTATCTTTAACAACTTGAGAATATTCAAGGAAAGAATATATAGGCTATTACTTTAATAAAAATATGCAAAAATGAACATATAACAAGCAATTAAAGGATGGGTGAGTGAATTATGTATAACCAAATACATATATGTAAGTAAATCTGTAATAAAATTAAAAGTAGAATATATTTGCGCTATTTAAACCATCATACTCACAGCAAATACAGCTTATGTTTTGCCCATAAACACTTGTTGAAGCTCCTGATTAATCTGTCATTTGGTGATTATGGGATGCTGAGTCATAAAAATATATTGACATGGTTAAGAAACAATCAACATGTCAAGACCTGTGAAAGCGTAAACACTTGCTGAGAGATGTCTGATGCTCTCCTCAGGTTTGAGCTCAATGTCACAGGACTGCAGAGGAAATGATTCATTTCAGAAAGCTGTCTCATATGATATCAGGCAGACTTCAGGATGTGACAGGTTCCTAGAAGACGTTTTCATATTGAACTGAAAATGATCATAAAGAAAGCAAATGAATGATGAAGCAATGCGGCACTGCAATATTTATGACAGAGAGATTCTTGAAATACAAAATAATGCTGCATTTCATTGAATTTGCCAAACTAATATAACAGAATGTATTATTATTTATGTTGAATAAATACTATTTCATATGCATACATAAATAAATAAAGGGGAGCATTATAACTTACACATACAATAATTAGTTATTTTAAAATTATTACTGTTGACGTCTTTAACTTGTATATCTAATTATTACATGACTCTCTGGAATACTATATTCTGATTGGTCAATCATGACATTTCAAAGTACGTTATTTCCAGATAACAACCAGTGAAACTAATAAAACAGGCTAATGGTACTACGAATCATCTTGGCTATATTGGTAGTGAGTACATTTATATCCATATTTATATGCTTATCTACATGCCACTGTTCTTTACTGTTGTGCCTTCTTGTGACTAAATAATAAGGTTAGTGTAAGCTGCATTCAGCCATTTTTATTTCTGTCAGATTAATGTTTAACTAGAGAGTTAATAAATGATTACAGGTCAATACAGGTTAATATTTTGTGTCTAGTTGTTTAGTTTTGTGGCAGGTATAGCTGGGACAATGTGTATATAGGAGGACGCACAGATTAAGCATGGGGCGATAACCGGTTTTAAGGTTTACCGCGATATTAAAAAGTCAAGGTTTTAAAACCGTTACAATTTTCTGTTATACCTTTCCTAAGGTATTTGTAAGTTTTTTAGTTGTTGGGTTTTTTTTTTACATGTTTTTTTACAACTATTTTATCTTTAAGGCAACAGTAGAAAAGGATCCTCCACATCACAAGCTACTGGTCACTCTATGATTCAGGAAACATCTGAAAAACAAATTGCTTATGCATCAACATCCAAGCATCCAAAGAAAAGAAAGACATCTAAAGATGCCTTTTCAAGTTGAAATATTTAGCCAGATTTATTTTGTTTCGTATATTAAATGTTAAAAAATAATATCATTTTCAATGGGGAAAAAGTTGTTGGTTTTTACCAAAACATTTAAAAAGAACATATATTAGAGCAGTAATTACAATACCATGATATACCCAAGGTTATCATACTGTCAGAATCGTATAAACAACAGCTATATAAGGCTATATACAGTACCACAACTGCTGATAAACTGTAGTTTATTTTAGCCTTGTTAAACATTTTAAGCAAGCTATAAATATCCAAACAAAATGCAGTATAAATATCATACTTGTCAACTGTCCTGCATTTTATCCTGCTATCATCCTGTTATTTTCATGTATTTATTTTAATCTTTATATGAAAAGTGGAAGTGACATCAACACAGACCAATCTCAAATGTGATGAAATTGCAAGAGCTGTTCATGATAATTATGCTTTTGCTTTATTTTGGCTTGAAGTCACTTTAAAAATTTATATATTTTTTAAAAGTCAGCATTTTTTATAAGCAGTTATGGGTTTGGTGAGTAGATTATGCAAAAAAAAACAAATATAATTTCCGTAGTGATAGACACATAGTGATAGTGATGTTCCCCAAACGACTTCTGTTCACATAATTTTAAGAAGAGCGAGAGACACTTTTATTTTATTTTAAACAGCTAATTTCATCTTAAATGAGCATTTTAAATGAAAGTAATCAAATGTTTTTATTGTAGATCTGTGCATTCTTAACGTGACACCTCTATTATTAGTTCCGTATTTTTTACATCCCATTGTTGGCAGGTCTGATAAATACACATATAAATTTAAATATTTGTGTACAATTAGTTAAAAAAAAAGAAAAAAAAGAGAGAATTGTGCTGATTGTAGCCTACTCGCCAACTGAGCATGACATTTAGAAATGAATAGCATTGCATATCTTAATGTTTTTTAAAGCAGTTTAGTGCATAATTCGCTTCATTGCATGTGTAAATAAGAAACTCCACTAATTGAAAATGTACAATTATTGCCTGCAGAAGCTGTGTGGGGATCTCGACAAACTAAATTAATATTATTTGATGTAATCAAGGTGTGAACTTGGAAACTTTTGTATTTGAAAAAAAAAACTGACGTCATATCCTAGAACAACCAAACAACACTGAGATTTATTGCTCAAGATTGAAAATCATCCCACTGTAACCTTTTGGCTCAGAGTGAGGGAGGAAATGAGATGAGCCGCTGAACTCTAATATCTGCAAAGATTACTGAAGGGCTGGAAGCGGTAAATTCATCAATGCATTCAGTCCAAAGCAAGAGACCTAAAGACAGCAAACAAGATTGGACACCCAAGCCAAATATTGTCACATGTAAAGCAATAGCCTGTAACCCTAAGAAACAATGGTTTGCAGAAGTTTTAGAAATGCTAAGGAGCATTATTCTGCATGATACAGAGCGGATACAACACAATACACTTAATAATAAAGGTATTGATATGTTACTTGTCTTAAGTTAAATCAGAAAATGTCTGCCAATAGACCCTGACAGTCACAGTAAATAGCAATACAGTGTAATATGCCTCATATTTCTCCTCTCTCTCACACACACAGACACACACTATTTAACCATTAAGAGACATTTCTCTTCTTATAAGTGTCACCACACCTAAAAAAAAAAAGAAAACATTGAAAAAACAGAGCATGCACAAAATATTCTGATAATATTTTATTTATAATTATTATTTTGTGTGTGGTGTGATCATTCTGGCGACACAGTGACGCAGTAGGTAGTGCTGTCGCCTTACAGCAAGAAGGTCGCTGGTTCGAGCCTCGGCTGGGTCAGCTGTGTGGAGTTTGCATGCTCTCCCTGCGTTCGCATGGGTTTTCTCCAGGTGCTCTGGTTTCCCCCACAGTCCAAAGACATGTGGTACAGGTGAATTGGGTAAGCTAAATTGTCCGTAGTGTATGAATGTGAATGAGTGTGCATGGATGTTTCCCAGAGATGGGTTGCGGCTGGAAGGGCATCCGCTCCGTAAAACAAATGCTGGATAAGCTTGCGGTTCATTCCGCTGTGGCGACCCCAGATTAATAAAGGGACTAGCCGAAAAGAAAATAAATGAATGAATGTAATCATTCTGGGGGGGGGGAAACATTATGAGCATCAGAATCAAAAACCTGACTTGTTTATTTGACAATGTTGTTCATAAATAAGTTTTCATGAGTCAAACAATCTGTATACATGTATAAATTAGTAGCCGAAAAAACTAATTATATAATATGTGTATAAAAATACATTGAATGCGTTTAAAATAAAAATAATATAAGTAGATGACATGCTGTCTGGTGGAAAAGAAAAAAAAATAATCAAATGTAATACTTCTGTTTTACCACATTCCAGTCCACTGCTTTTTATATTACTGTTTTATCAAATTTACAAAGATTCTTCATGTTAAAACAGAACTAAAATGCCAGGATCCAGACTTTGAATGCATTGTGAGGATTTAGTTTCAATTCAATTCTAGTTTATTTGTATATTGCTTTTTACAATAATTATAGTTTCAAAGCAGCTTTACAAAAAGTGAACATTATTGTATTACAATCAGATTATATTAAAGTTACAATCAAATATAAGTTATTATATAAACATAGTTAACCTAACCTGCAATTTTATTGCATATAGGTCATGTCTATACATGTTTAATGAGGTGTATTTGTGTATTAAGTGTATGTGTTGTCCCGGAAGTCCTTCGATGGTTGGGATCATCTCTTTCAAAGATTAACCAAAGTTGTATGGGTTTGGAATGACATGAAGGCCAGTAGATGACTTTAGCTTGAACCATTCCTTTAACATGAGTTGTTTAAAGTTAAAAGAGTCCATATGAATGTAAAGATTTATCCAATGTTGTGGCATTAAAGCGATGGCGTCTCGGGGACTCTCGAGATGGACCCATGAAGACCAGCGAGTGCATCCGGGCCAGGACAGCATCCCGCGGAGTGGTGGAGTCTCGGCCTGAGCTACAGTGAAAATCACATCTGCATTCCTGCCGCAGTGTGTGCTTTCATGTCTTAGTGATGGAGTCTGATGACTGGCTATTCAGGATGAACAAACCTCTAGCATCTTTAGCAGCCTCAGGCCATCCTCAGTTAAATACTGTATCTTTCTGCTAATTAAGGGCTTTACCTTACCATGATCTGGATAATTATTGACTGAAACTGTGCTCCCGAACTGCTCCCAAATGACTAATAAAGGCTGCAATAAAACCAAGGAAGCTGAGAGTCACCGTTTGAAGGCTTTTTTAGTTTAGCTCCATCTCCCAGCTGCCTGTATGAAAGCAGCACTACTGTGCGGACATTGTGTCAGATCAAACAACACTCCTGATTTTTAGACTGATTCCGAGTGTGTTCACACTTGCAGTTTGTTTGTTTGGTCCTGATAAAAAAGAAACTTGTTTTTGAAACTTTCTTGGTTTGTTTAGCAGTCACAGAGTCATTGTTGGAAACCGAATCCAAAGCTAACAAACTAAAAACAAAATAAATGTGTTTTTATGATGCACGGTTTTGTGAAAAGCTGGAACGCCCTATTACATTTCACATTTCCCCCATCAGGACATGGAAAATTATCTAATCTTTGGCAGGTCCTAAAATTCGGAAAATAAACCTAACTTTCCTTCGGCTTAGTCCTTAAATTATCAGGGGTCGCCAGAGCGGAATGAACCACCAATTACTCTGGCATAAGTTTTATGTGGTGGATGCCCTTTCCAGCTGCAATAAAATCTCAGATGGACAACAACACACAGCATTAACAAAAATAAGGCAGGAACTTCTCATAAAATGCCTGAACTGATAATCAGCAGAATGTTTAGCAATTTGTTGGTCTGGAGATATCAGGTATATGTAAACTCAACACCCGTCTCACAGCTACAGCATTTAATAAGACAACAACTGCGTTTACATGGACATCAGTAATCAAATTATTTACCTTAATCTGAAGACAGTAATATGATTCAGGTGTTTACATGAGTTGCTTTTTAAATGTTCCTTTCATGATCCCAATTTACATGTTATAGCACATAATTCCATTAACGTCATTGCGTCACCATGATATCCACATTTCCTCCAGAGTTTCATTCATTCAATTCGGATTATTGGTGTCCATGTAAATGTACTCACTAATCCCAAGCACACCAGTACATAAACAAGAAAAAAATCATGGTGTTGCAATAGTGCAGAGCTCATCCTGACTAAAATGCTGTGGCGAGTGCTGTGCAAAAAACTCCAGAACTCCTCCAGAATAATGTTAGAGACGGACAGAAAGCAGGGTTCCCACTTTAAGCCAATTTTCAAATTCCCTGATTTTTCCCCGACATTCACTGACTTAAAAGCTGATTTTCCATGATATGTAATGTATGGAAAAATTGACCACTTTTGAGCTTTAATAGAGAACAACAATGGATAATTTACCTCAGATAAAAAAAAATAATAAATAACATATGAAAAATCTTTTTTTAAAAATCAGTTTGCATGGCTTTAAAATGATCCTTGTCCGACAGTTGATAGCTTGAGAGTAACTTTAATTGCAAACTTTCCATTTACCATTTCTGTTGTCTTTTTTTTTATCACCCAGTTTTTGAATAAATAAATGAAATGTATTAGCCCTAGCTTTTGTCACATGGCTGTCTATTTTTACAGAACTTACAGAACATTCCAATGTTGTGTGAAATGTGATGGTATTGTTATCAATTAAGAGCTCATGAAGAGCATACAAAATGTGTCAAAATAGCAGCAAATATTTCTCCACCACAGAAACAAACCAAGATCAACGTGCTATAAGTAGAATCATTTCCAGTTCCCATTTTAAACTATAACATGACATCATGTCCTATTTTTCTTTGTTTGGTTGTATTTGGTCCATATTGCGTTCATTTAAAAGTGGGTTGAGATCCATTTTAAGTGGCACTTGTTCATACTTCTTTAAATGAACTGCACTGACAGAGCAATCAGACCAGAATTTGTTTTAATCAAACTAAAATCCACCAAGTGTGAACATCCTTAAAGGGAGATTCTGACTCGTGGTGCAGGCACGTGCACCCTGAAAATCTATGTTTAGAATTCTAAATGCATATCGTGACGCTGCGCGTCGCCGAGCGGCGCTTCCGATGCGCGACCTGCTTTACGCCCCATTCACACAAAGACATTCTGCGTCAACGCTTGACAGAGGGTGTGTCTGAGGGGCTGACACGACCGTCATAGCAGCGTCAGCCAATGAAATTGGTCAGTAATAGGCCACTGTCCGAGCCGGCGCATTTGCATACAGCGATCTGTTTGGCTGGCGCTTAGGGTTAGGAATGCTGGAACGGTTGCTCATTTTACAATTTAATTCCATCCCCAGTAGATATCCACCTTTAAGCCGCGGTCACACTGGGCTTTTCTCCCCATAGACTTCCATTCATACGCACGCGAATGCGTCAGACCGGAAACGCGGGGTCATGCGTCGGAGTTTCGCAGGTTGCAGTGGTGCAAAGTTTAAGCTTGGTGCTCTGACCTGCAAAATCGCATCACTTGACTGCGTGAGACCAATCCAGGATCAAAACATGACCTCTCTGAACAGAAATCCCGCCCCTTTTCGCATCGCCGTACGACAGAATTTTGCAAGTTCAAACTCTAGTGTGACTTCGGCTTTACACAGATGCCACCCCCGCCGTAGGCTTCGGAGGACATTACCATGGTTTCCGGCTCGCTACTGATGGTCCATATAGCGGAGAAATGAATGGGATGCCTCCAAGATTCTCGTTCACTGCTACAACTAAGCCGTGGTTTCCTGCATAATAAGGGAATTATCATTCTCCCGCTATAATACTACTTCTCCATCACTTTATTTGGACTTCAGCCAAATAACAATTCATTACAAATGTTGTACTAGTTCCTGGTTTCATAACTAAATAGCTGACTCTCTCTCTCTCTCTCTCATTTTTATTTCCAGAAACCGGTACCAGAATTAGAGCCGCATCCGACCCCCATCCCTCCCTCGGAGATAATATCCTCATAATCTCCACATACACAATTCGCATCATCATCATCCATATATATTTATATTTTAAGAAATAACACCTAGAACATCACAATTCCTCACTGCACAGGAAACTTCCAAACATTTTCATTCCCCGTACAACACTTCATTCCCTAATTTCCCTGCTTACAATCAGTTTATTCATCACAAATCTCCATTTACAAACACATCCATCTAAGACATCTGATTTCTATACCAGCCTTTTTACTAAGGCATCTGAAAAGCCTCTTTTCCGATCCCAGCTGGAGACGGCACATTCAGCTCTAAATCCCGCAGGATTGCCCACGAGCTCCCACAGGAGTCTTCAAAACGCCCCCTCCAGGCCCTAGATTTCCCCATTATATATTTATATACATATATATTTATATATAGTGCTGCCACTTCCCAGCTCTATTTCCGTTAGGAGTGTTCCTCGAGCAATTTACTCCCTTGGAGTACTTAACCCCCTGCCCCCTTCACCCCCCTATCCAGCCGGAGTCTTCACCTTCCCCTCCCCTTTTTTCTGACTCCAGCAGGATCCCCGCCCACCCCATGGCTCTGACTCCCGCAGGGGTCTACCCAAGTCTCTACTCCTGCAGGAGTACTCATTACCCACGCCAACCCTGCTCGGGCTCCCGCAGGAGTCTGTGTCACCCTTTGCTCCCGCAGGAGCCCTCTTTACTTTCCCTTTCTCAAAAAAACACTATATCCAGCAGCCGGATATAGCAAAATTTACTCCCTTATCTTCGTATTCCGAAGAAACCCCCATCCACCCCTTCTCCGCCTTTCTTCCTTTATCACGGGGAGATCTCGAGAACTACCTGATCTCGTATTCCCCTTATATGCTCAATTGACCAGGCGGGAGCCCTGGGCTCAATTATCTCCGAGCTCAGGGTTCTCTCCCGGGACAGCATGTCAAACCTGCTAATAGCATCAAGCAATATCTAAGTGTGAACTCTTGATCTCCATTTTGACAAAAATGTCAGATAGAACTTTAAAATTCTAAGGTGACAAAATGTGTACCTTTTGAAATGGTACCACCCCTTTCAAAATTGGTGTGTACTGGTGGGTGAAGAGGGTGTGAGTTTTACGAAGGTTTTAGATAATAATCTTTAGATATGACCTCTGTTTAAATGCTAAATTGTGTGTGTATAGTCTATTGATTGATTGATTTTTTTTTCTGTGTGTGTGTAATGTTATTTCTGTAATCCATTTTGTACCGTCCAGTAATCTGTATATATCGACTGAAGTAGTTTTTGAAGGTGTATATATTGTTTCTGTGTGTATGATTTATGAAGGGTCCCTTTGTTAATGAATTTATGACTGACACTAATAGACTGTAATTGATGGAACAAGTGTACTGCAGTACATATGAATGCTTTAGCTAAACTCTGTATTTTTTTTCCCTGTGTGCCTTAATTTTAGAGGCTTGACTGATTGAAGAACTCAAACATTTGAATAACTCCTTAGGTGTGCGAAATTCAACTGAATGAACCAATCTTGGGTCAAAATGAGTGCTTATTGAACCTCTATTGAATCTTTTTAAATGAGTGTCATTGAACAAAAACGGGGGGGAATGAATTTTCAATTGTACTTTTGTTTGTATTTACACTAGAGTCTTACTTTCTAAAGTTCTTAAATGAAAAATCTTTTTTACATCTGACCAATGTTGAAATGAAGTGTGTACTTATTATAGACATTGATCTACACTGTGTGGGCTTGAAAAGACAATCAAAAATATTGATTTACATCTTAATGAAGGACTTTGCATTAACATGCTGAAGTCAGATACATTTTTTTTAAAAGCAATTGTCACATGTACACAGGAGACCCAAATGTAAGTGAATGCAAGATGATTTATTAACAGGGATAACAGGAAAAACAACTGGTATAGATCTCACCAGATATTATAGGATAGGGTAGAGCAATGGTGCATCTCTCAAGGAAAGCGACACGCTAAACAGCGGTAATAGTTCAGAGCAACAGATCCGGATTGAAGTCTCTCACTGATATCTTACCAAATATCGAGGGAAGGGGGTAGAGCAATGGTGCATCTCTCAAGGAAATCGACACGCTAAACAGTGGTAATAGTTCATCAGTGCAGGCAGTTGAAACAACATCAAAGAAACTGGCCGTGCTAAAATAGTCCAAAGTTAACAGGCTCTATGTTGACTCACCACCAGTGAATAGCGAGAGCTGCCTAACAGGAAACAGACAGATGTGAACACAACGAACTGACAAACACGATATACAAACACTGAACATATAAAGGCACGCGGTAACGCGCCGCACCTGTGGTTTATTGATAACAGCTGATTGAGACTGAGTAGCAGTAAGACACGTGATCGCTCAGCTGACGAATGTAAACACACACAGCCACGCGGTGAAGGAACACCCAAACAAACACACCCACATCCACACACACACATACAAGAGAAACAGACAGATCCACAACCGTGACAGCAATACTATGGACATATGCTTTAATAATGTCTTAGAGCTTTGACTGTGCTTTGACTCTGTGCTAAACTTCATCTTGGAAGATTCTAGCATCAAAATAATTCCTTATTTTAACCATATGGCTTTGACTATACCTTTAACTCACAGATCAATTATGTATAAAAGGAAGTAAGTTGATATTTTGAGGGACTCAAATTTTGATAATGATTTTACCGATATTTCCCGTATTCAAAAACACAATGTTTTATTCCATGTAACAGTGCTCTAAATTGTATTTTTGTATTTATTGACTTGTGCACAGACTTACAAAATGCTAACTGTTTGAACATATTTGTGATGACTATCTTTTCCTCAAATAAATGGATTTGAATAAACAGTTGATTGATAAATTAAAATAAAAAAGTGTTTCTGCTTTGGTGTACTTATTTAAATGTATCATGACTGAGCATCTGGATTTATCTATAGTGGTCTCAAACTCAATTCCTGGAGGAACACAGCTCCAACCAGCTCCAACTCACAGCTGCTTAATAGTCCATAGTAATCTTGACCACCATAATTAGTTGGATCAGCTGTGTTTGATTAGGGTTGACCAAAACTGTGCAGAGCTGCGGCCCTCCCTAAATTGACAGTTTGAGACCCATGATCTATAGCAGGAGTGCTCAACCCTATTCCTGGAGATCGACCTTCCTGCAGTTTTCAGTTGCAGCCCATATCAAACACACCTGCCTGTAATGATCAAATATAAGCGCTCCTCAGGTTCTAATTAATTGGTTCAGGTGTGTTTGATCAGGGTTGGAGCTGAAATCTGCAGGAAAGTTGATCGCCAGGAACAGGGATGGTCACCCATGATCTATAGGCATAGCTTAATAATGACAGTTCCGTAAAATAACAATGGCACACCCTTGTTTCTTCGTTTTTGTGTAAATCCTGTGTAAAATTGCTTTGAAAAAAACAGACCAGACACTGACTGTTTTCTAGTGAGATTGAACAAATTATAATTTTCTCCTATTATTTTGTAAGTATAACACAGCCTTTTATACATCATATATACACTCACCGGCCACTTTATTAGTTACATCTTACTAGTACCAGGTTGGACACTTTTACCTACCTTAATCCTTTGTGGCATTGATTCAACAAGGTACTGGAAATATTCTTCAGAGATTTTGGTCCATATTGACATGATGGCATCACTGAGCTGCCTCCATGACGCGAATCTCCCATTCCACCACATTCTAAAGGTACTCTATTGGATTTGAGTTCTGATGACTGTGGAGGTCATTTGAGAACAGTGAACTCATTGTCATGTTCAAGTACAATAACCAGTCTGAGATGATTCCCACTTTAAAATGGATGTAGTCAACCCAGGCTCATTCTGAAAATGTACCCCTATATACATTTCTGGAGAGCACCAAATAAGTCCCAGGAGGTATAGATCCGTGCTTTCATGTTAACGACAAATCCTGATGCTACCATCTGAATGTTGCAGCAGAAATCGAGACTCATCAGACCGGGCAACGTTTTTCCAATCTTCTGTTGTCCAATTTTGGTGAGCCTGTGTGAATTGTAGCCTCAGTGTTCTGTTCTTAGCTGACAGGAGTGGCACCCAGTGTGGTCTGCTGCTGTAGCCCATCCGCCTCAAGGTTGGACGTGTTGTGCATTCAGAGATGCTCTTCTGCATACCTCGGTTGTAATGAGTGGTTATTTGAGTTACTGTTATCTTTTTATCAGCTTGAATCAGATCATTCTCCTCTGACCTCTGGCATCAACAAGTCATTTGCACCCACAGAACTGCCGCTAACTGGATATTTTCTCTTTTTTACATTTCTCTGTAAACCCTGGAGATGGTTGTGCGTGATAATCCCAGTAGATCAGCAGTTTCTAAAGTACTCTGAGCAGCCCATCTGGCACCAACAACCATGCCACGTTCAAAGTCACTTAAATCACCTTTCTTCCTTATTCTGATGCTCGGTTTGAACTGCAGCAGATTTTCTTGACCATGTCTACATGCCTAAATGCCTTGAGTTGCTGCCATGTGATTAGCTGATTAAAAATTTGGGTTAATGAGCAGTTGGACAGGTGTACCTAATAAAGTGGCCGGTGAGTGTATGTGGGACTTATTTTGAAAACCCGAAAGGCTTAAAGTACATTAGGAAGCAGAACTTCATCACATCGGTTTACAGCTCGTCAGAATGCAAAATTAGAAATAGATGGATTTTTACATTTATTTACCAGACATAAGGTTTGTTAAATATCTTTTGTTAGTTTTTAACATGTATATTGTGAAATTTGCATTTAATGCACGTTTATGCATAGTGTCATGTCACATAGCTATTATTGTGATTTTTCTGGAGTAAAAGGACACCAATAAACTTAAAAATGCATCTATTTATGTGGACGATGATATTATTTTCTCTCTGTGTTTTCATACATTAAACCCACAAAATCTCAATTCATCTCTGTTAATGACTGTGAAGAGTTTGGTTGCAAAACGCGATAAGCGTTGACATTTGGATTTTATTATTGGAAATCACTGTTCAGATGTACCTTAATCTATGTGTGAATTGCTGCCATTAATAACATTTAAGAATGTACATTTTAGGCCTACTACAAAATGTCTTTTTTCACAAAACGCAATATCCGCCAGACCAGTTTCTTTACAAAGTGCCATATAACGGTTATAGAACGGGCTCAGCATCCCCTGGGAAGAGAGTCACCACCGGTGAAGCGCTCCGAGTTTGCTCATTGATTTAATGATAATATCAAAACAAAAAAACATATATTTTTAAAAAAGAGGATTCAATAGGCTGACTAAAAAAACGTTTACCATTTAAGTGTTTATACTGTAGGCGAGCAGTCAATCACATAGGGTTTGTTTTCTTCATCTAAACACATTTAACTCTGTCATAACTGCAATATTTACACTCCTTAAAACGTATAGCATTTGTGACTGTAAGGGCTGCTTTTCACTCTACTTCGTGGCAAAAAAAAATTTAATGTTGTTCTCTATCCATGATCATAGCAAGCAATAGCCATCATATCACCGTCTAGGTGAAGTATAGACCAGATCTAGTCCGGCTAAGTGTAACCTTAAATTTAGTTGAATGTTGTTTTTTTTGTAATACAAAGCTTATGATATGTATAATACTACATCATGTAAGCAAAGTCAATAATGTTTATAAGGTACCTGCAAGTAATAGCCGTAGTTTCACTTTCTCTGTGAAGTATAGATTATGTGTAGGCCTAACCCAAAAAACTTACATTTGGTTACCTGTCTTTTTTGGCAAAATACCTTGTGATATGTAGGATATTCCTTCAAGTAAGGAAAGTAGCATTTATAAAGTGTTTAGGTTTTTAAAATATATATGTTATTTTCATAGCCTGAGCATAGCCTTGAATTAGCTCGTCATCAGGCTGGTTACTCTGTATACCTCCCCAAGATGTACATTTTTCTGGACCAATTTTTCTGACAGCATTCAATAGAAGAGAGCATGGTTATTACCTAAAAAATTCAGCATATCCAACAAAATAAGATTTTGCATAATGTATATCCTACAAATTCCTAAATTGCTAATTATTTTGATATATCTAATTTGTTACTTTCTGCTATATACATGAAGAGACTTTATTTCACTTATTCTATAGTTGCATTCACGTTAAACTTCTTTGGAACAACATTCTTTTTTATTTATCATCCTTATTTAAATATGATATAAATTTGTCTATGAAAGATTTATTTCTGGCGACGCGGTGGCGCAGTAGGTAGTTTAAACATAATTGGGTAAGCTAAAATTGTCCGTAATGTATGTGTATGGGTGTTCCCTAGTGATAAGTTGCAGCTGGAAGGGCATCCGCTGTGTAAAACATATACTGAAAAAGTTGGCGGTTCATTCATTAGAGCAGTGATCAGCCCAATTTAAAATCCTGAACAGCATCAAACATGTTTGAAATGATCCGAGAGGCTCCAATTTGTGTTGAAAAAGGCTACGCATGTGTACATCGTGTATTTTGCGTGAAATACTTTTGAGTCTATTCTGATTCCATAAAAAACAACCATCATGACTACTCGAAGAAAAGCTGAGATGAAGGCCTGGCTGGACGTCAAACATCTACACGATCCAGCAGATGGCGTAACCGGGCAGGCGGCTGAGGGCAGCATTGAAACCTGTCCTGCAGCTGTCGAGAACATCAGCCTAAATGGTGAATGACGAAAAGAGCATTTTAAACGCATAAATACAAACACGTGCTCTCTGTGTTGTATAAACTTCACTACAGGGTGTCTTAAATGTATAGTTAATATATTTGAACACATATATAGACAGTAGGTCATTTTAGTGGATGAAAAAAATTTATGTAAAAGTCAATTTTAAGTGTTTTAACTATTTAATTATTTATTAAAGTGTCAAATTTTTACCATATTTTGAAATATCTTTTATTAATCATGTGTATTTATTATATCTGTGAAACACAATCTTAAACTTGTTTGTCATATGTGTGATTTTAGCCTACCATATACCAGATTTTGTATAGGAACGCATCAAAATATAAATGAAGGCTAAAAAGTGGCACAGCGACAATACTAGTGTTATTTTAAAGTATATCATCGCTAACAATCAGAATCAGAATCAGTTTTATTGCCAAGTGTGCTTCACACACACAAGGAATTCGTTTTGGCAACAGAAGCTTCCAGTGTACATAAAGTGACAAGAGACAACACAAAATTAAATACAAGAAAAGAAAAGGCATTAAACATTAAACAGAGATGCAGTCAGTCAGTTGTATGTACAGATATGTTGTAAATATACAGGTTATAAGGTGCTTTGTACAAGTGCGTATGAGAAAGTATTGCACATTTATTGCACAGTAGGGAAATATTTAACTGTTCATGAGGTAGATGGCCTGAGGAAAGAAACTTTTCCTGTGTCTGGCTGTTTTTGTGCTTGGTGCTCTGTAGCGCCGACCAGACGGTAAAAGTTTGAACAGGTAGTGTGCTGGGTGTGAGGCGTCCAGAGTGATTTTACGAGCCCTTTTACTCACTCTGGAAGAGTACAGTTCTTGAAGTGTAGGAAGGGTAGTGCCAGTGATTCGTTCA
This sequence comes from Danio tinwini, assembly GCA_903798205.1. Classification (NCBI taxonomy): domain Eukaryota; kingdom Metazoa; phylum Chordata; class Actinopteri; order Cypriniformes; family Danionidae; genus Danio; species Danio tinwini. The sequence goes on along the minus strand of CAIGQZ010032903.1, from coordinate 541,278 downwards.
GCAGTCCGGACTATTCGCTGTAGTCTACGGAGGTCGGTTTTGGCAGCTGAGCTGAACCAGACGGTGATTGAAGTGCAGAGGATGGATTGGATGACAGCTGAGTAGAACTGTACGAGCAGCTCCTGTGGCAGGTTAAACTTCCTCAGCTGACGAAGGAAGTACAGTCTCTGCTGGGCTTTCTTTACAATGGAGTCTATGTAAATGTCCCACTTCAGATCCTGAGAGATGGTGGTGCCCAGGAACCTGAATGACTCTACTGCAGCCACAGTGCTGCTCATGATGGTGAGTGGGGGGAGTGCAGGGGGGTTTCGCCTAAAGTCCACTATCATCTCCACTGTATTGAGCGCGTTCAACTCCAGGTTGTTGTATCTGCACCATAAAGCCAGCCGCTCCACCTCCTGTCTGTATGCAGATTCATCACCGTTCCGGATGAGGCCCATAACAGTAGTCTCATCCGCAAACTTCAAGAGCTTAATGGAGGGGTCTTTTGCGGTGCAGTCGTTTGTGTACAGGGAGAAGAGCAGTGGAGAAAGAACACATCCCTGGGGGGGCACCAGTGCTGATGGTGCGGCTGTCGAAAGTGATTTTACCCATTCTAACTAGCTGTTGTCTATCTGTCAGAAAGCTGGTGATCCATTGACAGACAGAGCTAGGGACAGACAGCTGGGTCAGTTTGTTCTCGAGCACTGATGTTGTTAACGGCAGAACTGAAGTCCACAAACAGTATCCTTGCGTAGTTCCCTGGTTTGTCCAGTATTTCCAGTAATAGTATACAGTATTTCCATTAACAGGCCTTAGTGTGTGAAATTATTTGGTTTAATTGCATTGTTTAAGACAGATCCAGTAAAAAATATGGCCAATTACAGTTTTTCTCAGTGGCTTTGGTGCATTTCTCACAACACTATTTACATTTGCACAACAGTTAATGTATTTCTCAAAACAATTAGTACAAACTGCAAAACCTAGTGGATAACCTGCAAAAGCAATCAAAATGGATAAGTATTCATGTCAATGAAAGTGTCAGTGTTAACAAAATGTCCTGCCACCATTGTTTATGAACAAGATAGTCAAATGGCTTTGTCAAGTTTTCATTATGACAGTTTACTCTGTACATTTTTTCCAATGCAAAAAAGTCAGATTTTGGTGACACTTTCAAAAATGCTCAAGACAGCACTATATACTATTCGCACAGCCATTTGAAAACTACAGTAAAGTTAGACATCACTGCATTTAGTGAGCTATCTGAGTACAAGACACTGAATATGTATGTTTCACATTTTTACTGCATTTGCTCTTTGCAATTCTAATTTATTCACAGCATTGTGCAAAAGAATAAATACACCCTTATTTACAACAAACATACACTCCCTTGGGTAGAGCTGTGCACAACTGTAAACAATATTGCAGAACATATTGGAACTGAACCTACAACATACACAGGTCTGTAAATCATTCATCAAATTGTTCAATTTAGAAGACATTTTCAGAAAAAAAAGATTTTCATTTTTTAAATAAAATGAGCTTGACAGATTTTGACAACTAGTTCAACATTTTAGTATATAATGACTCAATTAATGAAATGAGGTCTATTAGTTTTATATGGAATGACTATTCAGCTGGTTTACACAAGTTTAGTTAATTTTGACTGACATGACATAAGCAAATTATAATGTTACAAACAGCAGAGAGTTGTAAAGCAGTTGATGCATGTCCAAAAGCATTTGCAATTTGCTGTAAGGAATGAGAAACTGCTACTATGATGTGCACAAATGACTAATTGTTTTGAGAAATGCATTAACTGTTGTGCTAATGTAAATAGTGTTGTGAGAAATGCACCATCATTTTGAACCCAGCCATAGCTTACAGTATGACGAAAGCTATAGGTGACCTGTTATTTAAAAGCAGAATTTATTTTACGTCTCCAAAGCTTGTGAAAACAAAAACAGCATACGTTAATGCTTTTAATTTATAGTAGGGTATTTATTAAGTATCTGTACTGTATATGACATGGAGCTGTTGGTTAGAACATTTCTGCAGT
>CAIGQZ010032903.1:526422-539230 GCA_903798205.1 Danio tinwini | reverse complement strand
ACACACACACACACACACACACACACACACACACACACACACACACAATGTATTAATGCTATGTTCTAGTGTGTTCAATTGTTTTGTGTGTCTTTCTTTTATTTGATTCCTCAGATAAGCTGCTGGTGCTCTGTGAAGACGGTTTGAACCGCTCCTGCTTTTTCGTGGTGGCATATCTGATGGTTTACTTCCTGAAAACATTGGAGGATGCCATTGAGGATATGTGAAAAAGTGGAAACGCATCAGGATTACCAGGGACCTCCTGACGCAGCTAGTAATGTTCAATTGTCACCACAAACAGCAGCAACAGCAGGGTTTGACGGCAGAGGGTTCAACTGACAACATGAACTACGCTAAGATCATTTCACCTCTGCAGCAACATTTCATCAAGGATTCACTGGACTGGACTCTTGTCAGTGAGGTCTGGCCCAATGTCTTCATATCTGATGAGTAAGTCTACGACATGTACTGCACCACATTTAACACCAAACCATACAGTCAAATACTGATGCAGGCTTTTATACTGGCTTCCAGTCTAAAAATAGAGCTTGTCATTGTAAATGTTACTTCCCATTTATTGACATGTATGTGTTTTAATCATGTTGTTGTGGTTAGGGTGTTTGTCACTGCCATTTTATTTCGCTTGTCAAGAAGCAATCAAAGTCAGTCCACAGATTCAGGCTTTTCCTGGTCAAATACTGTCTGAGGCTGGTTTTTGTTGGCTCATTGCTCAATCGGTCTCCATTAGATTTTGTGTTAGAAAAGATTTTTGCAGCCTAAAATGACTTTGGGTAACATTTCTGAAAAATTGTGGCAATAATTATCACATTTACTGTGTTGTTTTGCTGTTTTGTGTTTCATCGAGCAGGTCAACACACACACACATAGAGCGTGCCTATACATTTCTGCATCAGTTAATGAAATATATGTATGTCCATGTTAGCTCTGATCTGTTAAATAATGCTAATATTAGGATATTACTTTAGTTTGAATCAGAAAATAAGACATAACTCATTCTGATATTCTAGCCTTGTTTATATTTTGTAAATATTGTAAACTTTTAATGTTGTGGAATTTTTTACTCGTAGTGTCGAAAATTATATGGATTATGGATATTTTTCAAGGTATAATATTGAAGTCTGAAATACCAGTATCGTGACCACACTACTTCAAACTATTTGACTACAGATTTGAGGACAGATGGAGTAAAAAACACAAAATGCTGAAAACTCTTAGTTTATAGAATATTTTTTACAACGTGGCCAAAATTTACTAGAAAAATCATTAATTAAATGATGCATTAATTAAATGCATTAATTAAAAAAATTCTCAGGGAAATTGATGATGTTGTTGTGTTCTTGTGCAGGGAAACGGCAAGGAGCAAAGCCAGACTTGAGGAGTTGAAGATTACGCACATTGTTAACGCTATACCGTTGTGCACAAAAGCAAAGAACTGGGAAGACTACTACCAAAAGAACAACATCACCTACTACGAAGTGCACTCAGAAGTCCATGACTGGTCAAATATAGCACAGTTATTTTTCCCATCTGCAAAATTCATACACAAGGCCCTAAACGACCCAAACAGTAAGAGTTGACACACACATGCAATATTTATCTACAGTTGAAGGCAGAATTAGTAGCCCCTCTGAGTTTTTCGCCCCCCTGTATATTCTTTCCACAATTTCTGTTTAACAGAAAGATTTTTTTCAACACATTTCTGAATATAATAGTTCTAATAACTGATTTATTTCATCTTTGCCATGATGACAGCACATAATATTTTTCAAGACACTCATATTCAGCTTAAAGTGACATTTAAAGGCTTTAATTAGGTTAATTAGGCAAGTTGGGGTAATTAGGCAAGTCATTATATAACAGTGGTTTGTTCTGTAGACAATCCAAAACAAAAACTGCTTAAGGGGGCTAATAATATTTAGCTTAAAATGTTTTTTTAAAAGTAGCTGAAATAAAACAATTCAGACGTTCTCTAGAATAAAAATATTATAGGAAATACTGTGAAAAATTCCTTGCTCAGTTAAACATCATTTGGGAAATATTTAAACCAGAAAAAAATCACAGGAGTGCGAACAATTGTGACTTCAGCTGAATATCTTACACCCTACAGTGAATATTTTGACTTGAATGAGCTTGTTTTGAGTGACTTTCTTTCTGCATTTCCTCAGATAAGGTGTTGCTGTACTGCAGCGAGGGCATGAACCAGTCCGTCGTGCTTTTACTGGCGTATCTGATGATTTACCATGGCATGACACTGAGAGGTGCATTTGACTTTGTGTTCGAGAGGAGATGCATGTGAATGAGCAGAGACTACTTGAACCAACTCATGATGTTGATGCTGGACCTCGTGAAGTTTCACAGATTACAGAAAAAACATTGAATACCCTGCTGCAAAGACTGCTTCAGAGCGATCATGCGACTTGGTTCTAAAGCAATGTAACATACAGCATGTAAATATGGTGTGGACATGTCTGTTTATCTTCTGTTCATGTGCACTGAAAGAAAAATAAAAAAAGATTTGCTTCAATTGTGTTTCTGACCATTTTTTCAGTTGACAAAAGATCAACCTGAAGATTAATAATGGAGATTGAATTATTGCATAATATATTATGATCCGCCAATAAATGGAAAGAGATTGACAGCATATATTTTAAGTATATTCACAAAATAACTAGAATAGTTTCACAGAGGAATGAATGTGCAATAAATGAAATGTGCATCTTTACTCACACAATATCTTGTTATTCTGCAAACACGTCGAGCGCTGCACATTTGTGCTTATTTGTAGATTAGGAAACATTTCAAGCTTGAAGAGGCACCCAAACGCACAACACAGAGTTGTGTGGCAGCAGTGTGTGGATATAGCCAGCCCTTAATGCTAAACATTCATTTCATTGTTATAATCACACTGCAGAAACATTTTGATTAACATTCTCCCTTTGTACGTGTTATCAGAGGGGGGAAAGCCCTGCCCACTAGAGCAGATCTTTCCCTTATTAGCATAGACAGCCCTGAGTGAAAAGCAGCAGTCCGCCATTAGGGTTTTCAGAGTTTTAGGATGCACAAATTAACACCGACAGTCACCAAAATGGCCAAATTTGGATCAAAGTATGAAAGGGGGTATGTCTAGGGGCATCAGAGACTTATTTTACATCTTGTAAAAAGGGGCATAATGGACCATAGACTCTATTTCATGGATGTAACGGATGTAGTAAAGGCATTTTATTCAGAAAGATCGGCTTTTAGAGGAGTTATTAACCTAACAGACTCCTCCTGCTCACCATTTCTGTTTGTTGCCATAACTGACAGCTGGAGGGGCGTGGTTAAATATGTTAGCCACGCCCAATACCTCAGACATAGTCTGACAATGGGCTATATTTGCCCAGCTAGTGTTTTTCAGCCAGATAAACTTCTGGTGAAAGGTTAATGTGACTATTTTCAATGTTATAGTTTTTTTTTTTACAGCATTGATGTTGTAATTTATTTAAAATATATTCAGTTAAATGAAGCATTTGTTTGGTTGTTCAAACGTAAAACTAGATGAAAGATGCTAGCGCTGTCAGTAGCAGCAGGCTAGCGCAAAAACTCTATTGGAAATACTGGAGTAAAATAAATGGTCATATTTTATTAAAAAATTGTTCATTGTATCTCCCCAAAATTACTTTACCTTATTAAAACCGCAAATATGTATAACCATGTATCTGTCTCTCTTCCAGAGCTTATTGAGAGCCTCACTATCATGGATAAAAATATCAATTATATCGGGAAAAGCCTGACTGCAGATAAAAGTGTTTTTCCAATAGCAATGGTTAAATGCAAACAAGCATTCCCTTCATTCTTTTCCCCCCAAAATCTGGTCAGATATTAAAAAATACATAATTCCTAATAAAGTAAAAGAAACCTATTTTAAAATGTTTAAAACATATTGTACATGCAGTAATTGTATTAGTAAGTTTAAGGAAGGTTTTTCGCCCTTTTGTTGTTTTTGTAAAATGGAGCCAGAAACAATTCTTCATTTATTTTTCAATTGCACTTACACAAAACGCTTTTGGTCCCAAGTTTCCTTATTACTTTTTAAAGTGTAGGGGAGCACCGGGGCACAAAGTAACATGGGGTTGATTTGATTTGATTTATTTATTTTCGAACAGTAATATCATACATAAAATATCATTAACAAAAACTACATTTCAACATAGTTGAAAATGTAGTGGGATGAAGCACAAGCTTATTATTTTCCCACCCTATAACCACATAAATCATTCGTCTATAACTTAAACTTATTTCTTCTTTTACTTATCTCTTCTTTTTACATGATAAATATTTTATCCTTTAGGCATCTTTAACAAATTATATGTTTGATTCCATTTGTACATTTACATTTTGTAACATAGACCCAAAGAAAAACAAAAGCACGGTAGTACTAGTACTGCAGATAGCCATTAATTAAAATTTCATCATACCTTTCGTATTTTATCCTTTTTAAATCACCTTCATCATTAAGTTCCTTTAATAATATATATTTATACAACTTTTTCAATTGATTATTATCCTGATATTGTTTGAGAGTCTGATCCAGACTGTTCCACAATTTCACACCACATACAGACATACACAAACTTTTTAAAGTTGTCCTGGTTTTCAACCTCTTAAAATGTTGTTCTTCTCTTAGATTATATCCCCCTTGTCTTTCTTCAAAAAACTTTTGTTTGCATTTCGGAAGTAATTTATTCCTAGCTTTAAACATAAATTGTGCTGTTTTAAATTTAACCAAATCATTGAACTTAAGTATGCTCCAAATATCCCATATTTTCTATCAGTCTAATTACTTTTTTCTGCATTGTACATACGCATCATAAATTACATTTATTTGTATTCCCCCAAATTTCAACTCAATACCTCATATATGGCATAAGTGTGTTATATAATATATACATTGATTTACTGTTCAGGATATATCTAGCTTTATACATTATTGCTACAGTTTTTACTAATTTTGATATCACATTATTTATTTGGGGTTTCCAACTAATTTTATGGTCCAATACAACACCAAGAAACTTAATTGCATATACTCTTTCTATAACTTCATTATCAAATTTTAAATCTATATTATGACTACATTGTAATTTCCCAAATAACATATCCTTTGTTTTACTTATATTTAAATGTATAATGTATGTAATATGGTTAAATGTAACACAGAGTTTTAAGGTATTTGCTCAGGGTTAACCATGGCATGCTTCCAAGGTTTTCACCACAGTGTCGGCAGACGTCTTCCTGCCAATTATTGTAAAATTTTGGCAAGTTTGGATGAGAAACACAGGAGAAACCATTTTTGCAGCACAAAAGTATTTTTATTATAGTTGGTATTTTTTTATTTGAAAAAAATGTGTAAAAGTATGTACGTAAAATCGTATATTGTTGTGATTCTAAAAGATTAAACAATTTTGAAAGTTTTTTTTAACCATTTAAACCATTGTTTTAATGTTTAAAACCATTTCTGAAAAACCCACAGTGACTGCTAGCCAGTTTTGAGGAAAACAAGACACAGCGGGGCTAGTTGTAAAAGGCTGTTATAGTTAAGCCACACACTGTTGGACACCAATTAAACCAACAAAATAATTAGTGAAATTTGAGTGTAATGTTGAGAACTTTTTATATTAAAATGTTTTTAATAGAAAAAAAGTATTTTATTGCTAATACTGCAAATGAATGCATTGTATAACAACGTATAAATGAGTAATAATGCAATTAAATTCAAACGTGTTTATCCAACAGATAGATAAATAAACATACTGTGCTATGTAGAATTAAAAAAGAGCCAATTACTGAGGAAATATAGCTAAACTGGATTTAAATTAACTGTGTGAAATCTGCCTTTTTAACCCATTACTTTGTTCATTATTTTTGGGCAAAACCAAAAGGTGTTACTTTGTGCCCCGCTCTCCCCTATTACAAATTTATCAATATAACTGATAAAATGGTTTTATTTATGAATCGCAACTCTGGATTTTATTTGGAAAGAACAACATCCACAATACAAAATGTATGTTGACTGTACCAAATTGTAAACTGTTTTTCATTGATCTATTTTTCTATGATTTCCCTTTAAGGCAAGTCATTTCACTCGGCGGCCATCTTTGAAACGTGTACTCTATAGCAGTGGTTCTCAAACTGTGGTACCTGTACCACTGGTGGTACGCGGCTTCCTTCTAGTGGTAAGCGGAGGAATCAAATATGTCATATGTACATGCTACATATATTTCAAAATGGATCAAAAATAATTTATAAATGAATATTATGACATATATCCTATATTTATGAGATCCAGGCAACATTTCCAGGTGTTGTTGAATTGGCTACTACTTGTTAATACTTTCCATTTAAGTACAGTAGTTGTTGTTGTTGTTGTTGTTGTTTTTTTTACTTTTTAAGAACAGTAACCTACCATTTTTAATTTTTAAAAGCACATTTTAATTTAAATGTTGACGTTTTTAGTTTTTTTTTTTTTTTTTACATATAAGCACAGTACAGTGTTAATGTTCAGACTATTTATAATGCTTAATAATAAATATTCATAATAATAAGAATTTGAACAGCACAGAGCTGTAGCTGCTTTACTGGGCCTACTATGCTATACTGTATTTCAATACTGCACATTATGGTGGTACTTGGAGAGACAATTTTTTTCTGAGGTGGTACTTTATGAAAAAAGTTGAAGAACCACTGCTCTATAGTCTTTGCTTCTATACAGAGTATCGTTCCATTGCAACAGCAGCGCCCAGCAACAGCCCCAGATTCCGCCATTTTGGAGTGAAAGCGGTCGGCTGTCCATTGGATCTCAGTCGCGATGGCAAGCAGCTGCTTTGTTTTTTATTTATTTATTTAAAAAGTGCATTAAAGCTAAGATATTTGGAATTTTCATTCCAAAACGGCCGCCGCGCCATCTAGTGGCTCTTTCCTAAATCTCACTAGAGTGTCGCCTCTTGGTGATTCTATAGAGTGGAGGAACTGTGACGTCAATTTGTATGCAAAAACCCGGAAGCAAGTTAGCATTTTTGCAGTTCCGGTTCTCTTGTCCCAAAGTCAATGGGTTTTTTCAATGGGGTTTTAGTTTAATCGCTTAAATAAGGTTCTTGGCTAACACAAACTCAAGATACTTTCACGTTTTATTCTACAACATTAAACACATCAGTTACATCACACTCTTGATTTTTTAAACCGCTTACGCTTGTTTAAAAAGACGGTTGCTATCAAGTTGCTAAATGGGACTACAGGCGGTGTTGGAGACATTATACGTCATCGAGCTGAACTGGTCTAGAACGCAGCCCACCTACATTGGGCATTTGGATTTGTCTGTTATTTAAGTGTTTTCATGAATAGTATAGTATTTTATAGTTTGTAGTATTTTTCTAATTGGGAATTCATATTGTGTGTAGATAATGCCTTCACTTGCAAAGACTTAGAATCGAGAAGCAGCACGACTGACAAAAAGAACTGTGTTTGCGCAAGCAAAAGACAGCAGGTAAATACTAAATAAGAGGATGATCACTCGCGCCAAGAATTGATGTGATTCACGCTTTTGTTTCCGCTGTGCCTGGAAACGCAACTAGTGTGATCGGTTCTCTTTCAAATAGACTAGACAAAGAGTTATGCTCATGCACCCGACAGTCTTGCTGCTTATAAGAGCTCCAGCACCCGTTGCTTTCACTTTGACCATTCTTTGAACAGATTATGAATTGGCCTAACATTAACTGTGTGCGTGTGATCATCCTTTCATTATCACACATAGTGTGTTTTTCACCTGCTTTCTTTAGCTTACAGTTATTTTTGTTAATATGGTTTAATTATCATCTTTTAAAATAACATTGCTCTAATATGAGATTAGCTCCCTATTTATGTGTAGTTAACTGCTGATCTGGGACCTTTAGGCAGGACAGATTACTGTGCATATTTTAGATACATGACAATAATTATTTTTTTATGTCAATTGTTTATTTATTTATTTTTTTATATTTTTAATGTTTTGTTAAATAAAAAGTGTAGTATACAGCTATATTTTGCTTGTTTTGAAACATTTAAAATTTGTGGCTAATAAAATTATTATTATTTATGTTTGGTGTAGTTAGAGATAATTTGGTAAATCCTTAATTTTGAGCTCTGGAAAGTGATGTGAAATAAAAAAAATAATTGTAATACGACACTATGAAACCATGACCAATTTGCTCATGCTCATTGAGCAAGCTTATACACGACACACAAAAAGTGAAATGAATGAGAAGGCATGTGGACATAAAAACTAAATCAAGTAATTTTAGCATGCCAAAGTCAAATGTATGCATTTTAAATATATTTTCCCAACAACAAAATAACTAGTGGCTAGTAATGTTGGAAATCTACTAGCCACAGTGGCTGGTGATCAAAAAAGTTAATGTCAAGCCCTGATTATTATTATTATTATTATTATTATTATTATTATTATTATTATTATAGTGAAATAATTAATTAAATATGATGGGGCGAAGCGAGCTTGTGTCGTGGGATTGGTGCGCCTGCTCTAATCTTACAGGTTTGGTTTTCAGCAGCGGTGTGGAAGGAGCCTCCACTCTTTCTGTAACAAGTTACAAGTCATTTATCTAACTAACTTAATCTTACTTATCAAACAAAACATCGATTCACTAGCTTTTCTTAATGGTATTACTAGAATATAGCCTAAGGTGGATATATAGCGTTTGGCAAAAAAAAAAAGTTATGCTATGTTTTGTTGTGTACGTTCTGGCCAAAACTCAGAATCTTATTATTATTAATTAATCTTTGTATATACTATTCCATATATTTATGATGTATTGTTTTTTAACCAATTTAAGATGTTTGACAATGTTTAGATAAATACGTTGCAATTTGGCATGGTTTTTGACTTTTTTATGAACTATTTATGGACATGAAATTGAATAAAAAATATCTTATGGATATCCTGGATTTAAAGAATATTGTGTTCCTGGCCTTCACTAAGCTCAAGTAATAGTTTAATGTACAAAAATTGTGAATGAACTTGACTGTTGATGTCTTAAATAATAATGTCAAATAACCACATTTCTCAAATTGGATATATCTCGTTTTGCAACAAAACTCTTCATGTTTACATGGACATCAGTAATCAAATTATTTGCTTTTATCTGAATAAGACAATAATATGATTAAGGTGTTTACATGAGTTGCTATTTGAATGTTTCTTTTATGATCCCATTGTACATCATAACACATAGATTGATTAAATTCCTTGCCTCACCATGCTATCCACGTTTTTTCAAAGTTTCTTGTAATTTTGGGTGTTTCATATTTAATTAGTTGACTTTAACTGCAGTTTGGCACTTTCACTTTCATTCAGGAACATTTCATTTATGCCCCATGAAAAACTGAGGTATTGGATGTGAATATAAAGCAAGGACTGGTGTTTTAATGGAATTTAATACCGCACGCCGAATGTAAAAAAAACCCTCTGTGGACATTTGTTGACCCGATAGGTGCAGTGAATAGTGTCATATTCTGTTACATGGCAGTAATAGTTTAATTGCGGTGTTTACATGTCTGTTTTGCACCTCAATAATGTGACTAAAACTGACATACTCCACATGTCTAAATCCGATTTCTGTTTAGTTCGATTATGAAGCTGTTTACAAGTAACAATTTATCCCTTATGTGCTGTGGGGGGTGTTTTCGTCCACTCTGGGTTGATGTTTTTGGTGACAAATCTTATTTTGAGACAAATTTTGGGAAAATGCTTTGAAATAAAAAAACAAAAAAACAAAAACCACCAACAATCAAAAATGCATGATTATATGGTGTCATGTTTTGCAATCGAAAATTGTGGTTATAATGGAAGTCAATGGGGCAAAAACAGCCACCTTGTATGCTGCACAAAAACGAACAATTCATGAAAGGCAATATTTTTACTAATCTTTAACATGTCCAAGACTGTGATAAAACATTTTAAAAATCCCAGTGGCGGCTGGTCAATAGAGAGCGCTGGGGCGCCGCCTCCTTCAAGTTAGACACCTTTAATATGTTAATATTTATTATCACAAATATTAACAAAATAAATTTATTTAATTATAAGATTCTAACATTTTATTGTAGTCATACTAACATTTATTGAAAAAAAAAGTATGAACAATATTTTTTCATATGTGTGCGGGGCGCTGGACTCATATGTATCTATGTAGGTACACGAACTTTTGCAATGCATGTGATAGGATGATAAGCTCTAATTGGCCTGTTTTAAATTGTCCTTGGGGCGCAGCGCTCTGCGTCCTGAATTCTCCCATTTTTGTTAGAATGAATCATATTTGTTTTTATATAATTGGCCTTATGTGATTAGACCATTCTCACTTAGACCGTTCACTCAGCAGCAGCTCGTCAGTTAACTGTTGACGACCTTTAATCATAGTGAAAGCAAGTGCAAATATAGCTGCAAGCAGCAATAATGGGGCCAAGCACTTAAAGAGGCCGTATGAGCAAAGCAGTCCAGAGGCAGAATGAGCAAAGCAGTGCAGAGGCAGAATGAACAAAGCAGTACATAGGCCATGAGCAGCAAGCTCTACAGAGGCCATCAGATCAAATCAGATCAGATCAGAAACAATGAGTTCTGCATACGTTTTATTTTATTATTTAAAATATCAGAAAGTAATGAAAACCTTAATTACATCAGATTTATTGCTTTATAACTTTTGACCAATAGGTGGCGCTGTTACCAAATTCAGTATGAGGTCACAATGACACACATCAAGTTTGTTGTCAGTATATTAAAGCTTTGCAGAGTTACAGCCTCAGATACAGTTTGCCACTGTACCATCATATTTGTCAGTCCAGAAAACAAGCTATCAACACAAATTCCATAACTTTATGTCAGCATAGTCTGAAGAGGATCTGGTTCAAATTTGGTGAAAATAGCTGTCATGGTCAAGAAGGAGTTTGTAAAAGAACGTTTTGGAACAAAATCAAAATGGCGAACAGTATGTTCGCCAGATGATAACATAATTTGTGTCTGTGTTGCCGGCTTGACCCAGGGAATAATTTGAGTCTAATTTTGTCAAAATAAGAATATGCAGTCAAAAGTTATAACTAAATTTGAAAGTTTCATTATTACAGAATAATGAATGTCTTATAACTCTTGACCCATAGGTGGCACTGTCACCAAATTGTGTGTGTGTGTGTTTACTGATTATCTTGATTACTTCATTACTGATAATAAACCCAAATTGAACTAAAAGGAACTGATTTGTGATTCATTTATTGTATGCTTTAGTCATATTTTTGTTTTTTGATACATCACCTAAAAAATGGCTTTTACACTCTTACTTACTTTTTTACACTCTTACAACAGTTAGATTGTTTTCTGGTGTTTGTGCCCCCCCCCCATTTTTTAACACCAGCCGCCACTCACTAGATGTCTGTTTAGCCCAAGAATAACATAAAAAGAGTTGACGGAAGTTGCTGAAATCGGTTTCAGACAATTACATATTTGAATTTGGATATATATCTAGATATGTTTAAAGGCTACATTTACAGACTTTCTCCAGAAGAAAAAATATTATAGGAAATACTGTGAAAATTTCCTTGCTCTGTTATGCATCATTTGGGAAATATTTGAAAAAAAAAATCAATTCACAGGAGAGTTATTAATTTTGACTTCAATTTTGTTGTACATTTATCTTGTTGACAAACCAGTCAAAATGAATAAAGAACTTGAAAAAAAATCACTCATACATTAATAATACTAAAATAGTTACTAAATAAATACTAAATGTTTATTCTCTGCTATAGTATTACTGATATAAAGTGTCAGCTTACCTTGACATGTTTGTCAGATCATTCTCTTCATAAAATATTGATTGAGTTAAAACTGTAGAATAGAAAAGAATAGGATAAACTGGTATTAAACTTGACATTTTGTCCCCCACACCTCTGAAATGACAGCTACATCCTTCAAACCTCTGACAGAGACAAATATTAACTTATTAAACTCATTGAACGTCTTGAGGGTTTTAAAAAGTAAAACAAATTTGAATATACTCTGATATTTATGAGCAATAAATAATCTGAGTGAATGGGAGGAGCGATGGCTGAAGTCTCTATAAAAGCATCTGCAGCAAACAGCAGTTCTGAGTTTTCTTTGAACTGTAAAAAAATATTGACAAATAGCATAAAATATATAGAAATGATGGACATACTTAAACTTTCTGCTTTAGCGTTCATCCTTTATGTGCAGGTGCAGTATGCTGGAGCCAGTCCCAGTGAAGACGGGGATACCTGGACTGTGGAGGACCTGCAGGTTGAAATAATTTATTTTTCATTAGTAATCATCTCTTACAATATAGTAAATAAAAATGCTGCTGTCGTTTGCTGTCAGGAGAAGCCACAGGTAACGGATGTATTCCTGCGCATTGCTGATCTGATGAAACGATCCAAATCTCAGCAGTTTCATGGATTAATGGGCAGCAGTGCAGGTACTGTTTGTTCACTTTTTTTCACTTCAATTACATTAGCTGTCAGTTTTTTTTATAATTCACAAATTCCTAACATCTGTAATATGCTCTAATAAATATGTGGCTGGTTAAAATAAAAATCATGTTTTATTTATGTTGTTTAAGCTTTTTGCAAAACACAATTTTATTCCCTCTGTGTAGGAAATACTCAACCTCTGCAACTTGGCAGGAGAAGTAGGTTTTTCTTTATCATTTTCTCTCTCTCTCTCTCTCTCTCTCTCTCTCGCTCTCTCTCTGTGTGTGTG
>CAIGQZ010032903.1:515133-526022 GCA_903798205.1 Danio tinwini | reverse complement strand
GTGATTATTATTATTTTTTTGTGTGATTGAATAATTATATTAAAATTCTGAGTAGAAAACGTGCAATTGTTGTAAATTAGTACATGTAGGGACACTTGGTACATTGTCTTCTGGACTTTACTGAAATTTATTCAACATTTATTTCTTGCTTTCAGAATTGCAAGAGCATCTGAAGAGAGCGCAGCTATAACTTCAAGCAATTTCTCATGGAAGTTATCTGTTTAATTAAACCAACACTAATTAAAATAATCGTTCACTCATTAATGAAAATTCTGTTATCATTTACTCAATCCTGACTTGCTCCAAACCTGTTTGACTTTCATCTTTTGAACAAAATTCTAAATATGTTAAGAAATTTGAATGTTAGCCCCTGACTTACATATATTCTACCTTCTATGTTATTCTCTTTATTCCAGACACTAGTTCCAAAAGTACAAAAGACAGAAAAAACAATACAAACCACACAATATACATTAAACAAAGACCAATATTTCATCAAAGGTGACTGATAACGCACCTCAGTAAGCACCCCAGCACCCTGTGATTTATCAACAACATTAAAATTCTATTCTGAGAATTGTCCAATTGACATATAAACTTATAGATCAAATTTCTCATCAAAGCACAAAATTATCGAACTCTTACCTTACAGAATAATTCACTTGCACTACACCATCTATGTTTTTAAGAGGAATTCTCATACATGCTTTTTAAAAATTATACCACAGAGGAGCTGTGTATAAAGAACTGCAATAAGTTTTAAAAAGGTTTACCTTAACTTGCTCTGAGCAACTTTCTCGCCAACTTATTTGCTTGCGCATATAACATATATGTCAAAAGCTAGGTTACAACATTATTCAAAAGATTGTGCAAAACAAAAAAAGGGCAATTACAGTAAGTGATGAGGAACATTTTCTGTGTGAGCTATCTCTTTAAATTAAAACACACACACGCACAAAATATTCTGACCATAAGGTAAAGATATGAAAGTTAAATGTGAAAAAAAATCATCTATGCTATCAGTCTTTATTCTGTATTTCATTTCTAAATCTGTAAACCTTTAAATGTCAGCACAATTAAACAACTTCTATTAGTCAAAGTCATACACAGCTAACTTCATGTAATAGCTTTCCAATTCAAAGTCATTTCAAAGTTTTCTGGATGAATCGTTTAAGTATGAATATTGCAAGTTGATATTTAATAACAAATAATGATTCAAGGGGTGGAAACTAAAATAAAATAAAATATTTCCCAGTGATGAGTTGCAGCTAGAAGGGCATCCGCTGCATAAATAAGTTGTAGGTTCATTCCGCTGTGGCGAGCTTAATAAAGGGACTAAGCCAAAAATAAAATAAATGAATGAATGAATAAGATAAAATAATAAAAGCCTCCCTTTGGTTGCTGCATTGCAAAATATAGTTTTATTTTGTATCTGTATCTGTAAAACAACAACAAACAAAAAAAACTGGGTAAAACCATTGTGATGTAAAATGTACTCAAAATTTTAAAATGTACACCTACAATAACATGATATTAATAATATGAATTAAAAAATTGCGCTTGAAATTGTGCACTGTCTTTTTTCTAATAATAAAAAATACAGGGCGACACGTTGCATGGCTCAGTGGTTTGCAATATTTCCTCACAGCAAGAAGGTCACTGGTTTGAGTCCTGGCTGGGTCAGTTGGCATTTCTGTGTGGAGTGTGCATGTTGTCTCCCCATGGGTTTCCTCCTGGTGCTCCGGTTTCCCCCACAGTCCAAAGACATATGCTATAGGATAATTGAATAAACTAAATTGGCCGTAATGTGTGTGAGTGGGGGTGTATGGGCGTTTCCCAGTACTGGGTTGCAGCTGGAAGGGCATCCTCTGTGTAAAACGTATGCTGGATAAGTTGGCGGTTCATTCTGCTGTGGCGACCCCTGATGAACAAAGGAACTAAGCCGAAGGAAAATGAATGAATGAATAAAAAATACAACCACATTTAGGAACATTTAAAAGACCATTTTATGTCAAACAAGGAAGGATATGAGGAGAGGAGAGGAGAGGAGAGAGTCCCTTAAATGATTTTAAAGCACTTGGTGTACTGCAATATATTCAACTTATTAATGCACAATAAAAAATAAAGAAAACAGAGACAAAAAAAATGAAAATGAATGAAATAAAAAAACAATAGATGAAAGAACTCCTGCTTAATTGTTATCAGGAATGAATCTTTTATATGTTTAAATATTTTTGCTGCTATAGTCAAGTAAAGAAATGAGCCGTGAGTCTACCTCAATTAGAAAATGTAAAACAGTAGGCCTACTAGTAGAAATGCCTTGATAACAGACATTTATTCATTCATTCATTTTCTTTTCAGCTTAGTCCCTTAATCAGAAGTCGCCACGGAATGAACCGCCAACTTATCCAGCATATTCTCATATGTTTTAAACAGAGGATGCCCTTCCAGCCACAACCCAACACTGGGAAACTCCCAAACATTCTCATTCACACAAAAATACACTACAGCCAATTAAGTTTATTCAATTCACCTGTACCGCAAAAACGCAGCACCCGGAACCCACGCGAACACGGAGAGAACATGCAAACTCCACACAGAAATGCCAACTGACCCAGCCGGAGCTCGAACCAGCGACCTTCTTTACATTTAGACAAACAACCCAAAATACCTCTTCATGTGAGCTCAGGACTCATGAGTCATTGTGTGTCCATTAGGTGGCGATGTTTATGTTTTCAGTTCTGCTGTCTCGACACCACAGATGCAGACGGAGCTGAACAGGATTGGCTTAAAGGATTGGCTTTCAGTCTGTTTTGTTTTTTGCTGAACAGTCAGAGCGATTTTTATTCGTTAATAACACGCATTTAACGTTAAAATACACGCTGTAGATCAATGTGAATGTTGGACACACGAACACGATGGTGTTAGTTTGTAGTGCTTATAACTGTAAAAACACTCTGAGGAACAAAAACGTATCTTTCCACATGTAAGCTCAATACTGTTTCTTAAGAATAAAAATGTAGCACAGTGGCGGTGTGAAATCACATATTTGTTGTCATTTCTATTTCAGATTCCCCCTGAAAGACCCCAACTTGCTGAAAAAGTGGCTTAAAAATTTAAGATGGAAAGACTGGAAACCCAATCCAAACAGTAAGATCTGCTCGGCCCACTTTGAAAAGAAGTGTTTCATTTTAGAGGGGAAGAAAACAAGACTTCACGCATGGGCTGTGCCGACTATCTTCTCATTTCCAAACCGGTGTTCAGAAAGAAATGTGCGTGCATATGTTTTAAATATATATTGTTGTTGTTGTCGTTTACAATACAGAACAAAAAAAAAAGTACAACAAGGAAGGTGTTTTAAGGTTGTTTCATGTCACCAGTCACTCACTTGTAAGTTTGTACCATCTCAAATAACAAAATTTGAGATATTTTGAAATACGATCAGTTTAAAATAAATAATATAATATTGTATGTTTTCACGTGTCTAATGCACACATTTCAGCTTTTAAGTTAAACTATTGTCATTTTCTGCAAATAGAAGCTTTATTTAATAAAATTCTTATTTGAAAAGTTTGAAGATTCCTTATTAGGGCTGCACAATATGTTGAAAAAAAAAAAAAGTATTGTGAAACAGTATTTGCAATTTCCACGTTGCAAACAAGTATAATGAATTCAGTTCAATGGGCCAAGCATTTGATGTGTTGCATGTATAGGTATTAAATTCAGATGGGGCTTTATAACCACCTACCTAGTAGATACACCTAGACTTGTGCATCACAGCAGAGTTTTTTCTTCTTTCTTTCATTCACAAAGTAGGTTTATAGAGGTAAAGTTGGTTTTATATTCACACATTCGTTCAGTGACACACTCCCTATATTGTTTACCATGGTACTTTGAATGTTCGGTCTGAAATCACATCTAAGAATGACCTCAAAACAACATTAACACCATTTAATTGCCAGTTAACAATGCTGTACTTTGATAGTCATTGGCTGCTAATATGATTTCATTATTTAGAATTAGCAAACAATACATTTCCTAAGTTTTATTATCAAGGAGAAAGTATGAATGTGTGAAGAAAAAACCAACTTTACTTCTATAGTAGGTTTAAAATTAATCTGAAGTCTAGAAGTATTAATATTATGTTATATCATTACCGGGCACTATTGAAACTGTTCTTTCTGTCCACCACCCATTTATACATAATGGTTTGTATGTTCCTTTTTATTTATTTGTTATTCTGGTTGTACCCATACAGGTTAAAATAAATCCCAGAAGCAGAAGGGCTCATGTGAGTAACACAACATTTGATTTGTAATTTAATCATTTATTTTTAACTGTTTAATTTTGCACAAACAATTATTTAAATAAGACAAGAAAAGGTATATTTCAACAGATTGTTAAATTTTTCAATGCAATAACTGCAAAATTATATATTTTAAAAATAAATATTTGAATGTTCATTAATAAGAAATATTAATATCTATGACGGATTTCAGGGTCTCACTGATATTGCATAGTTTACACTAAACCAAATAAGTCACCTATTACTACTAATACAACTGGTTTTATGTGCCAGAACTGCATATTTTAGTATGGTTTTTATTCAGAATTGTGTGAGTTCACCAATTATGAACTTAGCAATTAGCTCTATATTATCCAATATATACAGGTATTTCTGATTCTTTAGATTTATTTTTTATTCTGTTAAGATCTTTTAACTCTTCCAACTTTTAAAGAAAAATATTGTAATGTAAGTCACTGTTTCATTTGTTGTGAGAGAGAATCAGGGTTATTGCACCACATATTGATTACTTAATTCCTTGATGTTTTGTTTTCTAAAACAAATGAATTGAAATATGTCTGAAAAAAAGCTAAACTGGGCTTTCAGAATCATCACAACGACCATTTGCTATGCCAAACGGGTCCAAACTGATCGAAACATCACAAACTGGCGACATCTGCTGTCAAAACATTGCAAATACAATAAATACAACAGGAACTCAAAATCAAATCCTACAAAAAAATCATTTTGTAGTCCTGTTGCAAATGTTTTCCAGGCATGATAAAGTAAACTAAAAAAAGAGAACAATTTAAATAAATATAGTATATGTTTATTGTATATATTTATTCATTCAATAAATGAAATATAAGTTTTTTTTATTATTAGTTTTTGTTTAACTAGTCATGGCAGTTAAAATATAAAATAAATTACTACTCTGAGGTTTTGATTAAGCAAATGTGTCGTTAAAATGTCAATGGTATAAAACTACTCCAAGATCATATAGGCCTTATAGATTCTGTGATCAACACCCAAATCATTATTGTAGTAATAATGTAATAAAGCCTTTCCCGAAAGCAGAGAACTCCATGCTTTGAATCATTGTTTCTAGTAGAAAAAAAAATTATCGTAAAAAGGCCTTTTGATTGTCATGTTCGTTAATGACAACTATATTTTCCTTTTCTCTTTGTTTTGGAATTGAAGGGAATTGTTGGCGACTCCAGCTCTTCTCTTCAAGCAGCAGAAACATCAGAAGAGTCCAACTCTGTAAATCCAGCTCAGAGAAGCACAGACACGAGTTCACACACAAACTCTTCTGAGTCAAACAGTTCAGATCTGACAAGAGCAGAGCTGAATGATGATTTCACACAGCAGCTGACAGAATCAGAAAAAAGGTGTGTGTGTGTGTGTGTCTGTCTGTCTGTCTGTTTGCAAAGAAAAAAGATTGAGCATCAGAAGCATTCAAACTGCAGTGATTTCTATAGGATTGTTTTCCAATTGTTGTGGCAAGGGGCATCACACACGCTGGAGATCTGTTATTAGCTGTTTATTTTCACTATCTAAATAAAAAATAATGTGACTCTATAATAGATCATCATACCACTTTTAACATTAGACGGTCGGTTGTTGATAATCTGCAGCTGTGGTGGTGATGATTTCTGGTGTGTATAAGGCCTGCCACAGAAGAATGAATGTAGTGGAAACACTGAACTGTGGTGTTGTTACTCTGTTTTAACTGGTGTTCTTAATTGGTGCATATTTTATGTGTTTGTTTAGTCCCCAATGGACCATCCTGGGTGATGAAGTTCTGGACAGAAGCATGACAATACCCAGTTTCTTTCACAGCGGATATTGTTTTCCCAATGTAAGGATTTTTATGTTTATTTTTTTTACATGAAATGTTTGTTAAGACATTGTAATAAATATGTACATATATTACATTTTTTTACTTCAAAATATGGATCACACAAATAACAAAAGTAATTTATTTTCTTTAGAACATCCGCTGGGCTGGTGACGATGAATTAAATATTGTAAGTAATCATGTTTTAAAATAAATTCCAGTAGAATTCTTTATATGTAGAAATCACAATAAAAAGTATTGCTGTTCATCGGTGTGTAACTATTTCTTAATCAGGTACCCCATGTGGTTTATGGAGTTTTAGGACAAACCAAACCCCAAATAATTGAGGTAAGACTGCAGTGCTAAATTGGTCAGAAATAGTTAACTGGTAGTGACTAAGTTTTCATTAGAAAGAGTACTTTACTTTGGAAGGTTTCTGGGGAATTATATGTATTTAAAAGATGATGACAGCCGCCTTTATTGCACCATACTGTGCTGTACATGGAGGATATGACCACAACCCTTCAGGATTTAGTCCAGTTTTCTATGAAACAGCCCTTACTTGCTTAGGATTTGGATTTTCCCACATGGTGCTGTGCTCGTAATTGGAGTGCTTTATTAATTCATCACATTGGAATTATAAGGCTGTATCTGACATTTTGTCAAAATTGAGTTATTCACATATTCTTATTCTGTGATAAATTGTTTAGAAGATTTGATGGTATTTTTTATAAGTTATGCATATTTCTGGAGTTTTTAAAACTAAGAAAACAAAAAGGTTCTATATGTAGTAATTCTGGCTTGGTTTTATATAGTTCAAAACAACACACATCTATGGAGATTATTTTCTTCTTTTAAATGCAGGGCTCAAGCATCTCCACATTTTAAATCTTTTAACATGATGATTTAAAAAACCTTACTCAAGTACTTAATTATCGGAACAATAACAATTCTTTTGTATAATTAGCATTTCCTGTGTGTATTTCCTCTTCTTGTTGAATCGCTGAATGTCTCCTCAATTGTAAATCACTTTGGACAAAAGCGTCTGCTAAATGACTATATGTAAATGTACTTCATGACAGAGTAATATGTTTTTATTGTTGATAGAGTTGTGGTATGGTTAAAATAATTTAAATAGGAATTTGCAAGCTAAAACCTTATAATTATAAGCAGATTTTTTCACTTGGAAGATTCACTTATCATTTGACCTGTTTCAAAAATCCCCACTTAATTTTGATATTGTACATGCATAATACATTTAGAGGGTCTGTCATTTTTTAATGTATGTTCTCAACCTTCCATATAATTTTTGGCTGATTGGGATACAATTACTACAACCCAATGGCAGAATTAGAACGATTTTGGCAAAAAAAAGGTGTCCATTTTTGTTGTTCTGTAATAGACTGAAAGATCAATGAAAATAGAGTAATGGTGAATGGTAATTACCTCCAGCATTATTATTATTAGCTGATGAGTGATAAAACCATTGACTTCAAAATCCATTTAAGGTGGCAGATGACATCACAGCAATACATTATAAAGTTATCATCCAACAATGTAGAAATCAACTGCCCTGTGTGGCTAATAGAAGTATAAAAGTTTAAACATTTGTTATGTCTTTGATTCAGGTTAAAGCGAGGTGGGAATGGCTTGGTCTGGACGTTAGAGGCCCATTCTCTCCAACTGTCGACAAGCACACACACATCATGACTCTGACTGACTACCATTCCAAATGGGTGGAAGCTTTCCCTCTGACTAAGAGTCTGAGTCAGGACGTGGCTCAGTGTCTCGCTGAGGTCATCAGACAGCAAGGGTACCCTCTTGGGGTTCTGTCCCGACTACCCAAACGGATTCTCTTGGAGGTTAGAGGCCTTATTAACTGTCTTTAGAAAAAATTGAATTGATAGATTGGTTTTCATCACTTTTTTTAAAGAAGGATGTGTTCAGTTGAGCAACAGAGACTTTTACTTTGTTACAAAACGTTATTTTGAGCTTTCAACTCATCAAAGATTAGTACAAAATACAAAAATTTTGTCATAGTTTTTGCAACAATATTAAGTTGTTTACAACATTGATACTACATGTGTTTTGATCACCAAATCAGCATATTAGAAAGATCACATGAAGACTAGAGTAATGATGATGAAAATTTAGCTTTGACATCACAGAAATAAATAATATTTTAATATACATTCAGCGGCCACTGTCCAACTGCTCGTTAATGTAAATTTTTAATCAGCCAATCACATGGCAGCAACCAAATGCATTTAGGCATGTAGACATGGTCAAGACGATCTGCTGCAGTTCAAACTGAGCATCAGAATGGGGTAGAAAGGTAATTTTAGAGACTTTGAACATAGCATGGTTGTTGGTGCCAGACTGGCTGGTCTGAGTATTTGAGAAACTGGTGATCTGCTCGGATTTTCACGCACAACCATCGCTAGGGTTTACAGAGGATGATGCAAAAAAGAGAAAATATTCAGTGAGCAGCAGTTCTGTGGACGCAAATGCCTTGTTGATGCCAGAGGTCAGAGGAGAATGGCCAGACTGGTTCAAGCTTATAGAAAGGCAATAGTAACTCAAATAACCACTCGTTACAACCGAGGTATGCAGAAAAGCATCTCTGAATGCACAACACGTCCAACCTTGAGCAACAGAACACCACACCAGGTGCCACTACTGTCAGCTAAGAACAGGAAACTGAGGCTACAATTCCCACAGGTTTACCAAAATTGGACAATAGAAGATTGGAAAAAACATTACCTGGTCTGACGAGTCTTGTATTGTTGCTGACCATGTCCATCCCTTTTTGACCACAGTGTACCAATCTTCTGAATGCTACTTCCAGCAGGATAATGCGCCATGTCATAAAGTGTGAATCATCTCAGACTGGTTTCTTGAACATGACAATAAGTTCACTGTACTCAAATGCCGTATACAGTTACCAGATTTCAATCCAATAGAGCACCTTTAGGATGTAGTAATCAGGAGATTTGCATCATGTATGTGCAGCTGACAATTCTGCAACAACTGTGGGATGCTGCCATGTTAATATGCATGAAAATCTCTGAGGAATATTTCCGGTACCTTGTTGAATCTATGCCACGAAGGATTAAGGCAGTTCTGAATGCAAAATGGGGTCCAAATCGGTACTAGTAAAGTGTACCTAATAAAGTGGCCGGTGAGTGTACATTAAAAATTAAAAGTCATTTTTGTTGTAGTAGTATTTCACAATAATTTTACTGTGTTTTTTATTATTTGGCTTTGGTAAGAATAGAAGAAAAAAAATGCAAAGGCTCATAAAACCCAATTTTACCAGTTGTTAATTCTTACTACAGTAAAAAAAAATTGCAAGGGAAGAAAAAGAGATGAACAGTGTCTTTAATTTAAGACAGTTATATTTCGCATTGATTCAAAAAATATAAAATCTTCCTACAAATTCATGCTGCAATTCAACTTTATAGACAACAAAATGTATGTATATTCTATGTGTTTTATACTGTACATTATACAAGCACACATTTTGTCTTATCTGTAATTGAATGCACAAATAAATGAACTGCTGTATGTATTTGTCCTTTGCAGTAAAAATATATGAATGCCCTCATTGTGCTGTTGTACGTTTTAATGTCTTTTTAATGCTGTTTGATCAGTTATCTCATGCAGAAGTATGCAAGACCTTTGAACAGCAGTGCACATATTTAGGAACTTATTTTTGGTCAGTTGTTTTGGAAAAACAGTTCAGTGTTGTCATGCATTAATTGGTTGACATTTTCATGTCTTTATCTCTGTTAGATTAACCGTGAACTTAAGAAACACCTGAGGTTGACTGCAAATGCTTTAGTGATACACCACCGGCAAACTGGATACATGGACCTGGTCACAGAATCACTTCTTAATGAGTATGTAATCTTCTGGCTATCGGTGCTGTCAGTATTTCATTTGAAGGACTTTTAACATGAGATCTTTATTTAGTATCTGGTGATCTGTTGTGATTTACAGTCCGTTTAACTTCATAATAAAAATAGCATTTAAAGGGATAGTTCATCCAAAAATGATACTTTACTCATCCCTTACTTGTTCCAAAGCTGTTTGGGTTTATTTAATCTGAACTAAGATATTTTAAAAATATTTCTAACCTAAAAGAAGATATTTTAAAGAGTGTATTTTTCTTGTAAATAGCATGGCAGGTCATTTGTAAAATGTATAAAATGTACTGGAGACTGTTTTGTACTAGTAATTAATTTTTAGCTACCTTTTACCATTAGCTAAGAACTTCCTTAAATGCTACTGTTTTTTTTACCACTTATTCATGAGACACTTACTAATCAATAGATAGACACTAGTACTTGCTAGATACCAGTTCTTTTTGATTAGTAGTACTTATTCACTATACTATTATTACTAGTACTTAAAGGGATAGTCCACCCAAAACTGAAGTTGTTAAACACAAAAACAGATATTTTGAAGAAAGCTGGGATACTGTAACCTTTGGCTTCCATAGCATTTTTTTGTCCTACTGTGTAATTCAATGGTTACAGGTTTTTAGCTTTCTTCAAAATATCTTGTTTAGTCTTCATCAGAAGAAAGAAACACATAAAGGCTTGGAACCACTTGAGGGTGAGTACATTTTGGGGTGAACTGTCCATTTAATATCAGCATTTATTACAATAGTGGCTACTAACTACTGTAATCTATTACTAGTAACAGATTTTTACATTTTATATATATATATATATATATATATATATATATATATATATA
>CAIGQZ010032903.1:501301-515123 GCA_903798205.1 Danio tinwini | reverse complement strand
TATATATATATATATATATATATATATATATATATATATATACACAACTGTATTACAAAATTGCCATGGATAGTTTCCCAATTTATTTTAAAATAAACAGAAAACATTACTTTAATCATATTAACTAATACATCATATATTGTTTTACATCTTATTATGGCCCTATTAAAATTAAAACATGGTAATTCCATTTATAACACAATAGCGTTTAATGCTGAATACACTAGCCAAGCTGCCTTTGCCTTGATTTGCTCACTGAGGACTTGTGGTGTATATTTTGAGCAACAGTATGTTCATTAAAACATTGGATTCATTTACAACATTTAATTGAAACATATTGGCTTTTTTGTAGCTTAACAATAAAATAAAACCAATGAAAGGTTGCGGTATATAAAAAAAAATGACAATGTGTAATAAAGACATTATCCCCAACCCTCTCCAAAATCTCCTTCTCTTCTCAGATGGGATAGCCCTGGTTTGGGCATCTCTGATCTAACCTGTTTAAGAAAAATTGGAACCCATTTAGGAAATATGTCCAATAACATGTTTTATTGTCAGATATAAGCCCTTGTACCAGCAAATTGATTATTTTCCTTTACTAAGTTTAAAGTAAAGTGTATTGTGTGATACAGATTGTACATATTTAGTTTTTGCTAAGCCACATTATTATTTACCATTTTATTTGTTGGTATGTTTTTCATTTATTTCATTGTGTATGCTTGCGTTGATATTATATATACATTTTTTTTTTATTATTTTTGTCTTTTTTTACTGTAATTTGCCATAAATTCATAAACAAAACAAAAGGGAAAGAAAAAGCTAGGGTAGCGAATAAATAAGTAGCTCAGACTATAGTATTTAATAGAAAATGTTGGAAACCGACACACATTGGCTTCCATTATACTTTTTCTTTCTATGGAAGTCAGTGGCTAACAGTTACCAACATAACTCAAAATATCTTCATTATTAAAAAAAAGAAACTCATAAAGGTTTAGAACCACAATTTACGTTATTGGATAAACTATACAATAATCTTAAATTCTAGAAATATTATAGAGCTATATATAAAACTAATGATTATGTCTTGCATTACTTGCTGTATGTTTCAGTATGCTGGATGAGCTGGTGAAGAAACACAGTGGCATCTGGCACATCCACCTCCCTGCTGCCACGCTGCGCCTCTGCTGCACAAACCACCCCACAACCAAAGAGAAACCTTTCACCCGCATCTGTGCCAGTGATTCGCCGTTTTCCTCATCTCCCCAAGAACTGCCCGTGGGTCACACTTTACAGTCTGTCAGAAGAATATCCTAAATCCTCATTACTCAATTTGTGCTGTACTGTAAACTGACACTCATGGCAGTCTGTTTGTCTGCTCTCTATAGTTCAGTGCTACTGATATTCGCTTGAGTTCATTTGTCATCCCTACCACGAAGCAAACAATCTAGCAGTTGTGTCAGAAACTCAGGTAAGATGCTTAAATAAAAATAAAACAAGATTCTGTTATTTAATATCATTGATAGGGCTGTGGCATAAATAGTTTGAGAAATCGATTCTACATAGATTCTCAAAATGCACCGCCCTTCTCCCTGGATTCTGAGTTTAGTTTTAACAGCAGATGGCGCTGTATGCTTTTAAAGCAGGGGTGTCAAACTCAATTCCTGGAGGGCCGCAGCCTTGCAGTTAAGTTCCTGACTTGCTTCAACAAACCTATCTGTAGGTATCAATCAAGCCTAAAGCGCTCAATTAGTTTGATCAGGTGTGTTTAAGTAGGGTTCGAACTAAACTGTGCAGAGTTGCGGACCCCCAGGAACTGAGTTTGACACGTGTTTTAAACGGTGTCTGCAGGGTCTTAAAAAAATCATAAAATGTCTTAATTTAAAAAAAATAATAATTTTAGGCCTTAAAAGTCTTAAATCCACTGAAATATTAAGTTGTAGGTCTTAAATTATTTTAATTTATACTTAATTTTCTTAAAGCTGCCCAATCGGGCCAACACCCATTCAATCACTAACAATATATTTTAATAAAAGTTTTAACAAAAGTTTATTTATTAACTTTGTTTACTTATTAACATTGTTTAATTATCTTCCTTATAATAACATTTGTTTTTAATGTTTTTAAGTTTTTACTTGGCCATTTAAAAAAAATCTTTAGCGTTTAGCCTTGTTTAAGTCTGAAATTTCTTTCATAATGGTCTTAAAATGGTCTTAAAAAGTCTTAAATTTGACTTGATGAAACCTGTAGAAACTCTGTTTAAAGGAAGGAAGAATTAACTAGGATAATCATAACTCTACTTGCATCCAATTTCTTACAAATACCACTTAAACCTAAAACAGTCAAAGGAAAGGGCACATATCATGCAAAATCAACTGTTAGAAGGTGTTTAGACGGAAACATATGTAGGTAATGTGTGTCCACAGTCATAGTAGTGTGATATAAACACAATTAGTCTCTTTTTGAAAATTTCCTGACGTTAAAATAGGATTTACATCCCAGTGATTTTAGGGTCCAACGTAACAAGATGTAGCAGTGCGGTTTTCCACGACCACTGATATTGACTGACTGGCAAGTATTACATTGTCTTGGTATTAACACATATAATCATGTCCACAAAGCTTGCAGGATCTAAACTACGATTAAAAGATCTGTTCATACTCTCTGTACTAATTGTTAATGGCATTTGTGTGTGGCTCATTTATCCTACTGTAGTATGTGTGACTGTGGGTGTCTGTTTAATTGTGTCTAAGTTGTCATTTTGCTGAGATTATCCTGATATCTGACCCTGGTTATCCTTCTCTAAAGTGAAATTTCCCAATAGTGGTCAGGGAGAACCAGCTCATTTGCTTTTAAAGGCACAGGCACAAAAGACCTACGGTTCCCTTTGACCCACACATTTAGATTTTACACAGGGTATAATAAATGATCTGATGTGTATTTTGACCTGAAACAGACACGTTCTAGAGACACAGCGAAGACTTATTTTACATCTTGTAAAAATACCAAAATTACAGCCTTTTACATGAATTACAAGATCAATTATAGTGAGCTGTTTACAGTAATATTGTGACAAAAGCAAATTAATTTGAGTGCACAGGTAAAAAGCCTAGAGGGCCATCTGTGTTAAAAACTAAGCTCAGAATTCATTCAAGAGGAAATCTCCAAGAGAAATTTCTCCAATGTTTTCTCTGTTTATGTTTAATGTTTAAATCATTAGTGTCCTTAAATGATTATTATTGTTTTTCAGGTACCCTGCTTGAGGAATTGAGCTTTTCTCAAGTAAACGAAAGTTGTATTTATTATATGACCTCATGTTTTTTCAAGTTTGTACTATATACTGTAAATAGACAAGCACATTTGCACAGTTGTACAAATATTATAAACTCATAAAACAAAATAAAACCAAAAAGAAGCAATACATTGCACTTTTCTTTTAATTTGTTTGTCCCTTTTCATCAATGAACTGCCTATTTTATGTATTTTAAGTTGATTTTGGTCCTATTCTCTGATCTTTGTTGAAAGACTTGACATATACAGTTTAATTGACAATGGGCAGTTGTTTGTGTTTTTGTGCATCTCTGACAGGCTGTGCACTTTAGTGGTGGGGATTTTACAGAACAAAAGCACTTTTAAAATAGCTTAAATGCATTATGATTAACTTAATAACCACATTTAAGTGGTTTATTTACAGGATGTTAATTAGATTGATCTTCCTTTTAAAGGAAGGTTCACCCAAAAATGACCATTTCCTCAACATTCATGTGTTACTTGACAGAGAAATGTGTTACATGTGAGAAATACAAAAAATATTTAGTAGAACAGTGGTGCCCTTTGGTTTGCATGGATACTGAAACAATTATGTGGACACAAAAAATATTAAAATACCTCCTTTTATGTTATGCAGTGTAAATAAGGGCAAGTGAATAGTGTTGTTGAGAAGTACTCCTCTCCTTTTGCCATATCAGTATAGTTGCCATATAGTTGTTTTAACATTTAATCTATAATATGTAGTGTCTACTTTCAGCTAGTAATTATTATAGTTACTAGTATCTGCTTAGTATCTTAGATACTAGCACTTATTCAGTTAAGATTATATTTAGTATATACTAGTACTTACTGAATACAGATACTTCTTCATTAGTACTGGCACTTACTAAATACTAGTACTAATTATTAGTTACTAGAACTTATTCTTTTGAAACTAGTACCTATCTCAAACGAGGCTAATATCTACTCTGTTGTTACTTGTAAGACATTTTATAAAGTTGCCATTGGTTTCTGTCATTGAGATTTTTTGTACATTTATTTATATTTTTTAGATACTAGTTTCTATTTCCAGATACAAGTATTTCATCAGGTATCTAATGAAGAAGCAGTAGCTATCTTTCAAAATATCTTTTAATTTAGGCACTAGTAGCTATTTAATATGTAGTATTTTTGAACAATATACTAGCTAAAATTACTAGTACTAGAAGCATTCATTCATTCATTTTCCTTCAGCTTAGTACCTTTATTCATCAGGGGTCACCACAGCGAATGAACCGCCAACTATTCCAGCATATGTTTTACACAGCTCTTCCAGCCACAATCCAGTACTGGGAAACATCCATACACACTCATTCACACTGGCCATTTTAGTCTATTCAATTCACCTATAGCACATGTCTTTTGACTGTGGGGGAAACCGAAGCACCCGGAGGAAACCCACACCAGAGGAGATGTAAGCTTCACAAAGCAATGCCAACTGACCCAGCCGGGACACGAACCAGTGTCCTTCCTTCTATGAAGCGACAGTGCTAACCACTGAGCCACTGTGTCGCCCTATTAGAAGCATGAAATAGATAATAGTTCAGTTTTTTAGATTAAAGGTTTCTCTATTTCCACCTGAGGATGCTCATTGTGCATGAGACTGATTCCTGAAAGACCACAGTGACAAACGAGTCACCGCATTGATCCTGTGGGCCAGCCTTGACCTCCTGCCAGTGCCCTATCACCTGCAGCTTCTCCACGATGGATGTCCAGCTTCTCCAGCCTCTGGCGCCTAGACTGCAGCTCCACGCAGGAAGTTTGGCCAGAAAAATAATGGTCGTGCCCAACAGAGCCTGGTTACTCTCTAGGTTTTTTCCCACTGGCTGCCACTGGCTTGCTCGGAATGGGACTTCCCTGCTGAAAAAAACAGCTTAAACCAGCCTAAGATGGTTAGCTGGTTTTAGCTGGTCGACCAGCCTGGTTTTAGATGGTTTTAGCCATTTCCATCCTGGTCTAAGCTGGTCAGGCTGGACAATGACCAGCTAAAACCAGCTTGACCAGCCTGGTTTAAGCTGGACATAGCTGGTTTTGGCTGGTCAAGCTGGTTTTAGCTGGTTAACTCCCAGCCTGACCAGCTAAGACCAGGCTGGAAATGACTGAAAACCAGCCTGGAAATGGCCAACACCCCTCTAAAACCAGGCTGGTGGACCAGCTAAAACCTGCTGATTTTTCAGCAGGGTTGTGAGGTGTGCTTCGGTGGATTTGCTCTACAGTGTTTGAGCTTTCAGCAGTGAAAATTAAACCACACTGAACTAAACTGAACTGAACTTCAACTCTGAAATCTGGACTTTACTAGAACTATATTAAGCTGCTTTGACACAATCTATTTAGTAAAAAAAACCGATGTAAATAAACATGAATTGAACTGAATTGAAACGTAATGAAATCATGCCTACTGTGCGTGCTAGTAACCCTTTAAACAGTCTGTGAGTACTTTTTTGTCTGAGGATGTGATCTATGTTGTAACTGTTTGTATTTGAACGCTAACCTCTGATTAATGCTGCAAATAAATCTACGAGTACTAGTGTAATTAAATTCACTGAACCGAACTGAAATGAACCAAACGAGTAGTAATAAATACAAAACTGACCTCTATTGACAACCCAGCGCTTCAGGAGGCGCTGTAGAGCAGGTCTGATCTGGCTAGTGAGCAAAGAAGAAGAAATGATCTCAACATGATTGCTTTTATTTACAGTCTGGTCTGCATTTAAAAGATCCTGTTCTTAAAAAACTGAAAAATATATGCTAAGTTTACTTTAAACGCATGCTGTTCGCTGCTAAAGAAGCTAGTATAAAATGTGAGACATGTTGAATATAATGTTTTGTTTACAGTATTGATTTACAATGAAAAAAGTAATAATAGGAATTGGTGGGTGAGTAAACTAAACATGTTCAGTTCGAATGTTATCGAGAGCATATGATTTATACATGAATTGTTGTGACAGGATGACAAACGGGGGAAAGACCACTCTGAGTAAAAGTCTTCAGGAGCTTCTGCACAACAGCTGTGTTATTTCTCAGGATAACTTTTTCAAGGTGCCATACTCAAATTATATTTATATTCTGAATATAAATATGTTGTTGTATGTTTGCAATTATATGATTTGGTCATTCATACCCAACAATGTAGCTGACAAACGTGTGTTTATTTCTCAGGATGACTCTGAGGTTCCTGCTGATATCAGTGGCTTTAAGGAATATGACAGTAAGTGTTGTGAAATCATGTTTTGATTGAAATAAACTATATATGTGTTTTTATTTATTTTTTATTATTACAAAACTCATCTTCAGCTTTGGACGCCCTGCACATGGACAGGATGATGGGAGACATCAGCTCGTGGCAGGAGGATCCTGTGGGATTCATGACATCTCATGGTTGTGCCGTGAAACCCACAGCATCAAAGCCGAGCCGTGTGTTTGTTCTTATAGTAGAGGGATTCCTGATTTTTAATCACTGGTAATTTCAATTCTATTTATTTTGGTCCGGCAGACTACACAAAGTCACAATAAATCTTACAGGACCCACTTGAAATCCTTAACGTACTGATTTTGATTTTGAAAATTCTGTCCTTAGTCAAGAAATTTTTGTAGCCGTTTTTCAAGGCAACATTAAATTATATCATCTAATTTTAGATCCAAATGCACACTTTTGCAGATTGCCAGTGAATTAACAGTGCTCTTACAATTAACTGGCTAGCTAATCTGGATTCATGCTACAGGCCATTGTCAACATACTTTAAAGTTTAGGTAAAATTTTTAGTCCTGTTAAAAAAAAAATCCACATATTTTCCAAGAACCGTTTAACATAAAAAAGTAATAGTTTTAATTTAGTTATTGTACTTTTTTTATTAAATTCTAACAAATTTATTTTGCTTAAATGACAGTACACAATGTTTCTAGTTATTTTGCATCATGCTAGTATTCAGCTTAAAGTGCATTTTACAGGCAAGTTTGGTTAATTAGGCAAGATATTGGATATCAGAGGTTTGTTATGAAGCAAATAAAAAATAAGGTAAAAATAATAAAAATAAGGGGGTTAATTATATTGCCTTTTATTTTGTAAAAAACGGCAACTATTCTAGTTAAACAAAAACAAATAAGAAGAAAAAATAGTATAGAATTTCTCTAGAAGAAAAACTAGTATAGAAAATACTGTAAAACCATACCTAATCTATTAAACGTTACTTTGGAAAATATTTAAATAATACAAATTTTGCAGGAGGTCTACTAATTTTTTTCTTCAACTCTATGTTGATGTTTGATTCCACTGTTTAAAAAAATTATATATATATATTTGAGGGGTTTATTTGGAAAAAAGCTATTTTATCCTCAAAAACACAAGTGAAATATCTTGTTTTGCTTGTCACAGCAGAAATGTGTTTTATATAACCTGATATATTAGAATGTTAACAAATCTACAGTTTAGCAAATTCATATTTCTGCTATGTTATTCATTAGTGTGAATGACCTCAGGGTCACTAAAACATGCTGGTTGACCTTTGGTTATGCATTGCATCATTTATTGTGATTGTGTTTTATGTGTTTTCATGGATTCATGTTTTACCTCCAGGCCTCTTAATGCTTTGTTTGACAAGAAATACTTCCTACAGATCCCTTATGAGACGTGTAAAGAGAGGAGAAGGTACGATCAAGACTCCTGTCAGACATTTCTGGTGTGATGAACGTATCTTTAAATGAAGTAACACCATCTTCTTCATTTCTCTCTAATGGGCAGCTCAAGAGTCTATGTGCCTCCAGATCCACCAGGCTACCTTGATGGCTACGTTTGGCCCATGTACCTGAAAAACAGAAAAGCGATGGAAGAAACTGTGGATGACATAGGTACTGTAATATTATAAAACGCTCTAATCACAGTGAGTTGTGGTGAACTGTGAAAGTTGAAGTTTGAAGTTTAGTTTATGTTTGAATGTATTTGCACTTTATACAGTGTTTCTGGATGGCACACAGAAGAGAGAGACGTTGCTCTCAGCAGTTTTTGCAGACATCCAGGAAATGCTTCTGGTTACACAGAGATGATCTGTCATGTAAGTAATTCAGCATTTACATGAAATTAAAGCACACTTGCATGAAACAAATTTTTTTCTGTGTTTGCATTTAATTTTCAGATTGAGAGGACCACACTTTAAAGCCATTTATTCCCACAAGTACACTTATATCAGTATTAATTAATGTGCAATTTCAATTCCTCAATAAAGTGCATTTGCCACCATCATGCAGCCTAGAAATTCCCTAAAATAAGAGAAGCTCATCATATATTTTAAATAACATATTTCAGCTGATTTAAAATGGGGAACTTTCATTAGAGACTTCCAATTTTGGTGTGTGTGTCTTGAAGTGAATTCATAAACATGATTTTATATACATCAAACATTTGTTTTGTAAAAAAGTCAAAATGAGTCAAGTATGAATAAATAAACAATCTGACTTGAACTTATTAAAATATCTAAACTATGTTTAAGCAGCATAGTCACATATATAAATAGGTGATGATATATAAGTGATATATTTTTTTTATTACAATTTACATATTCTTTAAAAACATCTTGCTGACACATGGGTAAACCCAACATGGTTTGAAGGATAGTGGCAATCAAACATTCATTTATTTTTAGTCCCTAATTTATCAGGGGTCGCCACGGCAGAATGAACCGCCAACTATTTTATGCAGTGGATGCCCTTCCAGCCGCAACCCAGTACCGGGAAACACCCATACACACTCATGTTCACACACAAACTTGTACACTACAGCCAATTTTGTTTACTCAATTCAGCTTTAGTGTATGTTTTTGGACTTTGAGGGTAACCGGAGCACCCGGAAGAAACCCATGTGAACACTGGGAGAACATGCAAACTCGGACTTGGACTCGAACCAGCAAACTTTTAGCTGTGAGGCGACAGTGCTGACCACTGAGCCACTGTGCCGCCGGCAATCAAACATTGATTATTGCATGATGCACAGTCTGACAATGTCGTGCCAAAGATGCACACCTGCTGGCTTACCAAAAGAGAAGAAATGTTGTTCCAGGATGGGGGTTTTATTTTTAAAGATTTAGATGGAAACAACATTATAAAAATCAGAGTATCAGTGTTTTTTTTTTAAATGTCTTAAATTTCAAAAACAAAATTTTAGGCCTTAAAAAGTCTTAAAGTCACTGAAAAAATGACTTGTAGGTCTAAAATAATTTTAAACAGGTCTCAATTTTCCAGTGTCCACTGTATGTAAAGCTACCCAATCAGGCTAACACCTGTATACAGCATAGAGCCACCAACAATACATCTCAATAAAACTTATATTTACAACTTTATTTAACAATATGGTTGCTCACAATAACATTTGAAGGTTCTCCATGTATTTATATACCATATGTGGTGAGGACACTGACCTGGACAGCCTGTTGTACATTTAGTCTATTATAGTTTTTAAAGCTTGTCAAAGAAAAGTATGTATGGTTTGCTTGTTTTGACACATTATTTAATATTATTCATTCATTCATTGCTTAATTTTCTTTTTAGCTTAGTCCTTTTATTAATCTGAGGTCGCCACTGTGGAATAAACCGGCAACTTATCCAGCATATGTTTTTATGATGCCCTTCCAGCCCTAATGCATCACTGGGAAACGTCCACATTCATTTACAAACACACACTACGATCAATTTTAGCATACCCAATTCACCTGTACCTTTGGACTGTGGGGGGAAGCTGCAGCACCTGGAGGAAACCCACCTGAACACGGGGAGAACATGCAAACTCCACACAGAAACGCCAACTGACCTAGCCAAGGCTTGAACCAGCGACCTTGCTGTGAGGCGAACGTGCTACCCACTGCGCCACCACGTTGCCGTAAGTATAATTCAAGTTACATTTTTTTGGAAAGTAAACATCTTTACGGTTTAGCCCTTTATAATTCTTAAAATTCATTCATAATGGTCAAAAGGTCTTAAAATTGACTTGCTGAAATCTGCAGAAACCCTAAAAAATACTGCAGTTTTCCAAAAACAAAATAGTCCATGTTGATTTAATTAAGCTTTAACTATATTACAGCGTTTATTTAATGTTAATGATGCAGTTTCTTGTCCATTGTAGTTCATCTGAATTCACAAAATAAATCAACTACATATTTTTTTCGCATTTAAAAGCAGAACTCTTGGAAATGATTTTTAAATCAGTTGCCTAAGGTTTGCTGACTAATGTTTGTGATGAAAGTCGTGGGCTGGAGTGTGTGTGTGTGTGTGTGTGTGTGTGTGAGAGAGAGAGAGAGAGAGAGAGAGAGAGAAAGAGAGAGAAAGAGTATAAATATGCAGTGCAGACTTAAGATCTGGTTTGCTTCCTGTGTTTAGTTTGAGATGCTCTGATGACAATGAGAATGAAGTCTCTGCAGTTTACTTTCCTGTTGTTGGGTGTTTGTCTCAGCAGCTTTGTTGAAAGTGCAGGTTGGTGCTTTGTGTTTTACTGTTTTACATTTGGCCAGTTTGTGCATGTTACAGCAGAATTTAAACTACTTTAGATTTGACCTACATTGAATACTTTTTTTGTTATGCAATATGGATAGTGTGTTAAAAATATAATTTACTCATCTTCATGTTGAACCTACATGTTTTTTCTCTCTTCGGTGGAACTGCAATATGTTTTTCATTTCCACCTTTCTCTTTACCATTTTGGACATTGAAACTTAAAGGCATACTTCACCAAAAAATGAATATGAAGGATTACCGAAAATTTGTAACACCATTCAAATGTGTTCTTTAATGTTCCACAGAAGAAAGCAAATGCTATCTATGTCTGATAATAGTGTTAAAAATACATACTGTACATACTGCATATTTGTATGCTGTAAACTGATCCAGACTCTTTCTTTGAATCATTTTTCAGATGTGATCAAATTTAAAGGTGAAAATGCCACCATGAAGTGTCATATCTCTAATGAAAATGTGTCGGGAGTGTCTCTGTACTTTCGACATAAGGCTGAGAAGCAAGTCTTATTCTACCATATAGTGTCAGAGAAATTAACTGTTATGCCTTCTTCAAAAGGTCGCGTTAAAGTAAAATATGAAGGCAAGACTCTAACTGTAGACATTTTGAACCTGCAAATGCAAGACACCGGTGCCTACTGGTGCAAGTGCAGTGTTGAAGAGTCATCTCAATATGATGTCAAACAGTCTGGTGTTCTTCTTATGGTTCGTGGTAAGTAAATATATCTTTTATACTTTTAAATATGTCTACTTGCATGATATTAAGTAATTATAGACAGTTTTGAATTGACAATACCTGTAGAAATAAGTTGTGTTCTGAATGTTTTAGCTGTGATGTGTTGCTTTTTTATTTGTTTAATAAATCAATCAAAAATTACAGTGAAAATGTTACAATTAAAGAAAAATATGGGTATCACTTTATTTTGATGGTCCCTTTAATGCATTTTTTAAATTTAAGTTGCATTGCATCTACATGCCAACTAATTCTCATTAGATTATAAGTAGACTGTTAAACCCAACTTTATCAAATGAAATTTACTGAATGTCATTTCTGCTCATTTGAAAAAGGTTTTGAACTCAGTGTTGAAATGAGTTAATTAAATACCTCATTACTTCAGCTTAAATGCATTAAGTTCACAGTACTCATAGATTAGTTTTTAAACTTAAATGGTTTATAGTAATCAGTTTTCTCAAACGGTCTGAGTTGCCTTACTCACTGGGTTTTTGAGTTCTCTTTATTTATTGGGTTTTCATTCATTCATTAGTTTTCTTTTCGGCTTAGCCCCTTTATTAATCTGGGGTCGCCACCGCAAAATGAACCGCCAGCTTATCCTATGTTTTACACAGCGGATGCCCTTCCAGCTGCAACCCATCACTGGGGAACACCCATACACTCTCATTCACACACATACACCACAAACAATTTTAGCTTACCCAATTCACATATAACGCATGTCTTTGGACTTGTGCGGGGAAACCGGAGCACCCGGAGGAAACTGTGCTCAAATTGCTTCCTTTACTCAAATAGATTAAGTTTACAGTACTCATTAGGAATCCTTTTTTAACTTAAGTAGTTTGTTGCAATCAGTTTCCTCAAGCGGTTTGAGTTACATTAACTTTTTGGGTATTACAGTGTTAAAGGGTTACCAAAAAATCTATTTAAAATGAATGCCTTTTAACATTGATAATAAGACATGTTCTTGAACAGCAAATCATGATTTACAAATAATTTCTGAATGATTGTGACAGCGAAGACTGGAGTAATGATGCTGAAATTCAGCTTATCTATAAATATAAAAATATAAACTACATTTTAAAATATAGACAAAATGAAAACTCTTACTTAAAACTAAAATATTTCACAAAACTTTGATTAACAAATGATAAAACTTAGTGAATATATGACATTTTACAATCATTAAAAATCTCAATTGTTTTAATACACATATTTAGTTTAATGCTTGTTTTAAAAGTACAGCTATTGAGAATTTAGGAAAATGGAAATATATTTAAATAAATCTGTATATCTCTTGTCAAACAGATTAAAGAGAATACTGTTCTTGTCAACCCAGCCAAATTCAGTTCACGCAAACTTAATTGGACTTTTAATGAAAATGGTTTTAATGCAGTTATAGTTGGTTATAATTTAGAAGCTGGTTATGCATGTTTCTGTCAGTATTTTGGCTGTCCTGAATTTACATTTCTTGTGCAGACCGAGAGACAGAGCAAAAGGCAGAGCAAGAAGTGGCCGCTTCCACTGCTACTTCAAAGTTTGGAGTCATGAATGGCTTACTGGTCCCAGTGGTGGCTCTGACTGCCAGCAGTGTGCTTTTACTCTTGCTTCTGGTGCTGGGAGTGTGTATCGTGCCCAAGGTCAATATCATACACCTAAAACACACTTAATATCTTTAAATAGATATGAACATTTTTGTAAATGCTTTGCTAATTGGAAAATTGCTGTTTCAAATGTGTCTGTGAATGTATTACTTTGTATTATATACCGTGTTCAGCATATATAAATACACCCCTCACAAATCTCTCTTTTGAAACAAAGTTGTCCTTTTAGAAACAAAGTTGTCATGAAGCGAGTCACATATTTAGGCATTTTCACAAGGTGTATATAGAGGTTAATGATCTTTTTTTTGTTTTGCCCCAGATTAAGAAGATGAGAAATACCACAGCACAGGAAAAAAAGTCTGCAAATGAAGTTTATGAGGTCATGACTGTGAAGAGGGAGTACAGATGAGAAATCAACACAGATCTCAGGTTCTGGACTGATGTTTTTGTGTGTGTGTGATATTATCAAATGTTATTACATGAAAGCAAGTCACTGGAATTTTAACTCTTCAGGGGTTAAATTATTGTCATTATCAATATAATAGTCTATAGAATGCAAACGCTTTGTTATTTTGACCAATTTAGCTATTTTATGCTGTAAGAGCCATTAGGGCATTTTTATTTTTAATTTGAAAGAATTTCATCAGTATTTGACAGAAGAAATGTATATATATATATATATATA
>CAIGQZ010032903.1:489111-500901 GCA_903798205.1 Danio tinwini | reverse complement strand
ATATTCATATATACATATAACATTTATTTTTGTACTGTTAGTAAGTTCTGTCTGATTTGAGTTTTGTTGTCTAGTCTATCTCTGTTGATATATTCAGTAATTTTTTTTCAGCTTAGTCCCTTAGTTTATTAATCAGGGGTTGCCACAGCGGAATGAACCGCCAACTCATCCAGCATATGCTTTACGTAGCGGATGCCCTCTCAGCTGCAACCTATCACTGTGAAACACCCATTTACTCTCATTCACACACATACACTATGGACAATTTAGCTTATCCAATTCACCTTTACCGCATGTCTTTGGACTGTGGGGGAAACCGGAGCACCCAGAAGAAAACGCACACCAACACAGGGAGAACATGCAAACTCTACACAGAAATGCGAACTGGCCCAGCCGAGGCTCGAACCAGCAACCTTCTTGCTGTGAGGCAACATCGCTATCCACTGCGCTAACGTGTTGCCCACTCTGTTGATATAGAATTTTACAAATTCAGAGAAATCTTTGCCTTCCTTTTTTGTCTGTAAATATTACAGTGTGCATTAAATATGAGTTTTATTCTGCTTTATCAAGGTGTAAGTTGTTTGAAAACCTGAATGTATAGTTTCACCAGTGCACATTGCATTGCTAATTTACAGAACCACAAATAACAAGACAACAAAAAACAGGATATGAAAATGTCACTTAGTTTCAGTCTGTGCTTTTCATGAGACTTGTGGTCTATAGTCTGCTTTAAGTGGCGTTATGCACATTCAGCTGCAACACATACACATTCAACTGCAATTTCTTAAGAGAAGCTCACCAATTGTCATCTAACTTTAGCCCATCAAAACATAAAGATCGAAACAAAGTGTGAAAACTGCATCGGGGAGTTACCAGAAGTCAGAAGACCCATGAGAGAAAATGTGTCAGCTTAAGAGTTTTTGCCAAATCAGTATTTCTTTGTATATATGTTATTTCTATGCATAAATGACTTATGCTGTATAGATTGTACATCGAAAATGGCATGTAGTTGCCATCAGGAGAATGTCAAAAATAAATAAATCTGTAAATAAAGGTATTTTTTTAAAGTACATTGTTTACTGTATTGTGTACTTGTGACTGGAAACACAACCAGCAAAAGGTTTTAGTTTTGACAGCATAGGAAACAAAATGAGTTTTAGTCTTTCTTAGTTGTTTTTTTTTTAAAAAACCCATTAACCACAAAATCTTTTTATACACTTTAAACACATTACCCCCCCAACCCCCCCCCCCCCCCCCCCCCCCAAACTAAGCTCAACTAAAATATTTGTTTTGACAAATGTAACATTTTCAGGTTATTAACACAGGTGCATGCAGTGCTGGCTCTAGGCGAGATTATTTTATATTGGGCCCATTGGTGTAAAAATAGTGAGAAGAAAGCACCCAAAAATATAGTTTTAATATTTAAGTGTACATATGTAAACATATTTACTCAAATAAGTATGACATATACAAGTAAAACATGAACCAAATGCCCTTTTTGTAAATGAATAACATGCAAATATATGCATATCTAACTAGAAATGCAGGAGACACTTTAGTGCGTTTTACACAGAGATTTACACAAACAAAACTGAATTTAAAAAAGTGAATTTAAATTAATTCACTTTTATCTACAAGACAAATATGCTTTGCACCAGGTTATATAAAATTGTTCGCATGGAGAAAATATTATTTCTTTCATTTATTTTCTTTTCGGCTAATTCTCTTTATTAACCAGTGATCGCAACAGAGGAATGAATCACCAGTATATGTTTTACGTAGCGGATGCCCTTTCCTCCGCAACCCCACCTACACACTTTTGCACACACTCACATAGGCTACACTACGGCCAATTTAGCGTAACATATTCACCTATAGCGCGCATGTCATCCGGAGGAAACCTACACGAACACGGGGAGAACATGCAAACTCCACACAGAAATGCCAACTGAGCCAGCCGGGGCTTGAACCAGCGACTTTGCTGTGAGGCGACTGTGCTTACCCACTGTGCCGCCGTGCGCCACTATTTAGATGTGAACCATTACCCTAAATGTTTTAATTGGATGAATGAAAGCTTTTTTTACAGTGTACCATTTACAACACCTAATAATAAAAGCTACGTGTCACTTTAAGCTGAAAATACGCTGACAGAAATGTCACATCCATGTTATTTGTTTACTCCTACAGTTCCAGCAATCTGTTGTGTCGTCATACCTTCATCCATAGGCGGAGTTTCCACAGGTGTGTGTCTGTGTGGACAGGTAAAGCTTGAGGTGTACGGGAGTATTAGATTAGATCAAACCGAAATCGTAGGTTTACGTTCGAATAAAAGCTTTTGGCCGTGCTAGGTACATGTGCTTTACGGAGCGTCAGAGAGAATTTCTCCTCACCGATAGATCATATTTCAGATGTTGTTCAGATCTCACACACGGACCTTATAGACTAAATTTGAATTTCTCAGGAGAAAAAGGAATCAATGAACATGAAGAAAACATACTCTGGTGAGTACCAATTTCATTTTAATTACTGATGTGGCATTTGCTCTCATGGCAGTAAATCTTCTTTATTTAACCACTGTAAAATGAAAGCAAACTTAAAATATATTCTACTTTTAAATCAACTCTCTTATAAAATATGCATGCAAGTTAGAATTCGTTAAATTAAAATGGCAAGCAATTACCTTATATTAATTTGAAATTGGCCTAGGTCTATAGAGTGACAGGAAAAGACCCGCCATAATTTCTGTTAGGCTACATTCAGTAAACAATCTGCACCATTTGCTTTGCGTACAGTAAGTCAGATAGATTCGACCTGGCTTATTAAAATTATTTTTTGGTGTGTTTTTGTAGATAATCTGATAAACGTCTGCTCTTGCATGACTATTAGATTATTAGTTTTGTTAAGGATGTAAAGGAATGTCCGCTATGTATTTATAGCCGAAATGTACTATACTTTAAAAAGTCTCTTTAAAAAAACAAAACAACAATAGCTACAATTTGGGTTCAGTTTGTGGTTTCACTTTTTACAGTTCGCCCAATGCCAGTAATTTGACATTTGCAAATCTTTAAATTAAATTATAATGATGTTTCCTG
Source organism: Danio tinwini (assembly GCA_903798205.1). Classification (NCBI taxonomy): domain Eukaryota; kingdom Metazoa; phylum Chordata; class Actinopteri; order Cypriniformes; family Danionidae; genus Danio; species Danio tinwini. Next base: position 497,809 of record CAIGQZ010032903.1, on the reverse strand, counting down.
TGCATGCGATGTGTAAGGTTATGGAACAAGTCAAACAATTTCTGAAAATACTGTACGTGAAATAAGCACTAACCTTGTAGGCTAATCTATGTGAAAAGCTCTATTGTACAAAAAATAGATAATAAAGCCACACCCCTATTTTCAGTTTTTCACATTAATAGACTGTAAAAAAAAAAGAAAAAAGTTGACTCAACTTAAAATCGTAACATGACTTGCTGCGTTAATCTTAAGAGTTAATCTTAAAAGTAATTGTAAAAGTAAAGTTAATAGGGTATATGCAGAGCTAGTGTTTTTTCCCATACTGATAAACTTCCTGTGAATGGCTAATGTGACTTTTTTCCATTTTATACGGTTCCTTTTACAGCATCGATGTTGTTATGTAATTAAAATATATCAGTTAAATAGCCTTTGGCATTCATTTAGTTGCTCAAGCGTAAAACGAAATGAAAAGTCGTTTACACGTACGCGCCCATCAGAATTAGCAGGCTAGCGCAGAAGCTCCATTGAATATTTTAAAAACATGGTGGGGGAAAATGTAATTTAATGCAGTGCTTTTTGTACAATCTGAGACCCACTTTATATCGGATATCACTCAGCCAGTGGAGATGGAAACAGAACGTGTCGGTTTTGTAACAGCATACAGTTCACCTGAAGCACTTGACCCAGGTTACTGACAAATTAAAAGTCCTTTCGCATATACCCTATCGAGTCAAGTGCAGTACTTGGGTTGAAAGTTGAAAGAGTCAACTGAAAAAAAAAAAGCTCTGCAGCAAGTTGCCTTACAATTTTGAGTTGTCAACTTTTTTTTTTTTTCTCTTAACACTGACAAAAAAGGTTCTATATTAAAGCATTCACTGTTAAAAATGAAGAGTTCCACTCAATTCATTTATGTTGTCCCAACACAAATCGAGTAAATTAACAAATTTCAGTGGATTTAACATTAAAAAAAAGTTTTCCCAAACAACTCAAGAATTGTGTTGTTTCCGCTCGTTTTAAATAAGTCGTTCAAACAAGCAGTGAGTGTTTTTGAGTGTTCTCTTAAAGGTTCTTAGAGGAACTCAAAATGGCATCAGTGCAAAAATAAATAATTTTGATACTATATTTTTGTTCAGGGTTGTCTAACATCTGAAATCTAATAAAAAATTCAGAAGTCATTTTTCAGGAAAGAAAACCTCAAGAGTTGTTTAATTGTGTAAATAATAATATAGTGAATGCAGCAACTAATTTGTGCACCAATTTTATGGGATTACCTGTATTACAGTGGCAGTGCATAATGTAGCACGAGGGAACATTCATTGCATGTTCCCTACACTGTTTCCCTGTAGTTGTGCAATGGAGCCTGCGGCGCTACATAGAGGCCTTCCATTGAACAGCCGCATGTTGCTTCCCTGTAATCTCGACAGACGCATAAGCCGAACTCTCTGTGTACACAATGATTTGGCAGGAATGTAGAGTTTCCTCGGGCCTGCCAAAGTCATTGTCACAGCACACCCAACTCCTAGCACACACATGTTGGATCATGTAATCAGTCCGTCCTTTTTTTTTCTCGTCTTTCTCTGGCAGCATGCAGTGTATGTGATCTCATTCAGAGAATATCCCTCAAGTACAGCCTTGGCCTCCAGAGCGAGATCCATGGTGCTTAAAGGGAGACTTCACCCAAAAATGCACGTTCTGTCATCGGCGACTCACCTTCACCTTTTTCCAAGCCTGTAGGACTTTAAATATTTGGGAATATTTTAAAGAACTGCTTTTGTTTGTGGACTTAAAAATAAAGATGACAGAAAGAACCAAAAAGGGGGGGTTTCACGGTGATGGTCTATAATAGCATTTTTTGGTTTCCGACAGAACATTTTTCCATAGTGTGAAGAACATTTAAAAACTTTCATCAATTCAATAATTTTCTGTCGGCTTAGTCCCTTTATTCATCAGGGGTCGCCACAGCGGAATGAACCGCCAACTTACCTGACATATGTTTTACACAGCGGTTGCCCTTCCAGCTGCAACCCAGTACATGCAAACACGGGGAGAACATGCAAACTCCACACAAAACTGCCAACTGTCCCAGCTGGGACTCAAACCAGCGACCTTCTTGCTGTGAAGTGACAGTGCTAACCACTGAGCCACCTTGTCGCCCCATTTGAATACTTTAAAAAACTTTTCTGCAGAACCAAAACTGTGTTGCCCTACGGAACAATCAATCCCAGTAAAGAACCTATTTTTGGGTTGGGGAAAAACCCAGCAACAACATTCTTAGAAGTATCTTCTTTTGTGTTCATTGGAGAATAAAAGTCGTACAGGTTTGAGGGAGAACAATGATGACAGAAGAGATATTTTGGAGTGAAAGATCTCTTGAAAGTCATGAACACTTCAAGTGTTTCAATGATTTACGTATATTTCAAGTGTGCACATTTGTCGTGCAACGCCCTGAGCACCCGAGGTAAATCAGTAACTCACAATAAGACATAATCAAACACTTGCACAATAAGACTATGCTAGACATGTTCGCGCGTAGTAAATCACACAAATCGATTTATAAGTCATGACAAACTGTCAACTCAGTTTAATGCTTGCATGAACTTCTGATTCATGTAAGGTTATGAGTCATTCTGCCTCCATTTTGTGTATTGGACAGTGTTAAGTGTGAAGTTTATCTACAAAAGACAAAAATCTGCATTGCAGCACTTCCCATGTGGAGTACTGCATGCTAAAAAAAATCTCTCCACCGTCTCATCTGGAAGTGAATCATTTTGAGCGGATGAATGAATCTCTTTGTTAATCCTTTATTTTGGATGGTTGCCCAACAGAGCTTACTGAGGCAATAGAGACTCTGCACTATAGTAATTTATTTTTTATCAGTATCTGGCTCCTTTTCCTTCATTGCTTCCCTCCCCTTTCCTGACCGGCCCTGTCATCACAGTGGAGCTGACAGGTGAGTCAGCGGCAACACAAATCTCCTGTAAAATTAACCCGGGCCCAGAGCGCTTTGAAATTCCTCTCTGTTCCAGAGGCATGTTGACTCGGACAGTTGATCACAGTCATTTTCAGTACTGTCACACATTTCACATGTGCTAAAATGTCTTCTTTGACAGCACTTTGACTTGACACTGAAACTGACAGATGGCTTGGACTTTTCTCACCTCCTCTGTGTCTCTCGGATTCTGTGTTTGACTCTCAAGACTGTTAGACTGTTATGAATGCGGACGAAAGAATGACACATAATAATCACTCGAGTTCATCTCTCAATAATGACATCAGTTAATCTCAAAGGATGTGTGTGTGGCTAAGATTACTAAAGATTGTAATTATTACATGTCCATATACATGACCATGAAATCTTAGGCACTTAAAGAGCCCCTATTATGGGTTTTTGAAAATGACCTTCCATGTAGTGTGTAACACAGCTCTAAGTGAAGTGAAATATCCAGCTAAAGCTTAAATCTGAAAGTGGACAGTTTTTAAAACTATTGATTCATCTATAAAAGAGTCGACTCATAGTGGTTTAATTTAATCGTCTTGATAACGAGTCTTTAGCCGTTTCGGCGTAACGTCGTTACGAAACATAATGGTTGCGCGCAGACCAGGCAAAATTCATCTATCACTACTATCACTACACAGCTCATGCATTAGTTTCTACATATTTCTGTTTACTGTGGTGTTAGTAAGTTTACTTAGAAACGTGTTTCGGGCGTCTGCTGCGATCGGATCCTATACCAATGTTGGTGACCCGAGGGTTTGATAAACCGCGCTGGGCATTTTACTGTCTCGTGCTGAACGCTGTCGACCAATGGCAACAGGCTGTCATCGGTCCAATCAGCGCAGATTAGATTCGCGGTAAGCAGGGGTTTGGGAACAAATTAATCGCTGAACGATTCATATGGGAGTTGCTGGGATAATTAGGTAAAAATAAATGCATATTAAAAGACCATGAACGTGTTTTTTGACCTTGCATGCATATCAGTATGTTGTTGGAGACCCATAAAACCGAAATATGACCCTTTTCAATGTGTAATAGGGGCTCTTTAAAATGTTGCCTTTGTAGACTTAATGAACAGAAAGAAAGCAGAAAAATCTAAACCAGGGCAATAAAAACATAAATAATTAAATAACATATAACTTTTTTTGTTTTAATTTATCTTTACGCACTTCTGCACTGTGTAAACACTGTCAGTCAAAGTAGCTGTTAGCCATATCAGTTTGTGCCTGAATCAGACAGAAAGTGACACAGCTGAACTTCAAGCCTGCTTTCTAAAATAAAATCTGACAAGTGTCTTTTACAGATATTCAGAATACCTAATGTGTAGGTAATATGAAATGTTCACATCTCATTTGCAAGTTTGTTATTTGAGATGAAAGCGGCTGCTTAGAGAGACACTGCAGAGCTGCTGATGATTTTGTGTTTACAGCAGTTTGACGTATAAATATGAATTTGTAGCTAAATTGTCGTTGTTTACATCATTGTTTATGTCCTCGCTACAACATACCATTTAACACTAGACACTTTGCATGTAATAGATCAATTTTAAAAAATATGAATACTCACAGGTTGTGGCTCACAATCCACAGCTTTGTCTATTATGGTTGGAGTTGCTCCTCCTCTGAGGAGTTTTTAGCCGAATCCAGCACTGAACTGGGAGAGATTCTGGAAGCTGTCCTTTGTCAAATGCTAGCTATATATTTTTTTTATAATTCTCTGGAACATAATTAAAATTCAACTGTAAGCACTTCTCTATTGGTGTCGAGTCATTTGGAAGCCCAAATACAGAAACAGAACAAGCTCTGTGGAAATAGCAGCGTTTGGATGCCATTTTGTGGTCATGCCATTGGCCCATAAACATTTCCTGCTTGTTATCAAACTAATTCATAATTGTAACAAGAGGCAATTCAATCATAACTTAATGTTAAAACAGCTATCATAACATTATTTATCATTATGTGTCTCTTTTTGGATTCTCTGAAGCTATAGGAATTAATAATGTAAAACAGGAAATACATCGGGACCATTGTTTTTGTTTACATCCCTCAAAATGGTCTATAACATTACAGCACCTCTGGCCATGCCCTTTTGCTGCGCAGGGTGTGTGCGCGTGGTGAATGTGCGTAACCATAAGCGTTTTTGATCTCACTAGCCTGGATGTTTTTTTTGTAGTCCACTAATATCGCTTAATGTAGCCTTTGCTAAGCTAACTCTGTAAAAGCCTGCATTGAACTTAGGCGTATTACATTCAGTGATGTTGTTTATGTTCACACAGCTACATTACACATCAAGTTTAAAATATGATATAATTTACTTTATGTAAAAATTTATTTTTTGATTAATAAGGTGTATTGTTTGGCACTTCATTTAGACAGTTTTACAAGTAATTGATTTTTCTCAATATTTAGATTTTAGCATTTCAAATTTGAACTCTAAGGATTCCAGATTCAATAGTTGTACTGTATGTTGGCCAAATATTGCCCTGTCCTAACAAATTATACATCAATGGAAAGCTTATTTATTTCACTTTTGGTTGATACACCTTATGTTTCTGTCATCAGGCAATCGGGTGAATATGATAAAGGGCCAGAAATGTGGCCCACTAAAACTATACTGTATTTTAATAACTAGTTACTTTCAGACATTAAACATGGTAAAACAAGCTCCTCTCTGTGGCTAACTGGACAACAGATGCAAAAAGAGCAAGCAAGATCTCAGGGAACATATATAGGGTTTGTCAAAAAATTGCTAAAGTGTTTAATGGGACTATAGTAGTTAAATTGACAACATAATTTCTTTTTTAAAAACACTCTTGTCTGCCATCGGCCAGCTTAACTCAGGGCCCCACCCAAACCTCACACAATTGGGATAATCGGGATGTTTTGATAGGGCCACAGATACACAGTGTTTACATTTTTTGTGCAGAATAAACTTCTAGTTTGCTTTTAACAGTAGCTGTGGGATGAACAAAGAATTTTAAGACAGTAAAGACACACTTAAGATTTAATGCTCAGATTAAACATTACACAAGTGTCTCTCTCAACAAGACACTGTTAATTCTGCGCTAAGCTGCTCACACTGTATTTACTATACACTCCTAAAATGGATATTTCAAACAAACAAAATGTGTGTTGTTTCATATCATGTCTGTGTTTCTGTTTAAAGACATTTTGTGTTTCTTTTAAGTCAGTGTAATTACTCATAACAGTGTCTGTTATTTTTTATAATTATTGTTTTTCACTGTTTATTGGGATAGGATAGTGGAGGACAGACAGGAAAAGATTGGTAGCAGAGAGAGGGGAATAATCGGCATTCACCCTCGAACCGGAAATTAAACTCTATACAGGCACATGCATAGATAGGGCTCAACCTGTGCACATGCCCTTTTTTCTCTTGGCTAAAAACTGCCCTTCAAAAATGAATTAAAGTACACCTCACACTTCAGTTTGCGACCATCAACCTTAGATTATATGCTCTTTACGTCATTGTAATATTCTTTGCACCAAGAAACATTTGTTCTTATTTTGTATTTTCATTTATTTTGAAGTACAAAGTAAGCATGTTTCTGTTTAATAAGTGTGTAGCGGCTTTCCAATTGCAGCTATCGTTGGTAGAATAAGCAAGTTTTTGTTCGCGTAACAGTTAGAGTCCTTGGCAAATTAGATGTAAATAAAAAGTCCTAATTTTTCTAATTAACAAGTTTCAATCATCTGTATGCATGCTCTGTGGTACGATCAAAAACTTTGTGCTTCCTACCAACGCTCTTCCTCAATGCAGTGAAGCCACAGTTATATAATATCGTACTGACACCTAGTGGCCAAGTGCCATTATACAACGTATGGCTCCAACAAAGTGGATTGTATCAAAATGAAGATTTACAAACTAATTTCGAGAGGAGCATGTGACATGATTGATTGCAGCTGCTCTCGCATCAATAACCATTGCTAGACCAATCAGATGAATTCTAGCCTCCAATAAATAAGCCCATTCATCCTACCTTCCTTATCTTCATTTTTGAAGAATCCCCCCATCCACCCCATCTCTCCCTTTTCTCCTTTACCAGGGGGAGCTCTCTAGACCTACAGTACCTGATCTTGAACCCCCTGTCGTGCTACATGACCTGGTGGGAGCCCTGGTCTCAAGAATCTCTAAGCTTATGGTTCTTTCCCAGGACAGCATGCCAAATCTGCTAATTATATCAAGCAATAGCAAAGTGTGAACTCTTGAAATATTAATTAAAATGATATTACATAGTCGTTTATGTAATTAAATATTACATAGGTCAAATGCATGCAAAAAAATTAACAAATGTTCTCACCGTTCACAGCTGCATTTACCTTAAAATAGTGAGTATTCAATAAAATTAAGTAATTTAAATGTTTATAAAGAATAAATGTTTCTTATTGAGACTAACAATAGCACACACACCTTGAAGTTACAAGCTGGGCTTTTTGTAAAAATTCTGCTCTTGTATTACCTTGCAAATTTGTACTAATTTGTTTAAATCTACTATTGTTCATCTCCCTGTCATCACTATCTGCTGACACCAGTTTTTTTCATTGAAAGATAAAAGAGTGCAAATAAAAAGACTCATTTATTATTAACGGGCAATTTCAGCCATTGAATCACCCTTAAGGGTTTTATTTTGTGAAAACAATGGGCTGAAAGCATATTATTATTTTTAGCATTACATGTCTACTTTTCCCATAGGGTGAATAACTACAAAAGGATACATATTTGTTTATCCATACAGCATATAAATGCGAACAGATACTAAATACTGATTTGAATCAAATTATATTACCTCACTGAATGAAAAGTGGTAAAATCTAACTAGAAAACATTTAAAGGATATAGTACAGTCATACTATTTATTATATAGCATTACACCACATCAATAATTATGAAGAGATGGAATATTGACTTCAGATCAAACCTGCGTTTTAATACCTATTAAAAACAAAGACGAGTAAAAATGTATGATTAACTGCTCATCCCCCTGTTTGAGTTGATTATTGTGATTGTTATGTAGAACCAAAGTCCCTTTAAGGCAAGTTATTTTATTCGGCGGCCATCTTTAAATGCCTCTCGGGCTGCATGCTCGGCCATTCTGTTTTAATGGGCCAAGCCTACAATTACATTACATATTACGAATAACCAATAAAATTAAACAACAACTGTCTCTTTAGTTTCATTTCTAAATGTTCGTATCACACAAAATCAGCAGAAACTCACGTCTGGGAATTGTCATTCTATAGCAATTGCTGATTGGCTACTGTACTAGAAGGCGGGCTTTGTTCACCATATAGCGATCACTGATTGGCTCTTGTACTAGAAGGGCGGGGCTTCATTCGCCGTATTGACAGCTACACTTTTCCCCTTTCAAAAGTATACGAGTGACATGTCTTGTGTATTCTATGAGCTGTGTCTCATTTCAGAGGCTGCATTCGAAATGTGCTGCGCCAAAAAATTTGAAGGCTCCTTCAAACACAGCCTCAAAATGTGTCCTTTGTTTCTCAGGTAATGAAGGACACAACCGGTGGATCCTTTGTGGCCTCGAACGTCCTAAGATTTATTGTGCGCTGATAAGGGCAGGACACTTTTAAAAGACAACCCTGGTTTAAATGTATGAATTAAGTTTATTTTACTTGGATATCTAAACAATATCTTAATAAAAAATAGAATAGAATAGAATAGAATAGAATAGAATAGAATAGAATAGAA
>CAIGQZ010032903.1:466978-489101 GCA_903798205.1 Danio tinwini | reverse complement strand
AATAGAATAGAATAGAATAGAATAGAATAGAATAGAATAGAATAGAATATCTAAAACAAAAATAGTATGAAGTGTCTTACTAAAAAGTGATTTTATATGTGTACATGTATGGATCAAAGGAAATGTATTTCTAGCTTCTGTATATCTTGTTTTTAATCTTCTGTATATCTTGCAGAACGCTTAAAATAAGTTTTAAAATCACTTTGAAAAAAGTCATTACAAATTTTATCAGCGCTTATTAACAGCAGCTGTTATGCTTGCTTGGTGACGAGATCCGTCCTCTAGGCTAGATCGTCTCATTTTAAAACGCTCGGTTCAGCCTTTTTGTTGACTTCACAGGACTCACCTTTGAAGTCTGCATCCTTTGGAGGATGCAACCTCTGAAATGAGACACAGCAATAGTCTTTGGTAGAACCCACCACTGTAATGTTTCCATGGCAACACATCAAGTTTATAACAACACTCCACAGCCCTGATGATTCATATATCATTTTTGGTTTGTTGTCCTATTTTCTGCATATATTGACAAAAGTCTTAATATAATGAGTAATATCTGATATTACGAATCTCAAGTATGTGTAAGAACATGTACTTCATTGTGTAAACAGCTTAATAATGACCAATTTATATTAATCTATGAATTACACACCTTATAGGGATTGTTCACCCAAAAGTGAAAATTATTCCATTATTTACTTATCCTTGCCTCTTTCCAAACCAGCAGAAGATATTTTGAAGAATGCTGGAAACATGTAACCATTGACTTCCATAGTATTTGTATTTCCAGCGTTTTTCCAGTTTCCAGTTTTCTTTAAAATATCTTCTTTTGTGTTCAACAGAACTTAAAAAGCTCAAACAGATTTAGAACAACTGAAGGATGGGTAAATGATGACAGAATTGTCATTTTTGGGTGAATTATCTCTTTTAATCGCTCATCAGCCAGTCGTAATCACAGTCATTGCTGTAGCTAAGTAAATAGTTAAACTCAATTATGCTTTTGTAAAAATAAAACATGACGGCGGTAGACCACAGTACATGCCATGCAACCAACATTCGAGCAATGCTGGCCTGTTCGGTCATGTCCCAATGTTATGCGCCGGGACCCCTTATATTTACACAGAAAATAACCCGAATGATCTCACCCTTGCTTATCTCTGTAGCGTGTCAATAAAACTGAGGGCATTTTCAGCCACTTCATAACACACGGATCCACTTTGTCAGCTTGTCAGTTACCGTGCGTCATGTTTGAACCTGAAGGCACTTTTTAATTAAACATGGACGGCGTTACATGACATACATTGTGTTTCTGGAGCATAATTTCTGTCACTCAAATGCTATATCTTTATTGTGCGATTACTTCCTGTAATTTAGCTCATATCCTATTGCGTTTCAACACTATTATCTTTAGACTTGCTAAATAGAGTGTCATGGGGCTTGGTTATAAAACGTTGGTTATTTTTGTTGTTGAATGTGAAAAAACAAGTTAACAGATTGTCATTAATTACCTACAGCATCAAAGCAAGCGTTTATATGCAAAAGAACAGCTGGGGAAAGCTTAGATGGTCTAAATTTGTGGTTAACCAAAGCATGAAATGTTTACTGTGGTCTTGTCTTGTCATAAGTAACAACATAGTGGTGGAAAGTGGGAAATGCTATTTCAAAGTGGCCTATTTTGTAATCTTTTTGGCTTTGCATAAGAAGTGTTGCATTATAAGAGCTAATGGCTTCCATTGCTACATTCATTGTTGAGCGATTTTGGGAAATCTGAGTTTCATGCCGCTAACAAGTGTCAACAGATTTTGTGAGGCTGCTTTAGATATCAGACCTTATCAGACATGCCTGTTGGTGTTTTATTGTTGCCAGAACATTCAAGAGCCCGATTTATCAGCATGAATAGTGAACTGACTCAGCACAGAGTTTCAGGAAAGAGTATCTGGCAAAAGGTTTGCCAGAAACGATGAATAAACCTGCACATCTGAATGGAAACAAATGAATGCCTTGTCACCTGCTGTGAAATGCAGTAATTGTTATGCTTGTATGAACTAGAGTAGAGCTGTTTCATTATTTCCTATGTTAGACAGGAAATTCAGACTTTCAGCACTGTTTCTTTGTCGCTCTGTAGACCTATCAGCATAAAAATCTGACCTAAAAGAACGTGTATTGATAGTGATGCATTTCTTGGAGACTGATTCAGAGGAAACTGAAGCCGGATGCTTCAAAATCAACAACGTGTCAAAAATCTTTGATTGATTATGGTTTTTCTTTTGTTCCATTTTAAAGCTTTTTTTTAAATGTGTTATTTTTAAATCAAATTTTTTATGTTAAATTGTGTGTAACATTCCTTGAAAATGTTCAGTTGCTTATTTTTATGTCTGTTTTGGATGATTTTTATGAGAATAGCCTAGTTCAGCAAAAAACATGAAACTTAATTTAGTTCAATTTATTTCATCTGAAAATTCTAAGAAATAAATTTTATGTGCTTGACATTTATACATTTAGCAGACATTTAGCATTCCTGTCAGCTAAGAACAGTAAACTTGAGGCTACAATTCACACAGGCTCACCAAAATTGGACAATAGAAGATTGGAAAAACGTTGCCTGGTCTGATGAGTCTTAAAGTCTGCTGCAACATTTGGATGGTAGGATCAGAATTTGGCGTCAACATTATGAAAGCATGGATCCCTCCTGCCTTGTATCAACAGCTCAGGCTGGTGGTGGTGGTGTAATGGGGTGGTGGACATTTTCTCGGCACACATTTTCTAGGTACATTAGTACCAACTGAGCATTGTGTAAATGCCACATCCTACCTGAATATTGTTGCTGACCATGTCCATCTCTTTATGACCACAGTGTACCCATCTTCTGATGGCTACTTCCAACAGGATAACACGCCATGTCATAAAGCGTGAATCATCTCAGACTGATTTCTTGAACATAGCAATGAGTTCAGTGTACTCAAATGGCCTCCACAGTCACCAGAACTCAATGCAATAGAGCACCTTTGAGATGTGGTGGATTGGGAGATTTGCATCATGGGTGTGCAGTCGACAAATCTGCAGCAATTGCGTGATGCTATCATGTCAATTTGAACCAAAATCTCTGAGGAATATTTCCAGTACCTTGTTGAATCTATGCCATGAAGGATTAAGGCAGTTCTGAAGGCAAAAGGGGGTCCAACCTGGTATTAGTAAGGTGTACCTTAGAAAGTGGCCGGTGAGTGTATATGTTACATAATTGTTTTAAATTGATTTAAATATATTTTATTAATGGCGACACAGTGGCGCAGTAGGTAGTGCTGTCGCCTCACAGAAGAACATGTTCTCCCTGCGTTTGCATGGGTTTCCTCCGGGTGCTCCGGTTTTCCCCACAGTCCAAAGACATTCGGTACACGTGAATTGGGTAGGCTAAATTGTCCGTAGTGTGTGTGGATGTTTCCCAGAAATGGGTTGTGGCTGGAAGGGCATCCGCTGCGTAAAATCGTGCTGGATAAGTTGGCGGTTCATTCCGCTGTGGTGACCCCAGATTAATAAAGGGACTAAGCCGACAAGAAAATTAATGAATGAATAATTTATAAATACATTTAAATGCTTCTCATTAAAATTATTTAATATATTATTTTACAGTTGGCATAAACAAAAGTTAGCATTACAAAAAAACATATGTATACTGTATATTTCATTATGAAATTTCGAAAGTAAAATTGACTTATTTCATGAAAATATGTTTAAAACGGTTCTAAATGTAATTTTTATATTTTTTATTTTAGGTTAAACGTCATTGAGATTTTTCCCAAACTTTCCATATTTGATTGTTGTTTTTCTCATTTATAATCACATTTTCCAGTAGCACTGCTCTCATACGAGCACACACTATAACCTCATTTCCATCCAAACCTGTGCAAACAGGGGACTTTAGTTGGCCTTAACTTTGACCTTTACAGTCATCTCTATATGTCTCACAAAAGTCACAAACAATCACTCACTAAAACCCCAAACTGAATCATAATTTCTTGTACATCGTCTGATCCTTCAACACCCTCAGGTGATCTTGAGTCTTTTAGTACCAGCGCACATGAAAAAAACAAAACAGCAGTGTTTGATCTGTCCCTGTTTGTGTCCCATCTGACTTGACTTTACACACACATGCAGTCCATAATTGAGTGGGCCGAGCTTGATGGCTCTGATGTTAATTCTCAGCACATCTGCTTTCCTCTGCTCGATTTTTTTGGACACTGTCCTTTGAATGTTCCTCTGTATCCATCCTTCTAAGCAGATCATTTTCAATCGTGTTTCTATTATGTCTTCTGTGCTGACAGGCATCGCAAGGTCTACCAGCGGCAGGCTGCGGAGGCCAGAGAGAGGAGAACCAACGAGTCCTACTGCTAGCGGTGCTGGTAAGTGCTAATGCTATTGAGCTACACTATAGATCTGTGGGTCAACTAAAATGGTCTGATGGACCATTCTTGGATGTATGTTCTTGGACAGGAGAGGGAAAAAATGTATTAAGGATTTAGGATAGCTCACTTAAAAATTACATTTTAATTATCATTTACTTAACCTCAAGATCTTTTGAAGAATGGTGGAAACCAGTACCCAGTGACATCCATAGTAGGAAACAAAATACTAGAAGTCAATGACTAGCAGTTACAGCATTCTCTTCTGGAGGAAAAAGCCATAATCTGGACACATTTTTGTGTTTTGCCTATTTGTTTATATGACAATATAATTTTTGTGACTGAAAATGGATTTGAAATTTGAAAACAGGTTTCAAAGTAGACATTTTTTGAAAATACCACTGTTATTGTGTCCATGTAAACATCAGAAAATGAGAGTCTGTGAGAATGATGACTTCATATGCATGCATTGGTAACTGTTTAGGGAAGTGTCCATTAAAGACAAGCAAAAACGAACATACACAACAATGGTGGAGCTCTTAGTAGTGTTTCTGCTCAGGTGTTTTCTAACAGTGTGGATTTCTCATTAGCAATGTGTGGATTTTCTTTACATTACAACCAAGACACACTTTTTACACATGTCAAGTTAAACATTGACATGAGCACCAAGCCACCAATGGCACTTTCCTACAGGTACTGTTTACTAAAAAGATGACATTAGCAAATACAAGTGTCCAGACATTTTATCCTACCCATCAGATTATGCTACCACACTGTATTTGAATGGTTCTGAGGTTGGGGTTAGGGATTAGGTCATACCTGTCAACCCTCCCGTTTTTTACAGTTCTATCCCGCTATCATCCTGTAAAGGTATTTTCCCGTATTTTTCCAGTATTTTCAGTCTTTCTCTAAAGGGTGGCAAATAAACATTAAAGAGCAGAGCCTCCCTATACACAATCCATACCTCCGAACCACAAGGGGCCGCCCCTTGCTCTTAAATGTGAGTCTGTTATGTGCTTTCGCTTTGTTTAGGCATGAAAACACTTTGAAATAAATATAAAAACAGCGGGATTCCCTTTCCTTTTATTACAGGTGCTTACTCCCCTTCATATGCAATCCTCAAAACAGTCATATAGCGGTGCATGACTGTCTGCTGACATGCTCTAGTGATACATAGAAGCTGTTTCCCAAACAGATTCTGTACACCCGATTTGAAGCGGAGCGAAAGTCTGGGTTTTGGGTGTGTGTTAAACAGACATATACACTTAATTAATATTAATAAAATCTAAAGATGTAGATCTTTTTGGGTTTTTTTTCAAACACAACTAATTTCGTCCTAAATGAGCATAAAAAGTTAGGAAAGCAATCGAATGCTTTCATTATAATGTTAGACGGTTGCATTTTTAAAGTGACACTTGTTATTTAATGTAATCAAACAAAAAAAAATTGGAGATTCATTCATTGCTCCTAAATCAGAATGTGTCAGTTATACAGTGAAGAAACGGCTAATGAGATTTGATAACTTGATTTATTTCATAATAACAGCTATTTATTTTAATAAGCTGAAATGTTTGCTAATGTATTTGCTGCTAATATATACTATTTATTTTTTCCTTTGTAGATAATAATAAAACATATTACTGACCATTTAACTGTTTATTTACAATAAAACTGCTCCAAATGAACATATTTAGTAATTTGGGGATTTTTTAAAGGGGGGGTCAAGGGAATTTCTTATTATGGTGGCCATATCCCTTATTTTCACATCCCAATGTTGACAGTTATGGATTAGGTAGGTTATGGCGATATTACAGCCTCATATAACACTACATTAAAATTTACACTGGTAGCAAAATCTGACAAAGTAGCAAATTGCATCGTCAAAATGTGCAACCTACTTTTTGAATGGGAGGTAGGACAATCTGACAAGGTGGGAAAAACTGACAGAACACTGGCTTCGCATACGTAGTACAATGTTTTTGGATGTTTTTGCAGAAATTGTATAGAAATTGTATTGTTGTGTAGATGTGAAACTTTTTCAAAATGCATCACAAATTTTTTTTCAGTTTTTAGCTACGTCGTTGTCGCATAAACATAGCATTTAACAAGTTTGAAACAAGTGGTGAGTAAATGATGAGTGAATTTTAAGTTAAACTGTCCCTATAAGTACAAATAATAAAATATATTAAAGCATTTTTTCATTCTCATGTACAATCCTTGTTTGAATTTCTTATTTAAATTAAGTTAAAACCACACAATTTTTAAGTTTTTTTGCTGACAACTTAATTGTTTGATGTTCAATCCACTTAATCAATTTGTGTTGGGACAAAAAGGAATTGTGTGGAGCATTTTTACAGTGACATTTTGTTGACTGTTAGTAACTTGCCAGATAGTTTTACAAATGGTTAACTTTATAGATACTATAGTTGTTTGAATTTTGGTGAACTGTCAACTTAATATTTACTAACACTTGTTATTGTGATGCTCCAAAACAGAAAATCTTTTGACTATACATAACTTTAAGTGTCAACTCATTCTACTAAACATTTACATAACCTCACCATACACCAATACTTGAGTTAATTGAGCTGTAATTGTTCACAGTCAACAGAAAGTCTAAAGGGGGCCATCAAAATAAAATGTATCCTAAAATGCATGGTGTATAGCGAAATGAATACTTATCAGATGTTATAAGGAGGAGGGTCCTCTGTTGTGGATGATGATGTCAATGTCCAATCAAACTGAACAGAAGCAACCTAATTAGGCAAATGCCATCCTGGGCGGGTTTTGCAACATGAAACTATGGATGAACGATTTCAAGAAAAAAAGATCCAGGTTAGGTAGGTTAGATACAGGTTTTCAACAAGAGTAAATATAGTTCAGACTCGACATAAGAAATTTTGAAAAAACTAAGCTTCTAGAGATGCTTAAAGACATTTAAAAGCCAAGCTGTTCATGATTGCTGATGTTAGTATGTTAGTATTATTAATACTATATAACAGTATTATATAAAAAATATATCAAATTTTTTGGTTTTACTACTAGTAGTAATAGTAGCAGCAGCAGCAGTATTTTAAATAATAATAATAATAATAATTGCTTTTTATTTAGTCTTATTTCAAAACAGAAGGCACACAAATTAAAGTATATTTGGGTGCATTGGTTAAATAGTGTGCTGCATTGCTCATAGGCTAAGAATTACGATTGACGTTGATTGTAACTTTCCAACACAGCTGTTCACGAAGTGCTTGGAGATAAACTACAGTAAATGGATAGCTGTCAAGACTCGCAAGGCATTTGACACTCATCACCCACTTTTATGCTTGGCATTTGTAAAAAAACAAACAAAAAAAACTTTGTCACTTAGAGCATTTTTTATTTATGCTTAAATAACAATGCCTTTGTGTTTGTAGATGTTTAAATATTTTTTTAGACTTCACAATACAAAGGTTTTAGCTTCAGAGCAGTTAAGAAATCAAATTTAGGTCCAAATTGAACATAAACTCCAAACTGATAATAAATGGACTCCATTTTTTTACCTAAATGCTTAATATAACATAATTAATGTTTTCTCTATATGTTTATATAAGTTTCTCTGACCAGTTGTTAACTTTTAGGTATGTACTGTACACTGTAAAACCGAAAAAGTTAAGGCAAGTCAAACCATTTGAGAAAACCAATTGCAACAAACCATTTAAGTTCAAAAACTGATCCTAATGAGTACTGTGAACTTAATCCATTTAAGCAAACGAAGCAATTTGAGCATAATAAAACCCAATAAATGAAGAGAACTCAAACCAACTGAGTACTGTAAAACACAATATGTTAAGGCAACTCAAACTGTTTGAGAAAACCGATTGCAACAAGCCATTTGAGTTAAAAACTAATCTATACGAGTACTGTGAACTTACTCCATTTAAGCTGAAGTAATGTGGTATTTAATTAACTCTTTACTTTCAGCACCGAGTTCAAAACTCTTTAAACGAGTAGAATTAACTTTCAGTCAATTTTGAATTAACTACACTCATTTCATTTGAAAAAGATGACTGTTGGGTTTTATGGTGTAAGAATCATTTCTGTTTTTACGAATATTTATTATACTTATCCACTGTTTTTGTAAAGAATGGTTTAGTTTTAGCCTTATATTTATGTAACAGAGGGCAGCGGTTTCAGCACCTGTGTGCTTGGGTGGTTTTTCCGTGCAAAAAAGTTATATATATATATATGTTAAGCAAGAGAACAACCACAAAGAGCAGCGCAGTTGTTTTGCATCTGTTTTTTGGAAGTCTTTTTTCACAATGGACGGGGCAAATGATTTCCGCTGTATTGTATGATGATGTGTGTGCATTTGCACATATGTGGTTGTGTGAGCGTACACTCCTACTGAAGCATATGTGTGTTTGTTTGTGATATCTCACCACTGAAGCATCCTCTCGCAGCGGGAAGCGCAGGCGGCTTTTGCAATGTCAGCACGTCTGCATATGGGCGCTGGTTGAAGATCCAGTGATCTGCCTGACAAACTTCACAAACAAAACATACACATAAACACATGCTCATGAATGACGCAAACACGGGACAAAGAATGCTAATTAAAATGAATGTTTGTTTGTGTGCCGTCCAAGCACTCTTACATTCATTTAAACCTCAGTTTTGATCTTACATAAAATTTCACCAAACTGTGCGTGTCAGGTTTTGTGTGGTTACAGACGTGTTCATGTTTTTTTTTTTTCACTCCTCTGCATGCTTATGTGTCAGCCTTGCAGAAAACAAGAAAAAAGATAGGCTTTTTAAGAGAAGAGGGATGAGTATTACTGTAAAATTATAAATAAATATGTTGTTATTTTAATTTAGCTATTGTTAATTTCGCTGTTCAGACCTTCTGTATTTCAAAAGTGTGAAATGCTAATTTTTTCTCACTGTATAATGTTCTGTGTCAAATGTCAACATGGTCTATCTTTGTTATGCACTAAACAACCGTGACATGTTGTTGGTTAGAGA
The DNA here is from genome assembly GCA_903798205.1 of Danio tinwini. Classification (NCBI taxonomy): domain Eukaryota; kingdom Metazoa; phylum Chordata; class Actinopteri; order Cypriniformes; family Danionidae; genus Danio; species Danio tinwini. The sequence continues at coordinate 479,709 of CAIGQZ010032903.1, read as the reverse complement.
GAACATCCTGCCTTATGTTAGACTAAACAGCGTCACAGTCTGAATCACTGTATAAAACTGAAGATATTTCTGTGTGTGTGACTGGTTCTTGCAACACATTTAAAAAAAAAAGTTGGAACAGTAAAACATTTACCACTTTGTAATTTTGTCATTAATTTTCACAACACTTAAAAGACATTTAAAGACTAAAGACACCAAGTGATGACGTTTTTCAGTTGTAATTTTGTCCCATTCTTCCTGCAAACAAGTCTTAAGGAAGACAACAGTACATTCATTGTCCCATTTTGTGCTTCAAAATGCACCACACATTCTCTATTGGAGATAGGTTGGGACTACAGGCAGGCCAGTCAGGTACTTGTATCCTCTTCCTCTGCAGCCAGGACTTTGTAATGTGAGCAGAATGTGGTTTTGCATTGTCTTGTTGAAATATGCATGGGTGTCCCTAGGAAAGAAGGCAGCATATTGTGCCCCAAAATCTCTATGTATTTTTCAGCATTTATGGTGCCATCACAAAAGTGTAAGTTACCTTTTCCAAAGGCACTGACACTGACACAAGCCAACACCATGACATATCCTGGCTGTTGGACTACTGGCTTTTCTTCTTTGGTCCAGAGCACACAGTGTCTGTTTCTCCCCCAAAGTACCTGAAATACTGATTCATCAGTCGCTGGCACTTCTAGACACTGTTAACATAGGTGTCTGCTTCCTTTTGGTGCAGTACAGTGTTGGGCACGTTCCTTTAAAGGAGTAATTAATTATAGTTAATAGTTACTTCTCAAAAAAAGTAACAGAATTAGTAACTACGTAATTTGATTACTTGTTACTGAAAAAAAGTATTGCTGTTAATATTTTTTAAAGTGCCATTATTTACCTAAAATTTACCTGATTACTAGTCCTAAATTGCTCCTGTCCCAACTTTTTTGGAATGTGTTGCAGGTCTGAATGACAGGAAAGGATGTATATTAACGAATGAAATGAAGCTGACCAGACAAAACATGAAATATTTTGTGTTCATGTTGTCTGCAATGAAATACAAGTCAAAGTAAATTTGTAAATCACTACTTCCTTTTTTAAATGGTGTTTTTCATACTGTCCCAACTTTTTCTGATTTGGGGTTGTAATAATAACAATAAAATCTGCAAGCAGTGTTGAAATGGCCCTCACACTTGGTCTCACCATCACCCGGTGGCCTAAGAATGACAGAGAACAGTGGGAAATATGTATTTAAGCATATTGTAAATATAAAAAGAACCCAACAGAGTCACTGATATGTGTCAAACTTTCTTCTGCCACCAAGTGGCGCTATGATTATAACTGAAGATACTTATTTATTGTTGTTGTTATTTTTATTATTTAAAAAAAAAGTTGGGAAAATGCAGAGACACCTCAAGAAAGGTTTGCATAGTCTCTTTTTAATTGATGTGTACGCAGCCTGCAGCCCTTCATTCAGTAAGGCAAAATATCCTGTGGTCTGCTTTGACCACTGCTCCACTACTTTTATTTGTTTATTTGCTTGTTATTACGCTCTTACGCTCAGCAACAGAGCAGCTTCCATACCAGACTGTGACACAGTTCGTCAGGATGCTTTCTATTGTGCAGCGGTAGAAGTTCACCAAGACGGCTGATGACAGCTGGTTCTTCTTAAGTTGCCTTAAGAAAAATAGGTGCTGGTGAGCCTTCTTGACCAGGCTGGAGGTGTTGGTGGTTCAGGAAAGGTCCTTGGAGATGTGGATGCCCAGGAACTTGAACGATGAGACAGGCTCGACGGCCAGCCCATTGATGTGGATGGGATCATGTGAGCCTGTTCGTCCCTTCCTGAAGTCCACAATGAGCTCCTTGGTCTTGTCGGTGTTAAGGAGCAGATTATTGTCAGTGCACCACGTGGCCAGATGCTGTATCTCCTCCCTGTAGGCAGTCTCATCATTGTTGCTGATTAGACCAATTACTGTGGTGTCATCTGCAAATTAAAAAAAATATGTGTAAGTCTATGTTTATGACCAATGTTTTCCACTTTGATTGCATTTCTAGCATGACGTTAGTATTGTGGTAAGTAAATATTCCCTTAGTCATATACAATTCTCTCTTTTTGTTCTACGTGATTAAATCATTGTGTCTCTGAACATGTCTGTCAAAATCATACGATATCCCTTCATGCATAAAAGTGATTTGATTTGATTTGCAGAAATGCTGACTTTGGAGCCGCTGCCTGATAAGGCAATAAGAAAAAAGTCAGCAACCTAAGTTTTCAGATCAATGGCTTAAATAATGAATTTGCTAATGCACTACTTATCTTGTCTCTGATTAAGTGCTTTTGCACACAGAAAAAAATGCCTGCATGAAGATGCAACAACACAGCGAGTGGCTTTTCCTAATGGATCTCATATCAATACAGTTGGATTTATGCATGCTCTTACAAACTTTGTTCTCTTTCTGTTTTTCAAAAATGGGCTCATTACTAATGCTCAAATACTTAGTGAAATTCTGAAAGGTCAAATCTTCATTTCTTTTTTCATCTTTAACTTCATTATATCTTATAACTGGGTCTAATTTGATACATTTAGAAAAAAATAAATAAATTACCCAAGACCTAAGGCCACTAATAAACCCGACCTGTTTCTGAGCCACTCTTTAAAATTTGGAAGGAGACGCGTGAAAAACTATGCTAATGAAGCCCAGTGAACACTTCTGCTAAGTGCATTGCAGTTGGTAGATTATTTTAGCTCACGGATGTCCACTTATGTGTCACTGTTAGCAAAGCAATTAAAGACTGTGACACAACCTCCCTTTGATGTGCATGAGATGTCATGTGTTTGGGAGTTTAAGGCTGTGTGTCTGATCATGAGTGTAGATCTATGAACTCTCTAAGATTTTCCCTGTGTTTAAAGGCCTGTGGAGGGAATGCTTTACAAATCACAATTTTACTAAGTACATTACTTTATGCACACGATAACATGGAAGTAAATGGTTTACTTTGTTTTCTATATGCAGTTCTATGAGTATTTTTTACAGAATATAGTCCACTCCGCTTATACTGGCACACTTTGTAAATACAGTACAAGCTAAGAAGATTGTGAAGTAATGTCTTTATTGTTCAACTTTTAATCATTTGTTCAAAAACCTAACAAAAGGCTCTCACTGAAAACGATTGCAAACACAACACAATTAGGACTCCTGTGGATTTGCATAAGCAAAACATTTTTGAAGTATATACCCATTCATATCATGTATGTTGTTAGTACATCTGGGTGACTATAGGAACAGAAAATTGTTCAACCATGAATTTCTGTTTCTCGGGGTATAAATATTAGGTAACACAGAGACCAAAGTCACAATGGATCAAAAGAAAAACCTCACTTGTGATTTGCAGCAAACTGTTTTGCTTTACAAAATGCAAAGTGGTCTGGTTACAGGAAAATAGCAGAAACACTGAAAAAGTCCATTTCCACATTAAGGACAATTATGAAGAAATTCCAATCAATAGGAAGTGTTAAGAAGAGTTCATGAAATAAACTCCTATTCAATAACTTCAATATATCTTCTGTTTTTTGGTGAATATTTTAAGTAAAAGTTTAAACAACAAAGACACTTTTTCCCAGCCTTCTTTGCTCAAAGTTACCAAAATTGTCAACATTAGCGGAGAGCACTATGGGCTCTTATTTTAACGATCTAGGCGCAAAGTCTAAAGTGCATGTCGTAAAAGTATTAAGAGCATGTCCGAATCCACTTTTGCTATTTTAAAAACAAAAAAATATGCTTTGCACCCTTGCACATGGTCCAACAGGGTTGTGCTTATTCTTTTACTGAGTTATGGGTGTCTTTTGAGAATAACGTGCATTAAACCAGTCAGAGTCTCGTCTCCCATTCCATTTTAAGAGTCAGTTATGTCACGCCATGGCACATTTGCTTTTTACATGGCAGACTTTCTATTTGGAAAAACTGAATCCTTTACTTCATGGATAGGGAAACAGTTTTGTACACTCCACTGAAGACATCATTAGCCTACATATTTAATTTTGTTTGTTAAGTGCAAAGATTTGTTTCAAATCTATTTTTAAATTCAGTTCTAATTTTCAGCAAACAAATAATTGAACAATAATAAAGAAGTGTGGTCAAAAAATGGAGTTATATCCAAACACACGTCCTATTCTTATGCCCCATATGGTGATGCATACGTCTCCAAAACCTGACAAGGTTGACAAATCTAAACTTGTTTTTATTAAAACAAATATAAATATGCATATAATAAATAATACTGCTAATAATAATAACATTATGCAAATCCAAATTGTCATGGACAAACTGAAAAAAGCCCCCCGACATGAAGGCAGTGGTTTTATGTAGAAAATAATTATTTTTGTACAATTTTATTCCTTCAATTTTTTTCATATGTAAAAATATTTGTGTATTGCTGTACATCCTGTGTGTATTAAGCAGTGTGTAAGCGTTTGGACCTGCTTAAGCGCACAACTAACGCACTCTGCGCTGGACTTTAGACCAGCTTTACTTGAGCAATGGTGCAATCTATTTCAGTTCCTTAAAATAGCAACACAGCAACAATGCGCTTTAACAGACCTCCGTTTTTAGACCAGCACGCTCATGAGTCCACAAAGTGGCACAAATTGATTTGCTATTTAATCAACATGGCACAAAACGTGAAAATTAGGGTTGCGCTGGTCTGAAAATAGCAACAAATTGCGCCAAACACATCTGGCGCCTTATTGTATTGGGTGTAAGATAGGGCCCTACACTATCAGAAATAAAGGTACACGAGCTGTCACTGGGGTGACACCTTTTCAAAAGGTACAAATTTGTACCTTAAAGGTCCATATTAATACCTCACGGGTATATATTAGTATCTAAATAGTACAGAAGTGTTCCTCTTAAAATTTTTAGGTATTAATATATACTTTTGAGGTATCAATATGGACCTTTTAAAAAGGTACCACCCCAGTGACAGCTTGTGTACCTTTATTTCGGAGAGTGTAAAAATCAATTCATTAAAATACAACCTCTATATATTTTTTTATTCTACAGAAGTTTGAGTCTGAGGTGACAGATATGGGCCTTTGTATTACTACACAAGTTTTTAGGCTCGTCTCCAGATGTCTGCTCGCCAGACAACCCTACAACCCCCCCAGAAGAAAAAGTCAAAGGTCGTTCCCACTTCCTGAACAAAGACACATCATCCTGACTCCAAACGCTTTCAGCTGAAGGTCTGCATTTGCTCTCGTTGAGCAACACAAAGCAAATCGAAGGAATCTGCGTTGTGTGTCTTGGCCGTACTTGAAATTAGGAGCGGCAGGCAGCGTATGAAAATGTTTGTCTACGGTCTGACTCAGTGTTCAGATGTTTGTTTTCGATCACAGGGTGTGATGTCGGTCACGTCTATCTCCTCGACCCTTCGCTCGTGACTCACCAGAGCCCTGAAGAAAATCAGAGGGCAGTCCAGGATTCCTCAAGTCATCGAGAGGAGATATTTTGGGACGAAACGCTCATATCACATGGCCTTGGGTTTCCATCTCGCACACAATGCTGCCTCAGTGTGAGAGGGAGACTTCGAGAAAGATGGTCTCTAAAGAGAGGACAATAAAAGCAAAAGAGCATGAACGCTACATATGATCAGCACATGGGCATGCCGTAATTCTGCATCCGCTCATTATTACGGCACACGGAAGACATTAAAACAAAAAGATTGGGGTAGAGTTAGAGAGAGAGAGAGGGAGAGAGAGAGGGAGGGAGGGAAAACAAATAAGGAGGAGAAAGTGTTGGAGCGCTGGGAGAGAGAAAGAGGAAGTCCGACAAAAAAAGGTTGGAGGAGAGACAGGCTACATGTGGCAGAGGAGGGTGTGCACTTAGCCATGGAGGGTGACAAAATTGCAGGTAAGAACCCGGACACTTCAGAAATAGACTTAAAGTCTGTTTTTCCACCCTTTTCTGTGGCATTGTAGCATTTCTATGGCCGTGTTTCTTGGTTTGTTACTTTAACTAGGATCTGTGGCTTGAGTCGGATGTAGGAGTTTCTTTAAAATGTGGATAAACTGCATCAAATGTATTCATGTGGCTTCTTTTTTGACTTTGTCCACCAGACAAAGCTTTAACGCGGTACTACTTTTGTCCCTGGTGGCGTTGGTGTTGCAGAGTGTGTGCGTTTGTAAGATTTTCCGTTGACAAGGCTGGATTTTCCATAGGGTTTCAGTGGAAGAGGGAACCCGCTCATCAGGCCGTGTGAAGAGCCAATAAAGAGAGCTGTGTGTTTGGATGAAACACTCTGTATCAGTGCTGTGGTGTGCTCTGCACTGTCAGCACACAGGCTTTTTGTAAATGTGTCAGGGACTCTGAGAGTTTCAGATGGAGAGAAAAGAACAGCACTGCACTTCAGCTGTATATAAAAAAAGTTAATACAGTATATAATAATGGCCTTTATGCTTTATCAGATTTGACATACCTAGTGCCCTGAACGAGAACCAATGCCAGGAAAAATACACAAGGAATGACCCTTATGATCTCATAGGTCTTAGATCACTTCTGAGATAGTTAGCCTTCAGCCCAGGTGCATCTAAAATACATTTTCCGAGAACTTAAGAAGAAATATGCAACAAATCAATGTGATCTCGTTAGTTGGTCTTTGCAGGTTAAATATGGTTTTAGCAGACGTATCATATTTTGCGTAGACATCAAAATTATTGATCTATTAAAAGCATTAAAATGCATCCATTCATCTGGCAGATGCTTTTATCCACAGGGAAAGTTTACAATAGAGGAACTAAGCAATTTGTTACAGAGCCAGCAATGTACTTTACAATGGCAGGTTTGTTAGAAAGTTAGTCTGGGAAACAAGCTAGAGCATAGGAGAACTGCAAATGTTCTATGTGTGTGTATGAGCCATGGTTTAAGGTTGTGGTGTGGTGCATGCATGTGGAAGAGGTGTGCTTTCGGCTGCTTTTTGAATAATGTGATGTCTCAGCATATCAGATGGAGGCTGGCAGAGAGGAGCAGAGAGAGTGAAGGTTTTGGAGGGTGACTAATTAGTGCCTCGTTGTGAAGAAAATTTACAGCTTGGCATGCAGATGTTTATAAAGCCTCTTGTTTTTATAGGAGATTTAATTTCATTTTATATAAATTGCACTTGATTTTGAAGGATTAAACTTGTTTTCAAGGGCACTGTTGTTTTACTATGCCTAAACCTTAAAATGTAAAAATTTATTGGCATGAATCAGAACTTAAGCATTTCATTTGTTCTAGTTTGACTTGTTTTGTGTCCTTTATAAAATTCTTTCTATTCTTTCAAAAAGGATACTTGGGTTAATCTATATAATATCATCCTTTAAAATTATTTGTGGGTATATTTCTTTCTTTCTTTCTTTTTTTATAAACCTTCTTTATTGTACATATTATAAAATTAGTATAAAAATATTTTTTAAATCATGAACAGCATTATCACCAACTCTTATTACCTAGTGTTACAAATTATCGCCTAATATGCTGGTGCATGCTACCAAAAAGCATCAATCTGGCAAGCTGTCTGGCAAGTCCAAAGTCCTGTATGTAGTTTCAAGGTAGAGCCGTTGTGGATTAAAATTGTTGGTCAAGAACATCTCATAGATGCTCAACTGCACAAGATCTGATACATTAGTTAGTATTGCCTCAATAGTCCTCATTCATCAATGAGCCTTGGACACTCTGTTCTGCCAGTTTGTTCCTCCTCCAGCACTGTTGTCCCTAATTAGTCACACAAAGACTGAGGGCCCTATCATACACCAGGTGCAATAAGGCGCAATTTAGTGTGATTTGTTGCTATTTTCAGACCAGCAATCCTAATTTTCATGTTTTGCACAACGTTGTTTAAAAAGCAAATCCATTTGCGCCACTTTGTGGACTGAGGTGTGTGCTGGTCTAAAAAAGTGGTGTGTTAAGGCGCGTTGTTGCCACGTTGCTATTTTTAGGAACCAAAATAGATTGCGCCACTGATCAACTAAAAGCAGATCTAAAGTCCAGCAGCACGTTAGTTATGCGCCTATGTGGGTTCAAATGCTTACACATTGCTTAATACACACAGGATGTACAGCAATACACAAATATCTTTACATATGAAAAAATAAAGGAATAAAATGTTACAAAAATTATAATTTTCAACATACTGTAAATATAAAAACCACTGCCTCCATGCCTTCTTCATGCCTCCTTCATGTCTTTTTTTCAGTTCATTCATGACAACTTGCATTTGTATGATGTTTTTATTATTAGCAGTATTATTTATTATATGCATATTTATACTTGTTTCAATAAAAACAAGTTTAGATTTGTCCACCTGTCGGGTTTTGAAGACGAATTCATCACTAGCATAAGAATAAGATGTGTGTGTTTGTGTGTTTTTTTTTGTTGTTTTTTTACCACACTTATTTGTTTGCTGGAAATTAGAACAAAATTTAGAAATAGTTATGAAACAAATCTTTGTACTTAACGAATGAAATAAAATATAGGCAATTGGATGTCTTTAGGCTCGTTCTTTATCCTGACGCACATTGTTCGTTTAAATGTTTTCTCGCTAGTGAATCATTCAGTTTTTCTACTTACAAAGTTCGCCATGTAAATAGCAACTGCACCATGGCGCAATGCAACTGACTCTTAAAGGGAATGGGAGATAACACTCTAATTGGTTTAATGTTCGTTATGCTCAAAACAAACCCATAACTCATTAAGAGAATAACCACAATCCTGTTAGACCGTGTGCCAGGGCGCAGATCATATTTTTCCATCCTTAAACTAGCAAAAGTGGATTCGGACACGCCCTTAATGCTTTGTGCCATGCGCTTTAGACTTTGCGCCTAGATCATTAAAATAGAGCTCTGAGCCACTTTCCCATCAATAATGAAAACTGTGTGATTCTTACCCAAACTTTAAAATGTGGCCTTGACAGGAGATGATCAGCAGTATTCTCTTCACCTGTGTCAATACAGTCCATTGTGGATGACAAGCAAAAAGCACAGTATGGGTAAACATTATGCATAAATAACTACCAATAGGACCAGGTTGGACATATAATAGACTTTACAAAAAGAATAGAGGATACGGTGATGGTAATGCCATAGTCCTCTTTTGTTAGTGGAAAGCTAGTGAGTGGTGTAAGCAGAGCTGAATGAACAAGCTCTTTTATAGCACTGAATCAAGGCTGTGTGGATGGATGGACAGAGCGAAAGAGAGACAGAAAACAGGAAGCGGTTGTGAGTAAGAGAAATGATGTAGGAATGAACCTTAGTCTGAGTAGATGTGTTTAATTGCACTAGGTTTCATACGTCACATTGTCTTAGGTCTTGTCAGATTTTTTCATGATCATGTGGGTGAATGATTGGCAAAGAGAAACAGATTTTCCATGCTGCACGTTTGATCCTTCAGACATCAGTCTTGTTTTCATTTGTGTCGAATGAAAAACATGTCCACATTGACCACAATGTGTTAGGATAAAAATTGTGAGCACTATTTGCAGTTGCCCGGCTAACCATAAAACAGAGTTCTCACAGTATTTAGCAATAAATGATGTCTTGAATACATGAGCCACCTCCTTAAAGCTATTAAAAAGGCAAAGTCTTTAACATACTGCTTTGCTTTGGAGATTTTATCATGCGTCACACAGTTGACATCTACTCATGAAAGCTAATAGAAGTACACATGAGAACGGAAGACAAAAGCATTGGGTACCATAATGAATGACAGAGTTTACAGCCAGTCAAACAAACAGTGAAATATGATGAGGTGATTGATATTTTTGAGGTATGATGTCAGGTCTAGTCTTGTCTGGAAACGGATACTCTTATTTAGACTCACTAAACGTGTTTTGACAATTGGTTTGTCAATAGTTTTGTTTTTATCTCAAATTTCTCTTATTAGAATCGTCTTTTGGCTTGGTTGTTTAATAAGTGAAGTTTATAGGAGTGGTCAGATGTGGGTAGCAATTTTTGGTTATTATTTTTGATTATTAGTGTAGTATTTATATTTATCTATGTTTATTAAAGTTAGTTTATTAAAGCTAGTTTTTTTTTCCTAAAATCTGGCAACATGAATTATTCAAGCTTCATTATAATTAAGCAAATACAGAAGGGAGAAACATTTGTAATGTGTATTAAATGTGTTACTAACCAGTATTTGTTTGTAGAATTGATGTAAGAAGTTAATTTGGTTATTAAATGTGATTGTCACTTTTGTAAATTCAACACAAGCTTGTTGGAAATATGTGCTCAGGGCTAAATTTTTAGGAACCATGAAATATGTGCCCGGGGCTAATTCCGGCTGCATTTTGTTTGTAAAATGATGCCTATGGGGCGATATGATGCCGTTGATATATACTGTTCCTTTTTGCTCTACTGCTGACCGATTAATGCTGCATTCACACCAGATGAGAATGAAGCATCAAGCGCGAGTGATTTACTTGTAAAGTCAATGCAAAGACACGAATAGACATCCTGTGGCACAACTCACGTGAATGAGGCACCGTGAATGTCACGATTCGCATGAATGAAGGGGCGTGATTATGACATAGTGCCTGTTGTTGGTGTACCGAAGGGAAGTCCTCTTGCCAACATCGAAAAACAGCTCATCAAACTAGGCTCGGCTGGGCACAGCTGAAAGCCTCCATCATTCAGGTACAGTTTCTGGAAGAGTTGATGAACTCACAGTGCTGGGTGCACATCTGAAAGGATCTAGTGAACTCAGACATGGCGCAGAACGAATCTACACTGTTTTTAGCCTTCCTAAAGCACATTAAGCACAACTACTATCTCAATAAAATTCATGTTAGCCATTTAGCTACGAAGCTGGAGTCACCGGACAGACAGAAGCCCTGCCCATGACGCAAATCCGCATCTATTGTGAAGTAAATTTACGATTATCTTACGAATCTTTATCTTACGAATAAAGTGAATAAAATCAAAATGTTCATATGTCAATTTATGCGATAAGAGAGCGATTTATTAGTGCGTTCCGTGTCTGGTCTGAACACAGCATACCTCTGTATGACCAGTTTGCTAAGTAGCTTACCTCGTATGGTGTTGGACTTCAGATGTATAGCAGATTGGGATTCGAGCCCGCAAAGAATACATCCAGAAACCAGGTAGAACGAAAGCAAAAAAAAAAAAAAAAAGATATTGTTGTAAAAGCATGTAGCATGATGGCTTTACTCTACTAGTTTGCTTTTGAAAACACTATTGGTTGGGTTTAGTGAAGGAGGTGCATGGATCAATCAATAGCAAGCTTACACACGCACAACAAACTGAGTGACGTTTCTCATGGACGTACATGAGAATGTTGTTGGGATTCGCAGTAATACACACAGTGGCCTCTGGTGTATTCATGAGAAGGACATGCAAATGGCACTTATGAGTAGGCCCACACGGAATCTGCGCGCTCAGAATTCCGCATATTTTCTGCAGGATTTCGCAGATTTCAGCAGATTTTTAGTCCATCATTAATTCTGTTTATTTACTTGAGTAACTGTGTGTAAATCTAAATTTATTCAGTTTTTAAATTACACATAGTACACATATTAAGGTTTTAGTTATGAGACTCCCAAAATAATTCCGCAGAAATCTGCAGATTTTACCAAAATTCTCTGCAGAAATTGCAAAAAACATCCGCAGATTCCGTCTGGTCCTACTTATGAGAGAACGTGGCCCAGTAACATATTTGAGAGTGTCAAAAATTAACACATCGGCCTTTAGTTGATTTATGAAAACAAAAACTGCAAGCAGACGTAACCTTGTGCACTTTTCTGTGGTTTACAAAAATGTGGCACTTTTCACATATCTTGAATGAGCCTGGCAATGAGCCTTGTGTAAATTGCTGAGTTGACCCATCAGACCTATAGCCTTGCCCTCCTTCTGTCCCTGTAACTATTCCTAACATAAACTAGCAACTTTACTTACTGTCTTACAATGATAGATTTGAGTGTGAAAATCTTTTCCCATGAGAACTTTGGATCTTCCAATGCTTTACATGCGCTGGTTTGCTTAGTGTTTATATTATTATTTTTAAGACCAAAGGGTATATATATACAGTTAGGTCCATAAATATTGGGACATCAACACAATTCTAACATTTTTGGCTCTATACATCAAATGGATTTGAAATTAAACAAAGATGTGCTTTAACTGCAGACTGTCAGCTTTAATTTGAGGGTATGTACATCCAAATCAGGTGAACGGTGTAGGAATTACAACAGTTTGCATATGTGCCTCCCACTTGTTAAGGGACCAAAAGTAATAGGAATAGAACTGGCTTCTCAGCTGTTCCATAGCCAGGTGTGTGTTTTTCCCTCATTATCCCAATTACAATGAGCAGATAAAAGGTCCAGAATTCTGCATCTGGTATTAAAGTATTAAAAAGTGAAAGTTTTAATTATTTTTTATTCTGTCCAATTACTTTTGGTCCCTTAACCAGAGGGAGGCACATATTCAAAATATTGTCATTGCAAAAATGTTAGAATTGTGTCGATGTCCCGATATTTATGGACCTGACTGTATGCAGTATAAGCTGTATATAAAGCTTTACTATATATTATATTCTCAATTTCAGAGGATATATTATTATACGAATATATTATGCTTTAATCTTGTCATTTTTTAATGATTAAACTAAATATAGCAAGAGTGTTTAAACTTTAAGGACTATTATCAACCTATCAGCAGGTTATCAGCAGGGCCTCGCTTGTATAAAACATCATGTAGTGTATAAAACTGCAC
>CAIGQZ010032903.1:423557-459427 GCA_903798205.1 Danio tinwini | reverse complement strand
CATAACATATGACAGTCTCAGTGCAAAGTTAGTAACTGTCAATATCTGTCTTTATAACTTTTAAAAATGTGACTACACAGTGTGAATGGTCAATATGAAGTCAGTTTTTGTCAACATCACTCTGACTTTTATAAATCTATCATTTGCACATTTTAAAGGTTATGGGGACAGATATTAACAATAAAAAGAGCTGTTGAACATTGCAGAACAAAACATTCATTGTTTGATATACACTGTAAAAAAAAATTTAATTTTACAGTTTATATCCGGCAGCTGGGGTGCCGGAAAAGAAAAAACCCTGTAAAAAACGGCTGTTAAATTATAGAAATTTACTGTAAAATAACAGACATTAAATTACAGAAATATCCTTAAAAAAACAATTCTGGTAAATTTCTGTAAATTTCCCCAGCTGCAGGAAATAAACTGTAAAATTACAGATTTTTTTTTACAGTGTAGCTCTATAAAAGTGCTGTATGCAAATAGTAAGTGTAAAGTCAGTTATTATCAGTGTTTGTTTCTGTACCTTATAGACCGTTTTGAGGTATGTAAACAAAAACATTGGTCTTTAAGCATTTCTTCTTTTATATTTTTAATTTCTATAGCTTTTGAGAATCCAAAAAGAGCTACATATCGATAAATAATGTTATGATGGCTGTTTTACCATTATGTTGTGATTGAATTGCAAGTTGATTATAGGAAATGTTCATGGGCCAATGACATGACCACATTGAAATGGTCTATAACAATGTATGACAGCAAACTGACAGTGCAAAGTTAGTAACTGTTAATATCTGTCTTTATAACTTTTAAAAATGTGACTGCACATGTATTGCCAACAGTCAATATGAAGTCAATAACTCTCTTAGTAACTTGGAACTTCAGTAATATTTATTAAAGTTATGAAGACAGATATTAACAACAACAACAAATAATGACTGTTGAACTTTACAACCCAAAACATTCATATAGATATAGTTCTATAATGAGCTGCATGTGAACTGTCAATGTAGAGTCATTTATTGCCAAAAACAATCTGAATAACCATTAAAATGCTTGAACGGTCATTATTGTCAGTATCTGGCTCATAGTAAGTGTGTCTCTTCTCTGGGGCCTTTTGTTTCTGTAGCTAGTGTGTTGTGGTTGTGTCACGCAGGTCATGTGGCTGTCTAGAGATATCTGTGTGTGTGTGTGTGTGTGTGTTGTTCCCTCTTTTGGTTGAGCTGTATTCTCATGCATGACAGGAAATGTCGTCACTGCGCTAACACGACAGCAACTTTAACCATCACTGACCGTCACACCTGCCTACCTCATCATGCTGCACGTCTCTGTTTCTGCCTTTCATTTTTTTCATGGGCATTGATTTGCTCTGTCATCCGTCCCTTCCCCCTTTCCTTCCTCTTCTTCTCTCTCAACACCTCTCATCCAGCTGCCAGAGAGCCTGACAAACACACGCCCCTCATACGCAAAAGACGCATTCCCACTTGTCTGGCTTCTTCAGTGTCATCACTTATTAAGTCTAGGAATGCGTTTGGTGCCAAAAATCGAGAGGTTAGAGGATGAGGAATGGCATGCGGGTCAGGGCAGGGTGGTCTTCATGAGTAAGCCAGATGACCTGGGTCACCCGGACAAGAGGCTTTAGTTGTCCACCTGGCTGCGTTTTTGGTGGACATTCGCTTGGTGTCTGACAGAAAGAGATACCTTGGTAAAGAGGAGTGAATGCATGACAGACTGACAGTGTGCTCTGGCTTTGAGCTAAAACTTCCAGACGTCCAAAGGAGGAAATTCCACAGAAAGCGCAGAAGTCTGTGGGTACTGAAAATGGCCGGTTTGCCAGACGTGGAGTTTTCTCTTAATTTAGATGTATCTTGGTAGACTTCAATGGAGTTGTGTGTTTTTGACAAAACCAGATGTTTGACTAAATGGCAAGAGGTCTGGTTAGCATTGGAGCATAATGTGGTCAAGAAATGTCTACTGTACTTAGACACTACCCAGCGGACACACAACGTCATAAGACATTAATATTAGGATATGTCATAAGACATTAACATTAATAACAATATGAAATGACGTTGATATTTTGTTGATTTTAGGTTGTGTTGGAAAGTGACCAAAATCCAACATTGAGCCAACATCTTAAACCAACGTCATATTGACATCAAATACTGACATTTATAAGTATGGCAAGCAAAATTCATTCTCTGATAGACATGACAGTGGTAACATCCACACAACATCAAGCTGCAACATCATTAAGTTGATATTTAGTTGTTTTTAGGTTGCGTTGGAAAGTGACCAAAATGCAACGTCTGTCCGATGTTGGACATTGACTTTGGCCTGACATTGGGTTCTGACGTCAACCCGATTTTCATTTCCAAACAAAATGCAACATCCCACCGCATTAGGGCATAATGTCAATCTGACATCATGTTGACGTCCTGTGCCTGCTGGGTAAAAACTCTGGCTGATACTGATATATATGTTGCATAACTGAAAAATGTCTAATAAAAATAAATGTAATAAATAAAATCAAGCATAAAATGCAAAACAGAGTAACAAAAAAGCCAAATTAATGATTAATTAAATACATTTAAAAATGAACAGGGCTGCACAGTGGCGCAGTGGGTAGCACGTTCGCCTCACAGCAAGAAGGTCGCTAGTTTTATCGTCGGCTGGATCAGTTGGCGTTTCTGTGTGGAATTTGCATGTTCTCCCTGTGTTGGCGTAGGTTTCCTCCGGGTGCTCCGATTTCCCCCTCAAGTCCAAAAAAACATGTGGTACAGGTGAATTGGGTAGGCTAAAATTGTCCATAGTGTATGTGTGTGAATGAGTGTGTATGGTCTTTCGCAGTGATGGGTTGCAGCTGGAAGGCCATCCGCTGTGTAAAACATATGCTGGATAATTTGGTGGTTCATTCCGCTGTGGCGATCCCAGAATAATAAAGGGATCAAGCCGAAAAGAAAATGAATGAATAAAAACAGAACATTGGCCTGATAACTAGTAACTACTTTACGTTTTACATTAATAAAATGTAAAGTAGTTACTCTATACTAAAATAATATGTTTTCACATATCATTTAAGGGGTGGGGTTATCTGAAATAAATAATTTTTGGCATGACATAAATAATTTCTAGAAGTTATATAAATAAAGGTTCAGAATTAGCAGTCACAGCAAATAGTAAAGATCACTTAACATCCAGTGCTGCTTCTTGCTTGATCTAAAAAGTATTTTTCAGCTGTGTGTACGGTATGCAACAGACTGTCAGCGGACAGACGCTGGACGCTCTCAGCCTGAGACTAAACCAATACAGACATATTCACTGTCGTTCATAAGTAAACACTCAAGTCAGGGTGCTTGAATGATTGAGAGAGACAGCAACATATTTACGTGTTTGTTTTCAGACTATACGACAATGACCAAGTGTTAATTCGTCTTTTGGTCTTTGCTGGATTGCAGAGTGAATGGCCAAAGTGGACAACCTAAATTAGCAGTTTTTGACCATTTTAGGAACACATGACAACCATTTCAGACCGGGACTCATTACATTTCTAACAAATCAGACATCAGCACGGGAAAAGCACACTCATTATACTGTGACCAAATCATTTTCATGTTGCATGTAAAGCTAAATGTTGTCTCTAAATTCATCATCAAGCGAGGCTATTTGCAGAGCTTTAGGGCAGCACTGACCACACCATAAAGAGAAGTATGCACTTTATAGTGCGGTTCTGTGCAATGCTACCTCAGGGTTGGAAAATCTCACTGCTGTATATTTACAAAGCCCATTAGTTTCAGTTAATGATTAGAAAATAAACAAGTAATGCTTATCTATGCTAGGGTCACATTTGCATGATTACGATAAGGTAATAATTTCAGAATTGCTAAAATTAGACTGTTATGAAGATACTGGTTAGCTGGATAATCCAGCTAGCTTTGCTAAAGCTGGTGATCAATACTGTGTTATTCTAAATAAAGCTGGCTGAATATTGTCTTGTTAGTTAAGAATCCAAATGGGAAACCAGTGCACACTGTATTCTACACTAGCAATGCTATAGCAGGTTAGCGACTAATAAAGGAAAGCTAGCTGCTAGCGCTGACTCTTGCCAATGACATCACTTGCACACAGCCTAATGCTGTTTTCACACATTCAGAGAAGGATTGAGGTTGGGAACGGTGCAATAAATGACTTCCTTTTATTCAGTCCTGGCCTCCGTACAAGGAAATGGGCTTAATATATGAAGCTCATAACTTCTGAAATTCATAGCCGCACTTTTGAAGTGCGAACATATTGAAATACTCCCTGGAAACAGTGCAAATGTTATGGTGAGCAGTCACATGACTCTGCAGTTTATTGCTATGTGTAACTGAAAGGATATTAAAAGTTCTGATTTGTGAACCTTTATGAGTGTCCTTAAGCTTATCATAATATCATAACATGCCTGACCAGTTAACCCTTGTTGTGCTGTGCTACAATTGAAAGGCTGATTGTTATGAGCATTGATTTTATCTGGTTTAATGCCAGAAGTGTTTGTGCAGAGCTGATGTTACACATGACTGGTTATGATGCACTCAAAAACATAGCTTGATCATTTCGAGTAGATGGGTGGATGTGTGGTCAACAGTCCAGAGGGAGAATAAAAATAGAGACAGGAAAGTTTGATAAAATAGTTAGAAAAGTGAGGTGCACGAGAAAGAGAGTGTAACGATAACAGTTGTGTTGTATCAGCCTGTTTTTCATATTTTTTCCTGTCTTGTGATCATTTTTGCTTTCTTAGAAATAGCCTTAAGAGATTGTATTTTTACATAAACAACATTTATATAAACACACTCCAATTGGATATCCAGTTTAAGCTGGTAGCTAAACAAGTTATTAGCTGGTTAGCAAGCCACCATGTTCTAAAGCTTGAAAGACAGGCCAAAAATAGAGTAAATATATTTTCACAAAGCTTTTGTCTTCTGCATAGTGTTGTCAGTTTCATGGCAATGGTAAACCTGACTGGCAGTCACTTAGCCCCAAAGTCATTTAGAAATTACTACTGCTATTTCCTATTCATAACTAAAATGTTTATTTTCACACAGTACATGATCAAAATGTTATAATACATAAACTCACCAGCCACTTTATTAGGTACACCTTACTAGTAGTAAGGGTTAAACCCCTTTTGCATTCAGAACTGCCTTAATCCTTCAAGGCATAGATTCAACAATATACTGGAAATATTCCTTACAGATTTTGGTCCATATTGACATGATAGCATCATGCAGATTTGTCCCAAATCCACATCCCAAAGGTGCTCTATTGGATTGAAATCTGGTGACTGTGAACGCCTTTTGAGTACAGTGAACTTATTGTCATGTTCAAGAAATCAGTCTGAGAGGATTTGTGCTTTATGACATGGGGCGTTATCCTGCTGGAAGTAGCCATCAGAAGATGGGTACACTGTGGTCATAAAGGGATGGACATGGTCAACAATACTTAGGCTGTGGCGTTAACACAATGCTCAATTGGTACTAATGGGCCATTACACCACCAACAACAACCTGAACTGTTGATACAAGGAAGGATGGATCCATGCTTTCATGTTCTTGACGCCAAATTCTGACCCTACCATCCGAATGTTGCAGCAGAAATCGAGACTCATCAGATCAGGCAACGTTTTCCAATCTTCTATTGTCCAATTTTGGTAAGCCTGTGTGAATTGTAGCCTCAGTTTCATGTTATTAACTGACAGGAGTGATAGCCCATCTGACAGGAGTGGTAGCCCTTCTGCTGCTGTAGCCCATCTGCCTTAAGGTTCGACTTGTTGTGTGTTTAGAAATGCTCTTTTGCATACCTCGGTTGTAATGAGAGGTTACATTCTCCTCTGACCTCTGGCATCAACAAGGCATTTGCGCCCACAGAACTGCCACTCACTGGATATTTTCTCCTTTTCAGACCATTCTCTGTAAACCCTAGAGATGGTTGTTTGGTTCTGAAATACTCAGACCAGCCCGTCTGGCACCAACAACCATGCCACGTTCAAAGTCACTTAAATCACTTTTCTTCCTCATTCTGATGCTCAGTTTGAACTGCAGCAGATCTTCTTGATCATGTCTACATGCCTAAATGCATTGAGTTGCTGCCATGTGATTGGCTGATTAGAAATTTACGTTAACGATCAGTTAGGTGTACCTAATAAAGTGTTTAGATTATAACTTTTAGATTATAATGAAAGTTATGTAATTTACTCTTACAAAAGCCTTTAAGAGTTTCATCTCTGGAATATAATTTAATAAACGTTGGTAATTAAACCATTTCGAGGACATTTGGCTTTCATTCTATGACAAAAAAACAGAAAATAAAAGAAAAATAATTATTAATAATTATAATCTGTCAAAATAACTTATTTACTTATTTTATATAAATTACTCTATTAATATCATATGTCGGTGAAAATCTCCACATTGTGGTTCAGTCAAATCGTAGTTCACTTTTGCTGATACTGATCAGCTAATATCCGTAATCTAATATGCCAACTAGCTCAAATTAACCGTAACCCCATACTTAGCTTGTTGTGTATCACATGACTACAGTTGAACTGGTTCTACTGTATATGTTTCCACCAGCTGCTACAGTATATAGCCTACTGTAGCTAAGCCCCTTATACACATGCATGGTTACCTACAACCTAGAATTGCACAATAGCAAAAATAATTGAACCCAGAGATTCATGTTATAAGCAAGCCACCCTGTGCTGTAGACATCTGAGATGAAGTTCATTTTGACGGTTAACATATAAGCCAAAGTTCTTGCAAACCACCCTGAAACTAATCAACTCTTGCCTTAAGGCTGACAGAAACTGTAAGCAAGTGAGACATGGGTTTTTTGCACCGAGATGAATCTGCATTGTCTCTGTTAAAACCACACTAAATGCGAAATGTGAGGACTGTCGAACCTCCAGTGCGTTTTTTGAGTCACAAGTTATGTAAGGTGAAGCTTGACAAGTATTTATGCATGCATAAAAACCATTGGCAAAATCTTGCTTCCATAGATGTGCATGTGTTTGTGTGTACATGAGCAGGGTTGTGTGAGAGGATGAGTTTGTATGTATGTGTTTACTCAAAGCTGCAGCTGTGTGTACTGTGGGGGAGAGAGACAGCGAGGGCTCTTATGTGTTTTTGTGCGGGCCATTTCCCACCACAGCCTGAGGCTGCGTCACACAACTCCCAACTCTCACAGATCAGCAAGGCCAAACATATCATTACAGCAGAATCATACTATCTGTTTGTATCCTGTTGTTTTTGCCGGCACATACCTCAAACACCTCTGTTTCTCTGGCGGTTTGGGGTTGAGCTGCTACGGATGTCTTTTTCTGGCTGAGTAGATGTGATTGTGATAATTACGACAGATTGCTCTTGCCTGTGATTATAGGTGAACTGTTACAGTCATATCTGGACCACATACTAGCTATCATATCAGCCAGCTTTATTTTAGCCAATAGAGCCACAAACCACAGATGAGTCCCCCTAAAAAGAGTGATCTGAGGTACGGTTTATAAGATCTCCAGTGCAATTAGTTTATAACTTTTCTGACATGTTTGACTGACATGTTGCAGGTAGGGATAATTTGTATCTCAATTCCAGTAATGTGAAGTAGAAATATACTCCCATGTTTTCTCTTGCATTACATTAGTGATAAATACAGTAGGTGCTTGTGCTCTTGTAGTGTTGCAAATTTTTCAAAATCTAAAGTACAAAAATGAGTACAGCAAGTAATGCTATTTGTCATTGATGTGCCTTCTTCTGCAATGTGGTTAGCTAGCAAATGACTAAACAGAGATGGCATTTTAATGGTCCAAATGTACTATTTTTCAAACATAAACCACTGTGTAAACACAATCCAAAGATGCCAGGGGAGACTAGGCCATAGAACCAATGTAAAAGAGCATTACGCTTACCAAAATAACAAATAATTAGACTTAGACAGTAAACAACATCCAGCAGTATTGTATCTTCTTTGTGACTATGTAGCAATGCACTAATCCCTAACAAACTGTGTGTCCTAAAAGAGGTAGTGTACTGTACACAATGTAAGAACTGTATAGTTTTTTTTTTTTGTTAGCAGGAATCAAAAATGGCCCCCCCTTTATTCATAAGGAAAGCTGGTAAAGGTTCATTGATAACACATTGCTCATATAATTTAAAATGTGTGCAAAATTGATGCATGCATACTTACTCCCAGGGCCATTTTATATAGATGTTGAAATTTAGCCTCACCATGTTGGTGTTTCGTAACATCAAATTTTTACAAGGTTAGCCCAATGCTCAACCCCCAACCTGGAGGACCAGGACATACATACAGTACATACACTTTGCACAATTTACCTTACCCAATTCACCTATACTGCATGTCATTGAACTTGTGGGGGAAACTGAAGCACTCAGCGGAAATTCACGCGAACACGGGGAGAACATGCAAACTCCAGAAATGCTAACTGACCCAGCCGGGGTTCTTGCTGTAAGGCGACAGCGCTACCCACTGCATCAAAATTGATGCATACTTACTACTAATTAAAACACCTTCTAGTAAATACTGCGTATGGACTGTCCACTGCTCTAATTTTCTGAAAACATTTAATGAAAATATGTGCTAGATGCACTGTAAAAGTTCATGAAAAGTCATGAAAACAAATGTTTTTATGTTTTCTTTAACTTATTCTAACAAGTGAATCAGGTTTCAATTCATTTTAAGTTATACAACCTTTAACTTACTATTATTTTGTGTTAGACTGATGTAAGTTGAAAGAGCTACACGGTGGCAAAGTGGGTAGCACGATCGCCTCACAGCGAGAAGGTCAATGGTTCGAGCCCCAGCTGGGTCAGTTGGCGTTTCTGTGTGGAGTTTGCTAGTTCTCCCTGTGTCTGCGTGGGTTTCCTCTGGGTTCTCCTGTTTCCCCTACAAAGACATGCGGTGTAGATGAATTGAATAAGCTAAATTGTCCATAGTATATGTATGTAAATGTAATAGTGTATGGGTGTTTCCTGGTGTTAGGTTGCAGCCGGAAGGTCATCCGCTGTGTAAAACATATGCTGGATAAGATGGTGGTTCATTTCGCTGTAGCGACCCTTGATTAATAAAGGGATTATGCCGAAAAGAAAATGAATGAATGAATTATGTAAGTTGAGATGACTAGGAAAGTTAAACTGATTCTACATAAAAATTAAGGCAACAAGGCAGTTTAGCATTTAAGGCAAAAATTAAGGCAGTTTAGCATTTTTTAAGCAAAATCTCTTCTGTATGATTGACACTTTATGACAATCTTAGCAATTGTGATAATGCATAGCATTCCTGGCATTTTTTCAAAGTTTAACACAGACAAGCACAGAAAGTATACATGTAAATCTCCTGAAAACTCCAAAAATAATGTTAAAGCTAAATTGTCTGTAGTGTATGTGTGTGAATGAGAATGTGTGGGTGTTTCCCAGCGATGGGTTGCAGCTGGAAGGGGATCCGCTGCTTAAAACATATGCTGGATAAGTTGGCGGTTCATTCCGCTGTGGAGACCCCAGTTTAATGAAAGCGCTAAGCCAAAAAGAAAATGAATGAATGAGTTATTATTATTATAATTATTATTATTATTATATAAACATTTTTACAGGCATATAAGTGCATTTTCTAATCTTGATCTTTTGGATGTTCTAAATACCTTTTGCGACTTCAAATAGACCAAGGTTTGTTTTTCAAAGTCAGACTTGTCTAGCTGGCTCACCCTATCAAAAATACACTTGCACCATATAGAGATTCTTATGTAAGGGATCATGTGCTTGTTTTGGCTGTAATGGACACAGTATAGTTTTTGTTCTGCACTTTATGCAGTCCGAAGGCACAGAGCAATGAATACACTCCACAATAAAAATCTGTCTCTGTAATCATATGCATCCTGTCTGTGAACAAAAAGGTTGCTTGAGGACAGAACCTGAGAGAGATTAATCAAACTGTTATGATTCATGCAGTATGTGTGTGCCTCGATATAGTATGCTGTTCCAAGTATATTACAGTTTGGACTAAAGGAACAGGTTTGACAATGCCTCTTTCCTGTATAACACGCATTCACAATCATTTTCCACTCAATGATAATCCTGCCCCAGGGACTTGCGTATGCGGACTACTACTAAAGTTTCATTTGTTTGTTTCATAGATTGCACACATTTTTGTAACATAGCAGTTATGCAGATTCTGTTTAAATCCAGGAACATTTTGAAATGGCAGGAAATGACACGATCAGGGCGCAGCTTAAAAGAAAGCCCCCCTGAAGATGAGTCATGAGAAAAATGGTCATTCGCTCCTCTGGATCATGAGAAACAGCAAAACAACCACATGTCATTAGCCTTAATTCAGTGTATCACATTTCCAATCATAACACCAGTGGTGTCGGAAAAAAACCCATTAATCAACTACTCAAAAATGAATCAAAGCACAAGCAAGCCTCATTTCCTTATCCAAATGAAAGGGAGGTTCTGTAAAACAGGACTATCAGCTTCCATCCTTTCCTGATGACCGGAGGTCAGTTTTCCTGTGTGTTGGAAGAAACTGGATCCATGTGCTTTGGAGTTGACAAGTAGTGCTGTGTTTTTATAAGCATGCCAATGACTAGCATGACGTAAAATGCTGAGCTTCATAATCAACACCTTTACTAGACGGGGAATGTTCTGGGAAACATTAGACCGGTCTTACACAAAGATCTGAATGTGTTTCTAAATAGACAATTCACCTATCAACAGGTGTTTCTGTACTGTAAAAAAAATATATGATCAATTAGTCATGACAACATATGTTCTTTGTAGCTCATTAAACTTGTTAATTATGTTCTAACTTAACTGTTTTAAGTCAGTTTAACATACAGTAATATAATTCAATGGACTCATAAGGTTAATTTGATTTAGCCTAAAGCTAAACCAGGATTTTTTACAGTGTGTCAATACAATGAAAAAAAGAAGGGTCCAAAACAACAATGGTCCTCTTTGACTTTTATTGTCCAGAAAAGCAAAACAAGTAATCACTGTTTTTTTGAAAACAATAATAGAAAACAAAAAAAGTTTTAGGTTTAACATTAAAGTGGAAAAAGCATAATAACATCAGCTTTATTTATACCATGAGTGACCAACCCTGTTCCTGGCAATCAACCTTCCTGGAGATTTCAGCTTCAACTCTGGTCAAACACACCTGAACCAATTAATTATAACCTGAGGAGCGGTTGATAATTACAGGCAGGTGTGTTTGATATGGGCTGCAACTGAAAAACTACAGGAACGTCGATCTCCAGGAATAGGGTTAAGCCGCGGTCACACTGGGCTTTTCTCCCCTTAGACTTCCATTCATACGCACGCGAATGCGTCAGACCGGAAACGCAGGGTCATGCGTCGGAGTTTCGCAGGTTGCTGCGGTGCAAAGTTCAAGCTTGGTGAACTCTAACCTGCGAAATCGCATCACTTGACCGCGTGTGACCAATCCAGGATCAAAACATGACCTCTCTGAACAGAAATTTAAAACATGGAGCAATCGCTCGCTTTTTTTAATGTCTATTCATCTTGTTTAATCCCGCCCCTTTTCGCAGCGTCGTACGACAGAATTTCGCAAGCTCAAACTTTAGTGTGACTTCGGCTTTAAGCACCGCTGATTTATACATTAATTTAAAAGTTATAGCTTCAATAATTGTATGTGCATTTGGTTGTTTTATTTAGGATTCATTTATTTTAAATATTGAATAGTAATAGTAGTAATAAATTAATATATTTCTAATTCTATTTTAAATATTATTTTGGTTTAAACAATTTATGTAATATTTATATTTGAAGAGTTTGGATGCAAAAACCTCTAAGTGCCGTCTGAAATTTGTATCTAAAATTAGCATTTTTCTGAGGCTGTTGTTTGTAGTTTTAGTAATTTAACCCTTAGTGCAAAGTATAGGTTCTTTCATTGCTTTTATAGTAAAATAACTTAAGAGTAACAAAGGAGGCTGAGAAAAATGCAAATTTTAGAGAAAATTTCAGACAACACTTAGATGTTTTTGCGTCTGATCTCTTCATTTTATTTTATCACAGTTTTATTTCATTTAACATGTTTAAAAGGTTTCATTAACAATAAAAGCTGCTGTGAATTATATGGTTAGTTTGCCCAAAATTGAGTATTATGTTATTTATTAATTACCATCATTTGGTTCCAAACCCCTGAGACCTTCGTTCATCATCAGAACACAAATTAAGATATTTTAGATTACATTCAATTCATATCAATTCATCTTTATTTGTATAGTGCTTATACAATGTAGATTGTGTCAAAACAGCTTCATTTGGAAGATTATAGTAAATTGAAACAGTGTCAGTTCAGTTTTCAGAGATAAGTTCAGTTCAGTTAACAGGTCAGTGTGGGTTAATAATCACTACCGAGAGTCCAAACACTGAGGAGTAATTCCATCGATGCGCAGCTCTACAGATCCCGAACCATGCAAGCCAGTGGCAACAGTGGAGAGGAAAAAACTTCACCAATTGGCGTAAGTGAAGAATTAAAAAAAAAAAACTCGAGAGAAACCAGGCTCATTTGGCCCGACCATTTCTCCTATGGCCAAATGTCTTGTACAGAGCTGCAGTCTAGGCGCAGGAAGGAACTATCCACATCTGAGAACTCTCCACACACAGAAATGGTTCAGGCTTGTTCAAAGTCCAGAAAAATACCAAAAATCTTTCTCAAAACATAGCATATGGTTCAGTTGAAAGATTATGAATATGAGAATAATGTTGTGTGCACATAATAAGACTTTATTCAACAGTTTCTTCTCATCAGTGTCAGTGTAGGGATCACATTAGCTAGACTACTGTGCTCTTTCTGTCTGTCGCACTTGTGACGTATATATTCCTTTTTTTTTTTTAAATATCAGAGCTTCCTGTGCCTGATACCTTTACTGCCCATTGCATACTAATGCATGTTCAAGCTTTTAGGGTGGTTAAAAGAAATGGCCACCTTTAGCTTTGGCATGCAGGGCCTTTAATTTTCAGATTTTGTCCCACAGCTGGCTTTATCTGATTATGCACAAACAGCTATTGTTTATTTCTCATGAACATGGCTGCCAATAGAGGTTCAAACACTGATACTCTCCCACACTGAACTAAGATCCAGCTGTGAACTGGAAGACTTAAAGTTTGTATGACAAAAAAAGCAAGACTTACAAAGGCTCTTTGCATCCATCCAGCATTCAGTGACTCCAGAGATGTGAAATCTGCTGAACTATGGTTTCAGAGTATAGCTTCAGAAAGATGCCATCAAATGGTTCCAGTAAGTAGATTATACTGTTTATTTTGGCTAATGTATCAAGGGCATCTGTGTGCCAAATCACGCTAGGCCAGACTGCTGTTTCAGTCATGAAATAGTCGCTGATCTCCAAAACTGTGTTGATATGAGCCATTTGGAAAATATTTAAGGTACATTTCCAATTTTTTGCCAGCTCCATCTTAAAAAAATATTGGGATGTTGTTACCAAACACCAGTGCCAAGGGGTTCATGCATGCCATTATACAAAAGAGACAGCGGGCAGTGTGGACTAATGTTTGCACAGACCAACTGGATGGAATAACAACCACCTGCTCACGACTTGAAGGCATTGCACTGCTGTTGGCCATTACCACGACTGCTGTGTCTGTGCATGACTCCAGTGTCTAGAAATTTCCTGGGGATTAGAACAGACAAATGTGCCGAATGACCAAACATGCCATTGTGTGTCTGTTTCTGTCAAGTGCCACATTTTATATAATTGAAAAATCTAATCTTAAGGCACTCCAGCTCCAGTTTCAAAACCTCATTAATTTTTCCACATGGATGCAAAGTTTTATTTGTCTTGATGTAATGCCAGTGATCCAATATCTCTCAGAAATAAACCAAAGCTCAAGATTAAAATGCCAAAAGTTACAAAAAAAGCCCTTGATATACTGTATTATATGTGGTTGAATTACTGTTCTGTTTATTATCTGCTGTAAAAATTTATACATTTAGCTTTCCAAGAATCTATGGACAATGGACTATGCACAGCTAGTGTTTTTCAGCCAACAAAGAACTTCCGGTGAAATGTTTATGTGGCTATTTTCAATTTCATAAGGTTCCTTTTTCAGCATCAATGTTGTGATGTACTTCAAATATAATCAGTTAAATAGACTTAAGCATTTATTTAGTTGTTAAAGTGTAAAAAGAAACAAAAGACCATTTAAATGCTGTCATTAGCAGCAGGTTAGCTCAGAAATTCCATAGAAAATACTGTGGTAAATTATATTTCCGTATTTTAAAGACATGGCACAGAAAAATATAATTTAATGCAGTGCTTCTTGTTTGGTCTGATACCCACTTTATATCATATCTCAGCCAGGCAGTGAAGATCGCTGTTATTTATCAAGAAATCAGATCTTAAACGCAGCTATTTTTTATGGGATAAAAATTAACCCTGGGGCTGGCTGACTGAAATTAAAAGTCTGTGTACCCCATTCCGTGACCACACAAAACGTCATTTTAGAATTATAAGGTTCTGACATTTTTCTCTAAATTGAGTTTTTTGACATATTCTTATTAAAATATAACTTATTTACATTATGGGATGTTTTTTTATAAGTTGTTTACATTTTAAAACTTTTTATTTAAAAAATAAATGTTTCACACATACTGTTTGCTATGGAATGCAAAAACTTTGAAGCTCAATATCTCAAAATCATTCAGAACGCAGACAGAACCTTATAATTCCAAGGTGACGAAACATGAAAAACAAATCCCTAAAAAATATTGTAAATAAAAAACATTGCTTTTCCTAATAATATAGGTGCTTTTTAAGTGCTATGCTCCGTTTTCTCATTGCTTACATTTTTACAGGGACATTTTGATTAGCCTATTTTCATACTACAAGGCCCAGTTTCACAAACCAGGCTTAGCTTAAACCAGGACTAGACCTTAGTTAAATTAGGCTATTTAAGCCACATTTATAAAAATGGCCTTAGCAAAATACATTACTGGTGTGCATCGGAGATAAAAAATGACACTGCCATATTTTAAGACATCTCACTCTAAGTTATTTTCAGTTGAGAGAGCTCAAACATGCAATTTAATCCAAGACTAGCCTTAAACCTTGTCTGTGAAACCGGAGGTAAATGTTTTAAATATCACATGATTTAACAGTTTTGGACAAAATCGCTAAATCCATAAATAGCAGAGATCATGTTCACGGATTTAAATTTAACTTTACAAAATTTGAATCACGATTCATCCAACCAATAAATAAAATGGTGCATTGCAAAAAGTTCAAAAAGCCATTTGAAACAAATTAGGCTAAGAAAGAAAGAAGGCATGAGTGTTTATTATAATAATATACATAGGCTACGTTTTCTTATTTTCTTACATTTTCTTTACATGGTTTATGTGTTTTAACGTGTTTTTAAAAATACATTAAAATGCTCGGTTTAATGACTCAATGAAGTAAATCTGAATCATTACGAGTGAGCAAAGTTCAAAAGAGTCAGTTCCGGTTCAATGGCTCGGTCAATTTTCCCGCTTCTGCTGTGAATCGATTCAAAGAACAACTCATTCGTAACGTTGCTAAAGCTTCGCGCTCGCGTCCGGTGAGGTGTCGGCGGTGTCTATTCATTCAGGAGCGGTCAAGCTGCAGCTATGTTTAAACATCTGAAGCGCGTGAAATCAGGTATTTCGAAATGTGGAAATCCAAACACTGTCATTTCATTCAAACAAATTCATTTCAGCTTTATTTCACTGGCGCTGATGTAGCGTCTCTACAGCGTCGACGCGGCGTTTTGTTAAAACACTTACGACGTTTATTAAGACTGCTGTTTGCATTTTAAAGTGCGGTATAACAGCTTAAAGCTTATCCAGTGGACCCAAAAAAACTATATATTTTTTGAAGATGCAGTATTGAGGGCTACTTTCTATACAGTATTGATGGCGGCTTTTATTATTCTAGACCATTTATTTTACGTAAAAGTTACTCTTCCTTTTTCTGTTTAGTTTTGTTTAATTTTGGAAAAAAAAACATTTCTGTCATAAAATGATTAGACTTCGATATACAATGACTAAGTCAGTTGTCATATATATTTTTAAGTACAAATGTACATATTTATTTATATTTAGTCGTTAGTTTTTAAAAGTTGCCTAATTTTAATGCAGTTTTTATATTTGTTCACAGCACTTAAGAGGTCATTTGAAGTGGAGGAGGATACATCCACAAACCCTTCACCGCTTTCACGTAGAACAACCAACCCTCTGCGCTCCTCTGGCACTTCTTCAAGCAGTCGTTTCCATGACCTGAGATCCCTGAACTCCGAGTCCATGTCCAGGCACGCTTCAGATTCCTCCTCCAACCAGCGCTCTCCAAAGTCCAGCCTGCGCCGTGTGGAGTTATCAGGAGGCCGCGTTCCAGAGACTGTGTCACGTAGGACAGAGATCTCCATCGACATCTCCTCAAAGCAGGTGGACAGCTCGCCCAGTCCTGGCATTGCCCGTTTTGGGTTAAAAAGACCTGAAGTCTCACTTCAAAGCAAAGCCACAGATGCACCTCTCCACAGAAGGGCTGAAGGTAACCACAGCAGAGCCCAGGAACCCCCAGCACCTCCTAGAAGAGCTGACCCGCCAGTATCTGCATCTCGGATTCCCGAGCTGTCCCAAAGGCGAGCAGAGCCTCCCAGCCCTCTTGAGATCTCCGCTACATCTAGACGGGCTGAGATGCACATTAACAGACAGCTCTCAGACACACAGTCTCCTGCAAGAGAGTCAGAGAACAGCTTCACCTCGGCAGCCAGCGTCACTCCTACCTTCAATGAATACAAAACCCCTCCATCAGTGCAAGAAGCCCCCATAAGGCCTCTTGAGAGTAAGTCACGTGTGCTTTTTCATTGCTAAGCTGCTGTTTGGCTAGATGCCTATGTTATCTGGATCTGATGTTTACATTGTGAAGTGTGCTTGGAGTGCCTGTTGAGACCGTTTCATATACAGTGGGGTTTAGAAGTGTGACTGTGACCGCTTTGCACTTTTCTAGCTTGAGATTTTGGTCATCAGTTACTGTGACCTTTTAGCAGCAGAACAATTTGAGTAAATTCAGCACTACTTTTAGAGCAACTTGTTCATAGAAATAGCTATAACTTGTTTTTATAGTTTTACATTATTTTCATTTACCTTTTCAGATGGCTAGTGCAGAATTTATTAAATTAATATCACAACATTTCTTTTGACAATTTTCAAAATCATAAAATCTCCATATTTGTGGTAGAGGTGTGCAATATTGACAATTATATTTCAATTAAATTTAGCATTTCACTGATAATGGCTCCCTATATAATAGAGCTCTATTAAACAGATGCCTTTGTCTAAAGATGATGTATTTTTTAAGCTTAGGACAATTTATTTTTTAAATAAATAAATGTGGGGCGACGCAGTGGCACAGTAGGTAGTGCTGTCGCCTCACAGCAAGAAGGTCGCTGGTTCGAGCCTCGGCTGGGTCAGTTGGCGTTTCTGTGTGGAGTTTGCATGTTCTCCCTGCTTTCGCATGGGTTTCCTCCGGGTACTCCGATTCCCCCCACAATCCAAAGACATGTGGTACAGGTGAATTGGGTAGGCTAAATTGTCCATGGTGTATGTGTGTGAATGAGTGTGTATGGATGTTTCCCAGAGATGGGTTGCAGCTGGAAGGGCATCCGCTGCATAAAACATTTGCTGGATAAGTTGGTGGTACATTCCGTTGTGGCGACCCCAGATTAATAAAGGGACTAAGCCGAAAAGAAAATGAATGAATGAATAAATTAATGTTAAATGAAGCTTTTAAAAAGCTATTCATATCCTGAACAGCTTTTCACATCCTTAATTAGCTATGTTTCCATCCAAATATTTCAATTAAATTTATGGGCAAAACAGGAATATCACATATAAGACATGAGAATAAAGCAGCGTTTCCATCCAAGTAGTCTAAAGAGAACAAAATTGTCACTTCTTGATTAACTGTCACCAAATATTAAAAGTAAAAATGGAATTTGCTGTGGTAGGAGAAGCTGTGTGAATCTTTAACTTATTTAATAAATGACTTGCCCCTCAGAAAAAGATGCCGACATGCCTTCAAATGCCACCACGTGTTCATTGCATCACATGTGGAGCACAGAGGCTCTTGACAATTCTGGAGGTAATTAATAATATAATGACACTAATACTGAGATGATTAATGTGTTTTAGAATGACCAAAACAACATTTCAGATGTTTTACACTGTGCTCAGCCTGCTGGTTTGTCCATTCACACTCATTTTTGTTATCACATGATCTCTTATAACAAAATCACATGACTTTTTTAATTCGCATACTGGAAATTGTTCGCTAAACGTGTTTCTATCAAAGTTTATGCTCATTTTTTTTTATCGAATCAAAAGTTGCATATGTTTTTTATGCACATTTTCAAAATTTATGCTTATTTTGGCGTTTCCATAAACAGTTTTTTATGTGCATATGCAAAAAGCGCATAGAAATAGGGGGGTGGAAACATAGCTATTGTCTTCTAAAGCAAGCAAGTGGTTTTACAAACGCCACAGTTTTTTTCAGGTGCGTGTATATGATCAGTAAGTCATGGCAACATTTTTATTTTACTTTCATTTGTAAAAAAAAAAAAAAAACAACAGTTAGCCATCATTCAAAGTTCAGGTTGAAATAACTTGTAAAGATCTAATTTAAATTTACTTGCTAAGGATTTATGGCCACCAAATTGCTTTAAATGGCAGTGCTCTTCATAAAATCATGGAGGAACAAAAAAAAAATGCTCTGCTTCGGACAACATGCTTAAGTGGACATGTGCCCCCATCTCTGGCTATTTTTGTAACTTTAAGTGGCTTTTTAAAATTCTACATTTGAGAAATGGGTTTGTTTGGTTTTTACAAAAGTGAATGAAATACTCAATATAATCTTGCATGCTGTTGATAGAGCAATTACACTTTATTGTAGATTATACATATATTATACACACCCCTATTTCCAGGCTTAAATTAAGTTTTTAAGTTTTCCACAATTTTCCATGGTCAACCCAGACCTTTGACCCCCACTGTATCCAGTTGTTTCTGTTGGAATTAAGGTGCTTTAAAGCTTTTGTGTTTTAAGAATCATAGACCCATGAGAGTGGCGTCTTCTTAAGCACACTTCAAGTCAAGTAGTGATTAAATCACACAGCCTATGGTAATGAGAATAACAGAAACTCATCATAGGAAAAAATGTTGGAGTTGTATAAATGAGTGAGATCAACAGATCTGATGCATTGTTTTAGTACCGGATCAATCCTGAGATTAGCAAGATTCCTTTTAGGCATTTAAAAAAAAAGCCGAAAACGTCCCCTGTAACCCTGTCTACTCTCTCGATAGACAGGGCGTCAGACTGTTTATATGATTAGATTTTACCATTGCTGTTTTAAAGTTCTAAGTAATCAAAGCAATGGCTATTCTTGCACTTGGTGTACTGGAAAGGGCTGTTTTTGGGGGCCGTATTAGTTCTGAGTGTAACCCTGGCTCAGAGACCATATTCCAATGTCATGACTAAAACTGTGCGTTGAGCCAACCTAGAAGAAGATCAGTGAGGCTTTAACACACCAAATAAAGAAGCATTTATGTAAATCTTGGACACAATACAATAGTTTTCCTTAACCTTCTGCTCTCTCGTTCGCCTGGAATTATCATGAACTTTCTGTATTGCTCTCAATGTTAAAAGAATAGTTTGTTTAAAAATGAGTCATTCTCCCGCATGTCATTCCAAACCCATAAGCCCATCTTTGAAGCAGCAGCTTAATCTAAGTCTTCTGAATAGACAATAGGGTTGGGCCGATAGACGATGCCATCGCAGATGGCCGATAAACTTCACGCTGCTGAGCCAGCATCGCGATCCATCGCCCCGCCCCACATTTATATTGATATATAGCTTATTATTTGCATGTCATCTTAATAGCAATAACGTTTTTTTAATGAGCTGTTAAATTTTACATATAGCTGCCGCTTGCATGGCTGACAGCATCGTGAGGATTAAATGAAGGATTAAACAGTACCTCTTGCGCTTAAAATGTGTAGATTCATTGGCAAACGCTGTTACCTGCAAACCCCGTCCCACAGACTTTACAGTGAATGGCTTTAGTTTTCATAGCGGACTTGAAGCCACTGGAAGTCTTTTATTCACTCTTGGAAAAGTGTAAACAGTGGATTAACATTCATCACATGATCACTAATAAGATGTGCCATTATTTAACTTTAGGTGATTTCTAAAACAAAATCTGTCATTTTCATTCTCTCATCTTCAGCACTTCACATTTTCGCGGTTGTAGCTCCTGTCATCTGAAGGCAGAAGGCATGGACTGAGGGATTGACAGCTGATATTAACCATTTCATTCGCGTTCAGTTCTAGAGCAGTGGGCCAAGAAGAAGAGCACAAAGGCAGGGCAAGCATGTTGGGCTTTTTTTACTTCAGCAAGTTCACATAAAAACTGTTTTAATCTGTTCCTGAGTGCTGCGTTTGGCGTTTTTAGGTGCAAATATGCATTCTGCATAAATGTCTCCCAAATCCGTGCCCACAGTGAGGATTTTGCAGTGAAAACAGGTCGCACGGCAAACATTTATGCACGCGAACAAATGCTTCCAAATATTTTTTTAGGTTGCATAAAATTTCGGGCGCATATGCGACCAAAACGGTCGAGCCCTAGCATCTTTACTTGTTATTATTTCCTCATAACAATAATAATAATAATAATAATAATAATAATAATAAATTAAGGAAATTATCTTCAATCGCAATACAAATTACAGTGAACTCCAAACAAACTCTCGTCTCCTCCACCTGCTGTGGGAAAAAGACATTATAACGACACAGATCACTCCGCCTATTCATGCCAGAGTCCCGCAGAAAAAAGTGATTGACGTGGTCATTTGTGTGTAACTTTATTTATGATTTGGTTATGCGTAAAGCAAAGACAATGTGGGTCAGGTAATGAAAACCTGAAGACTACAATTAAGTAATTCATTATTAATTAATTCATATTTAACAACCACCACCCCCGCCTACGACGATGATGCCATCGTCCATCGTGATGTTTCACATTAGACATTGTACGATGGCAAATTGGTCAACATCGCCCAACCCTAATAGACAATGATCATTTTGCAGTATGGACATATTTAGTCAAGTCTTTGATCAACAAAAGGTCAACAATTCTGATGTCAAGGAACAAAACAAAAAGTCAAGCACATTTTTGAAGTCCCAGATATGCTTTTTACTCTACACTCCACATTGCGGTCCTGCAATATTTTCTTTTTACTTCTGGATGCTAGGCAAGATAGACAGCCAATCAGAAATTGAGCAGCAAGACATCACGTCACGCTATGCGTGTGGTATAATCAGAAGTCGATGAGGGGTAACGTTAAGTAAAACAAATGTAACGAATGTCAAAGGATGGAAGGCGTGACACCGCAGATAGGAATAGTAGTCTGGAGTTTAGGAATGTACAGTGTGAAATTAAGTGTTAATGAATCCACGGGATTATTCATTTACCCCAGGTATATAGATCATGGTTTCTGCTACAGTCATACTTCCTTGGTGGGCGCCACACCAAAATTCATTCCCACCATGGCTACATTACAGCTTCTCATTCAAAACCTTCAATTGTTTCTTGTTTTTTATAGCGGGTTATAACCACACCAAAACGTATTAGAATGTAAGTATGCACCAGAGCTATTCGGTAGGTCTATTAGAGACATTCATAAGTATTGCTAGCAAATCGCACTTCAGTGGCTTTATTTGAGAGAGCACTAGAAAGTCTGCGCTTAAGCAGCATATGTTTGAGGGTGTGCAAGAAGTTTTGTGCATGAACAGAGGAAATCGGCACACAAGCAAAGAGATTTGCATTTTCTTATTACATAAATGCGATCTTGACTTGTAGTACTGTGCTTTTGACATTTGTCATTGAAATAAGCCATAGGTTGTTGGAAGATCTGTGTAAGGCCTGCCACCAGCTGGAAAAAAATCCTAGAAGAAACACTGCAGATAAAGCAGGATACGGCCTATCCAGAGTTTAGGGTGACCCAGGGTTAACAATTTTAAGTGTGAAAAGTGTTTTTAGTTTTGAAGATGCAAAAAAGTCTACTGGGTTTGCAAAGACACAAGAATGAGTAAAACGATGACTTCATTTTTATCTTTGGTAACTCAACTTTATCCAGTTCCAACATTTGCTATTTCCAGAGCTTATGCTTCTCTGTCAGTTACCAAGTGCTTTTATTACCAAGCATCTGTTTTATATTGATGTTATTGGTCCAAGGTGTACTCTATCATATTCCACATTTGCATATGAAAGATAAATAAGTCTCTGATGACTTTTCTCTCCCCCCTGGCTCAGTTGTTGTGAGATTGTGAGAGCACAGTCTTGCTGTTTTGCGACACATGTGTGCAGCTGGTGGGTGTGGCTCCAGATCTGGAGTTCATAAAATATGCTGAATAAAAATAGACACAGTTTAAATTTCAACTTTTACACTGTATACAGAAGGCGTTGTTGTGAACTGGTGTGTGTCTTGTGATTTTTACTTAGAAGTGCTCCATTGATTCACTGTGCTTCTGATACAGGACTTGTTTTTCTCTATTTTGTTGTTATTGTGAGTGCTTGTCTTTTGTTTGACCCTAATGGAGTGTACTTCTCTTGAGTTTGAGTATGAAAGTGGACAGAAACTGGAAGAGAAATGGAAAACCTTTTCAGGATGTGATCCAGGAAGCCTGCGGCACATTTGGGTTTAATTATTGTTCCTGCAGAGCCTCAGTGTGGATGCAGTGAGCAGAGGCCTGCTAACACAACCCAGATAAGCAGAGACCGAGAGAGATGAAGCACTAATGCCAGGCAGGGCCAAATGAGGCTGTAAAGTGCCTAGATGAGGGAAAAAGGGACTCTGACCTCAAAGTAAAATTTTTACAGTGACTAAAAACGTTAAAGCTGAAACATTAAAGCAACTTACATGTAGCATGTTTGCAGTGAGCTGTAGTTCTTACAGTGTGATGTGAATTGTAAAACAGCATCCATTGAGAACAAATTATGTTTTTTGAATTCTGTTATTTGACTGCAAATTTAACTCAGAGCAACAATGAAATAATAATAAAAAAATTAATTACTATTCAAGTTTATTTGAATAGCGCATTTTGCAATAATTATTGTTTCAAAGCAGCTTTACAAAAGTGCACATTATTGCATTACAATCTAAATCAGAAAAGTTAAAGTTAGATTAGTTATAACTTCTAGTTACTAAAAACTAGTGCCAGACAGAATCTGCAGACATTTTTTGTTATTTCTGCACAGAATTAGAGTTATGCAGAATGATTTTTGGAGTCTTTGCATCAATGGATTACTCTTCAATGTTTTGACTCTCAGCAGTGAATATTAAACCACACTGAACTGAATTGAACTGAACTTAAACTTTGAAAACTGAACTGACACTTTTAATTCATAATCTTCTATGTGAAGCAGCTTTGACACAATCCACATTGTAAAAGCGCTAAACAAATAAAGATGAATTGAATTAA
Organism: Danio tinwini; assembly: GCA_903798205.1. Taxonomy (NCBI): domain Eukaryota; kingdom Metazoa; phylum Chordata; class Actinopteri; order Cypriniformes; family Danionidae; genus Danio; species Danio tinwini. Next base: position 435,846 of record CAIGQZ010032903.1, on the reverse strand, counting down.
ATTAAATTGAGCATCGTAACTAACAGCTTAACATGAAAAAAAAAAGTTTATTTAATGTTTACAATGCAAATCCAATTAGATCCACTTGTTTGGTAAACAATGCAAGTTTCTCCTTTATTATCTACTAAAAGACATAAAATATTACTTTACAAACTGTATTGGAAATAAATCATATGAACATTTTCATATTTGTCGATAATATTTTTGAAATTTATTTTAAAAAACTGAATAAATATAAATTTACACACATTTACACAAGTAAATGCGTAAACTCAATGATGGGCTAAAAAATTGGCAAAAAAGTAATTCAAAAAAGGAGCCTCTTAATGCAAAAAATGCGTTCGGTGTGATTGGCCCCTAAGTGTGCGTGTTCAATTAAGTGTATTTGTGTATGTGTTGTCCTTGAAGTCTTTGATAACATTAAAGCTTTAATATGGAATAACACGTTTTTGTTAATGTTATTGTTAATGTTAGAGGGAAAAAAGTTTTAATATTGATAGTTTCTAGTATCATTATTATTTAAGTTTTAAAAAGTATTTGCTTTTAAAGTTTGGATGCAAGATGAAAGGTGGGCTATGAAATTCTTGAAACCCAACAGTTACACAATATTTTATTTTCATTGCTTTGAAAGAACTGAATGCTATTTTAATCTGCAGTAACTCTGATATTAAATCCAATGTCTGCTCTGGCTTCATTTTACTATATGTTTCCTGAAATTAATACCTAATTGCCAACAATGTGGACATCATCATGCCCTGCCATTTTAACTGTTAATTCAGCTATTAAGGCGCTAAGGGTGTATGTGCACTAAATCACATTAATTTAGCATTTACATTTAACCATAGCAGAATGTTTATTTAAAAAAATGAAATGACTTTCAAATGAGTAGTACAGAAGAAGCAATCAGACCAACAAAACACAACGTATAGGTGTTTTGCAAGTCCCAGTTAAAGGGTCAAGTGTTGAGTTTGGAAAATAAAGCTCAATTGTTTATTTTGATATCAGGGTTTCTGCAGGGTCTTAAAGTCTAAAATTTAAAAATTGAAATTTAAGACCTTAAAGTCTTAGAGCCCCTATTACACATTGAAAAGGGTCATATTTCGGTTTTATGGGTCTCCAACAACATACTGATATGTATGCAAGGTCAAAAAACACGTTCATGGTCTTATAATATGCATTTATTTTTACCTAATTATCCCAGCGACTCCCATATGAATCGTTCAGCGATTCATTTGTTCCCAAACCCCTGCTTAGCGCGATGCTAATCTGCGCTGATTGGACCGATGACAGCCTGTTGCGATTGGTCAACTGCGTTCAGCGCAAGACAGTAAAATGCCCAGCATGGTTTATCAAGCCCCTGGGTCGCCAACATTAGTATAGGATCCGATCGCAGTGGACGCCTGAAACACGCTTCAAAGTAAACTTACTAACACCACAGTAAACAGTACCCGGTTCTCAACAGTGTTATTCAGACATCTCAGCGCCGAAAGCAGTGCAGTTAAACACAAGCTTATTGCTTATGTTAAGTATGACACACATTCAGTTTTAATCCACACAGCAGCAAAAGCTGAACTATTCTGAACTTTGACCGCTGCACGTGTGCAGGATCAGCTAACGGTGGCCATAGCAACAACAAACAGCAGTGAAACGAGCTTACGAAAACATTTAAATCTGTAAACAAACCAGCACGCGTCACGTTTACAACGTTGCATTAGACATAATATGAGAATATAAAGAGTTAACCTGATACAGTACAGGCGGTTACTAGTAACAAAACATGTAGATCATTTCTATTTGCAATCATTGCTGTGGCACCTCGTCCGTGAACAGCTATATGTTCTAAGTGCTTACCTGTACTCTGCTTTTCTAAACGAGCACATTCCCAGCCGGGAGGTTGTAGCATCCTCTGTCCTCTGACAAGCTATCTCTGCGGGCTCCCGCTCTCCATTCGCCAGCGTTCAGCAGCCAGCCGGTGTACCTAATAATTTGTCCTTATTTTGCCTGCACCCCTGGTGTCTTGTAGGTCCATTACAAGATGGAGGCAGAAACTAAGCGTGCAGATTTCTGAACAACTCCTTTCCCTCACACTTCCAATAATATCCAGGTAAACACAGCATCTTCATGAGGGTCTTGCTGCTGTGTTAGTGGGCGGGGCCGCAGGTTTGAATTTTGCCGGGTCTGTGCGCACAACCATTATGTTTCGCGACGACGTCACGCAGAAACGGCTAAAGATTCGTTATCAAGACGATTAATTTAAACCACTATGAGTCGACTCTTTTATAGATGAATCAATAGTTTTAAAAACTGTCCACTTTCAGATTTAAGCTTTAGCTGGATATTTCACTTCACTAAGAGCTGTGTTACACACTACATGGAAAGTCATTTTCAAAAACCCATAATAGGGGCTCTTTAAATTCGCTGTTCTAGGTCTTAAATATTTTTGCACAGGTCTTAATTTTCCGATGTCCGTGTAACACTACATCTAATGCTCATTTAAATTATTTTTTTGTTGCTGTTACTTGGTTTTCGTGGTGTTGTAGTTCTTTATTTCACTAGTCCAATTGTAATTTGCGGTATTACAACTACAAATGAGGCCGACATGCAGTGCACGCGGCGAATGTGATATCATCGCTGTGTTTGCGTGACATGATTTCAGCTGGTGAGGCTCACGTAATGTTTTGAGACTCGAGTGAACACTGAACAGTTGATGCGGAGCCGCATTTGATTTGAGTTGAATATGAAACACTTTGAAGAGATTTTATCTGAAATGGGTATGACTTTACACACAGCTTCTTTATGATCCGTCCATGCGTGATCAAAGAGATAACTAGATGACCAATAATTCTTGGCTAGAAATTGCAACAGCAGTGGGAAAGGAGGAAAGTTTTTGTAAAGGTTTGGAAAAACCTGATCGATCAGTTTGTTAAAACAAAAAAAGAGGCCATGGCAAAAGTGGAGACCCAGGTGGTTTTAATATTACAGAATATGTTTTTCCACCAGTCATAGGTTTTACACTGATGTATAGGTTACAATTTTGAATTTAAAACAATTTACAAGTTACAAACTAAAATTAAACAACAAATTATGTCTTTGATACAGTTGAAGTCAGAATTATTAGCCCTCATTTGAAATTTTCTTTCTTTTTAAAAATGTTTCCCAAATGATGTTTAACAGAGCAAGGAAATGTTCACAGTATGTCTGATAATATTTTATCCTTCTGTAGAAAGTCTTATTTGTTTTATTTTGGCTAGAATAAAAGCAGTTTTAAATTTTTTAAACACCATTTTAAGGTCAATATTATTAGCCCCCTTAAGCAATATATTTTTTTCGATAGTCTACAGAACAAACCATCGTTATACAATAACTTGCCTAATTACCCTAACCTGCCTAGTTAATCTAATTTACCTAGTTAAGCCTTTAAGTGTCTCTTTAAGCTGTATAATAGTGTCTTGAAAAATATCTAGTAAAATATTATTTAGTGTCATCATGGCAAAGATAAAAGAAATCAGTTATTAGAAATTAGTTATTAAAACTATTATGTTTAGTAATGTGTGGAAAGAAATCTTCTCTCCGTTAAACAGAAATTGGGGAAAAAGGGGGACTAATAAATCTGACTAGCTAGAAAGGAATATATGAACCTATCAGTTTACAATATATTGATGCCCAATTTCTAGGCTTTGTTGGTGATAATGGTCATGAATTTTGGATCATTATTGCCTTTTTAGCTTATAAGTAGAGGACAGAAACTAGTCAGACAGTAGTGTGAATTGTTGAGTGGGCAAAATAAAAAAAAAGCCTCAGTATTTTTAGTAAGTGTACTTAGTTTTTGTTTTTATTAAAATATAATTGTAGAGCAAGCCAAGTTTTTTTGCCATTAATATTTAACTTTAATAGGTAGAACTGTTCGAGATATGAACAAAAGCAAGTGATGCATCATTTAGATTTTAAAAATTTTAGATTGAATGGTTAAACTTTATAATAAATTATAAAAATAAAAAATTAAAATTATCTTGAATGATATTAATGATATTACCTAGTTCTGGAAACTTTCTATTTCTCTGTTTATCCATCTGATTTTACTATCTGTTTCTTTTGACCGGCCCCTGTTATTTAAAAGAATATCTCAATGGCAAATGCGATAAGTATAAAAGCCTTGTCCGTTTAGTGAGGTGTGCGATGTGGCACCAGCCGAAAGTATAAATCAGACTTAAGATGTTAGTTTGTTTTTACTGTAGTTCAATTGTGCATTTAACCTGTCTTTAGTACTGTTCAATTTAAATACATTTATTTTACCACTAATTTTGTGATTTTGTATTTTCTCTTTGTGTATGCGCATTTTTGATCTTGTAATATAGGTCTTCAATTTAATACTTAATGGTCTTAAAAAGGTATTAAAAAGACATTATGATATCTGCAGAACCCTGGATATGTGACCTTTAACAGATGATGAAAAGGCTTTACTCCCTAGTTTGTGATTTTAATCTGCATTACTCATGAAGAATCTGAGCATTGATTGCTTCAACGGTGACTACTGCATGACTGTGACCATAGAGTTGAGAGGGAGTTGAGCTTTCACAATGAGCTGAACAGAATGACACATTAACCAGGTGACTATTCGTCTGTTTCTGCCATCCTGCTGCTTGAATTCCTTATGTGAATGCTTGTGGGAAAATTCCTCCTGATTCAGATCACCTGAAAAGACATCTGAATCTGCATTTTATAAGAGAAGCTGGATTTATCATTAAAACAGTAGTTTCATCGTTAAAGTGATGGTTCACTCAAAAATGAGAAATGAAATGAAAATGAAAGTGATTTACTCACCCTCTGTTTGTTTCAAGCCTGTTAGAGTTTCTTATGTTGAACACAGAAGGTGATGTACAGAAAAATGTTGCAAATGGTAAATGTTGACTTCCATAGTATTTTTTTTCCCAACTGTCAAAAAATAATATTGGAAATTGGTAGTCATTGATAAAGTATCTTCTGTGTTTAGCAGAAAATCTAAGGCAAGTTTAGCCCCTTTCACACAGTGATACCGGTAAATATTAGGGCTGTGCAATATTATCGATACATCTAACTATCGCGATAATTTCTTTTACGATACGAGTGTATCGATAGTCCAACCTCAAGTATCGATTCAAGTTGTGCCAAATGACGTCCTCCTCCGCTCCTGTAGATGTCCCTAACTCGCGATTTACAAAACGGCAAGTAGTACGGGATCAGAAGTAAGCAAGAGTGAGCATGGCGGAAAATATTAAGGTGCCTCCGGCTTTTAGACCTGACGTGTGGCTGCACTTTGGTTTTAACGCTATTAGGGTTGGGTCGATGGCCTATAGACATCATGATGCGACTGAGGTGGATTCTGACATCAATAACCAGAAATGAGCTCCAAACGGCTGCACTTGTATTTGTAAACATAGAAGGGGTCGAGCTTTTGTTGATTGGTTTCACTTTTATTTAAAGCTTTAGCATTCACGAAGCTGCTTTTGTCCCGGAGACATCCAAAAGCAGAAGCGCGAACTGCAGCTAAATGTTTACACATTTGACTACATTACAAATTCTGTGGATGGATAAGTATTGTGAGCAACTTTAATAAAACATATAGAGGAACACTTTTGCTTGTCAAGATTTACAAAATATGTGTGTGTGCTGTCGCTCACCGACATGTTCACATGCACATGCGTCAAGCAACTAAAACAGAGCTTGAAGGTAAACAAACAGCGGTTTATCATAAGCATTTTATCAATAATTTTTTACACAATTGGCATTAAGAACCAACATAGAAACTTTATCTGGCTAACATCTATCAGCTAAATGTGTCTGGAAAAATATTCAAAGGCTTTTATTTTCATAAACAGTGAGGATGTGAATGTGTCTGAGTGTTCTGATTGGCTGATTGGATGTAGACATCTCATGTCAGCACGTTCTAATCGTGAACTCACTCATTCCGGCAATTTTCTTTCTGTGTTCACACAGAGCAGCATTCTGGCAAATTAATGATAATGTTACAACTTCTCTCTCCGGAAAAGAGTTGCAACGAATTTACCCATATTTTCAAAAAGGGACTGTTCACACATGATCCCTTTCTGAAAAAATTGCCGGAAATTTTCCGGAAAGGTCTGTATGTGTGAAAGGGGCTTTCGTTTATATAGCACATTTTACACACAATGGTAATTCAAAGTGCTTAACATAAACGAAAAAAATTGAAAAATAATCACACAATAAGTATAAGAATAGAATTAAAATAATTAAAAACAGATTCAAATGTGCTTAAACAGTTGAAATTAATAAATAGAAAGAGAGATCAAGTTTTAGAACCACTTGAGAGTGAGTAAATCTTAATTTTTGGGTGAACAATGCCTTTAACATATATGGAAAATGAGTAAAGCTCGAAAAATACTTTTCAATATTAAAGTGGATAATTTGTCTAAAAAAATAAAAAGCAGGATGGTGAATATTCATCCATGGAAACAAGTGCGCAGAGGTCAGCTATTGGATTCCTCTTCTTTTCTCTATTTTTATCATAAGTGTATCTCTTCTAGTTTTTTGTGAGTGCATGCCTTTTTGACTATTCACTGCGAATTGGTTGAAAAGGCCGCCAGTGACCTGCAGTCGTGGTGTGTGTATTGCCTTCTCCCTCAACCCGGAGGCTAATGGAAAGTTATATCCCTGCAGGGACTGACTCTTGTCATGCCAATTTTCTCTTAAATGAGGTGTGACCCCTGATTAGACCCCAGCCAGCAGGACAGACCTCTCAGATTTGTTCTGCTGATACCGGACCTTCAGCTAGCATTTGGCAATTGGATTTACATATTGTGAGGGATGTTGTGCGGCATTAAGAAATATTGTGTAGATTTAGACTGTTTGGAACCTGAACATTTATTACTTGGGGGATAGAGGAGCATTTTGATGTATATTCATGTCTGTTTCTTCAACTATCTGTGCCTTTGGCCCTATTAACATTTTCACATCTTAAAATATATGAGGAAGAGACGAGAAGGTCTCAAGCATCAAAACAATAAAAGTATAATTCCGCTTTAAATTATTTTCCCCACCCCCTGTACATTAGTGTCTTTCTTTTACATAATATGAGAAAACTTTAAGGATTGCAGTCCAGCCTAAAATCGCTAATTAATTATAATGTTTAATAAAATATAACAACCTGTTGTTAAATCACTTGTTATTTTATATGTTCATATTATAGAAATGAATTAAATAACACACAAATACACCAGGGCTGCATGATATTGTAAATATCTGACATTGCATTATATGCTTTTTTTCTTTCTGCGATTTATATCTTGCAATATGAATATAATTTCACCAGGTGAATGGAATGGCTCTTCCAATATTTCATTTTTTTAGGTAGATTGGGATGATCGAGTCTTTTTCTATGCAGTGTGTTTGCATAAATTATAATAAATTACAAACATATGTAAATACAACAGAGCAGAGATAAAAGTTAAATAAACAGTGCTTTATGGGTTCCTGCCAATTTTAACAGTATTCAGGTATAGAAATTGAACACATAAAATAACATGGTCATCATAAACAAAAAAAAAATAACATTTATGTTTTAATCTTTAATAAATAGTCTAATTATTCAGCGATGTGACTTTCACTTTGCAATATTGATCCTCAAACAATACATTGTGCAGCTCTAAATTACACAAAATCAAAACATTTGAGCTGGAATCGAATTTATTAAACGTTTGATTTACAATTAATGCTATTAATACCTCAAGGGTACATATTGGTACCTAAAAAGTACAAAAGTGTTCCTCTCAAAATTTGTAGGTACTAATATATACCTTTGAGGTACCAATATGGACCCTTCAAGTACAAATGTGTACTTTTTGAAAAGGAACCACCCCAGTAACAGCTCTCGTATACCTTTATTTCTGAGAGTCTATATTAATTTGTAATCATATTAAATTAGGCTTTATTAGCTTTAATGCAAATAAGAAATGTTTTTATGTAAGTGTTACTTTAAGGTGTTTCATATTTTGAAATTGGGATCGGAAAATCTATGCATAAAAGGCATTGAACTATTTCAAATTAGGGCGTGTTCAAGTTTTAATGTGATTATCATTTGACAAAAATAATAGTAGTCTGTAAAAATGAACCACAATCATCACAGATATGGTGTGTTGTTGAAGACAACAACCACATTTCCTGGTGGCATTTTTGCCGAAAAGCTTTGCTTTGTTGATTTAATCAGGAAGTGATCTAAAGTGGAGTTCATATTCTTACACAAACACACGTTTTTGTGCACATTCATACAAGCTTCCTTCCTTGAGCCATCAGCTGTGACTGGTTGACCCTGCTCCATTTCCTTTAAATTTGACTTAGTAAATGCAGGACTGCTCCTGCATTTGCAGGAGTCTTTTAAGTTTGCTCATGAGTTTGTTGAAACTATGACGTATATTTCAGAAACGAGCTGAGGACAGGAAGAGAAACAATGTCACACTTAGGTCATCACTGTCATCCTGCTGTTTGGTGCTTGAGGCTGAGATGAGTTGAGGAAGTTGTTGAATTGATGTGAAAGACTTTCCTGCTTCCTAAGAGTTACTTTTGTGATTCAGACATTGTTCAGACATGTTTGTAGCCTCTTTTACTTAAGTGACCTCCACCCTGACTTCAGGATGTAGTCCAGTCATATTTATCTGTTTTGTAAGGCCCAATCCCTTTAAGTAGAATGCTAATAATGTGAGATGTTTTAAAGATATTTGCTTAAAGGTATAATTGACCCAACAATGAATGTTTGGCCATCTTTTACTTACCCTTACCTCATTCCGCACCTGTATGGCTGACTTCTGTGGATCTGACCTCTATCCATAAATCTGCTGACCTGTCTACCCACTGAAGAGCTGCTTCATACAGCAGAAACCATTGAGTGTGAACCTTTTGAGTAGGATTTGATAGGAGTCTAAAGACAAAGGTCAAGACAAAGATACTAATTTTTTTGTTATTTGTTCTTGCCGCTTAAAAAAGATCTTGGAATCATTTACATCTAATTTTTGTGAGCACTTTATAAACAAAGTAGTGTGTACTTTTAAGCCAATCCATAACCAGTATCATAAATTGTGCCACATCAAAGAAGAACTTGCCTAGTGCCAAGAACTGTGACCAGTTGTCATGGCGTTGTCATGATACTGGAATTCGTATCAATCAGTACTGAAATTTTAAAACGTCCATTTCCTGTGCACATTTAAGCTGTGGAGCACGTTTTCAAACAGCGCTGATTTGCCATTGCGTTTACATTCTGAACAGAAATGACTGTGATTTGCCCTTGAAGGTCATCGATTCACCGATCTCAACACTGTTTACTGAGTGTAACCACAGATACAGGGACACTGGAGCATTTCAAAGTCACGTCGATTAGGTGATTTGTCTATAAGCTGACATACAAGCAATTCGCTGATGAATCGCTGCTTTAAAACATCCCACAGCCAATCCTTCACACCCAATCACAGTCATTTCTGTTGCGCACGTGAACACAATGGCAAATCAGCAATGTTTACCGATCGGTATCAGATTCCAGTACCATGAAAACCCTCAATCTGAAGACAGTGACATGGTGTTTTGAATGTGTTGTTTAGGAAACTACTTTTAGAAATACTCTAAATACTGCCAGTGCCAGTCCATTTATCTAAAGGTTTTTTTTCGACCATCAAAATAGCAAAATTCAAAATCTAGATTCACTGCAAGTGCATGTCTGACTACAGCTTTGTAAAAACCAGAAATGTACATATTCATATTCATACAATTGACTTCAATTTCCACCTGAATTGACCACTAGAGGCAGTAAAATGCCAAGGATGATTTCTTTTTCGCACTAGTTACTGCTTCTGTGAGATGATTTTGTGATTATTAGTCACACTAAATCAATGAAAGCAGATGAATCATCTGTTTATAATGCAACTCAATGGGGATTTCCTGAGTCTCTTTATTTTCTGCACGAGAGCACCCTCTGATCTTTGAGGAGATTTACTACTGAATGCAACAGTGCTTGCCTGACAAGATCTGCATGACAATCTCAATCAATAAATGATCAATAACGTTTGCATATTTAAATTTTGACATTGCGTCCAGCCTTAATACACAAATGGATTGGCCACCAATGTGCTTTTTTGTTTTTGGCAAAAAAAATGTTAGCACTGAAACAGTCATCTATTAATCCTACGTTGATTAACAATGACCATTTTTATTTTCAGAATGATTTCCTAAAGTTCCTTGTTTTAGTGGTCACCAAACATGCTTCAAACTCGAACCAGGAAGAACTGGATTCTCAGAGCAATATTTTGATGAAACCAAAGTAAACAGTTTTTGGGGACTTGCATTCAAGCATTTTAACTTTGGAAAATTACATGAATCACCTTAATTGGTGAAAATCTAGTTTATTGCTGACTATCATTTGCTTCTTTGCCATTAAGTGCATTAGATGACCATGCATCTTTTCTAGAGGGCTTAAAGGAGTGAGTTCCTGAGAGGAGTGGAATGCTAGGAGCGCTCTTAATTTTACTGTGTTTGGCACACACAATCTCCTCGGAGAGCCCTGCGACTGTCAGCGATGGGATGATCTAGAAGTTTCCAGCCTTCTTTGTTATTTCTCTTTTCTTGTGTGAGAAGTTTCCGAGGGGACTGAGAAACAAAAGTGAGTGAGGGAGGGTGATCTGGAGGTTATCGCTGCTCATTGATGCAGTGGTTAAGGTTCTGGTTTGCCAAACGATCACAGTATCTGACCACGTCTGTGATTTCAAGCCTCTGTCTGTCACACATTCAGCTTCTCCTCTGCTGTCTAGCCAGAGATAAGTGGTTTGAAGTTGATAAGTTGCTTATTATATGTTCAGATGTTTAAAAATGCTCATATTGATCTCATTCTAGGCTTCACCACATCAGCAAAGTTTTCCATTAGACACACACACACACACACACACACACACACACACACACACACACACACAACGTGTTGGATGGCTGAGTTGGCTTTGGTTGGTAGTTATTACTCAGTCCAGAACTATTCCTGAGAATAGTTCCCTCCCTCAATAACATTTTGTATGTCTTTGAATAGGTACTGGCAATAATTCCCAACTATGTCCGCATTAAACACATTTAAACCAACTTTAGTCTCAGACTGGATCCAGAAATTAAAGAATAAGAGAAGGAAATAAACAGTGGAGCTCAAGAACTACTTGCTTGGAAGGAAGTCATAAATATAGGATGTGGTTTTGATGGCTATTGTGTGCAGTTGCATTTCCACTCATAAGTTATTTCAGGTTGAATTCTTGCTGGAGTTTGAGAGCTGCATTGTCAAAGATAATCTGCCTTTTTTGCCTTTTTTCTCTGCTTGCAGTTGCTTTAAATGCCAGAAGGAGTCACTGTTCTACAGGAGTCTTACCTTTTTGCTTCAGGTGAAGATATTAGGCTGTATTTTAGTCATGACAGTTCAACAAACCTGTTTTCGAGATCAGAGCTCTGCTATATATGATTAACTTTTGGTCTATATCCACACTCGACTGCTTGAATGCAAGGAGCTTTTTCAGACGTTATTTTGCAAGGCGCACATTACATTATTATTGTATGTTTTCATGCTGTACTATCATGTGGCCTGAATTTTCTCCATTCAAACACATCTGCAGCTGTTGCGGCGTTGGATATTGACACTACCGAGAATCTGACTGTCAACACATCCAATAAAGCAACATTTTGCCAAGTGAGTTTGCAGGAGTATTTTCGGTGAGATTAGGAACAGATGTCTTGTAAGTTGTGATTCTTCACTCTGTAGTAACTTGGAAGTTTGCTGAGGTCCCCTGGTGGCCCCGGCCCCGTGGTTGAGACTTTTTGTATATATCTGTTAAGTCAGCTGAATAAGTATTTTGTTAAACAAGATTATTACTTTACTCTCTGAAATACTTGATTCTGATTGACCAATCATAATCTAGTATGGTGTAACGGATCGCAAATCTCACAGTTCAGATCACATAATAGTTTTGGGTGTTGAAATCCCAATCTTTTAATGATTGTGCAGTTTACATTGAATGCATTAATGCAGAGTAAACAAGTAGTGACAGAAAACACCTTCAATGAAACCCACCACATCTCGAATAGCCCACCACAACTTCTTCTGTCATCATGATATTTTACTGGAAAGCCTAAATGCTTTCATGCATGTGATATGAATGACGCGAGAGGCGATGATTGCTACAAATTTAGGATTAATCTACCAGTAAAAACAAATGGATTAATCCGTGTGCCACGTGTGTTCCGAACCGTGGGTTGTGATCTATAT
>CAIGQZ010032903.1:406641-418557 GCA_903798205.1 Danio tinwini | reverse complement strand
AAGTTATAATATGATGATGATCTTATTTTGACTATATGGCTATGAAGCAGAAATGAGAGATGATGAATCAGGGAGATAAGACTTGAGCCATGAGTCGGGTCTAAGACAACAGATAATTACATAAAATATATTTTTTGTATTCTATAGAATTGTCTTTAATATTCAACTAAAATATTTCTTAAGAGATCTTAGCATATCACTCCAGTTGTGTCTACATTTTTTCAAGTTACATTTAGGATTGATTTCTGTTATTTATTTAGAATAATAATTTTATAATTTTGATAATAATAATAAATCTATTTATTTATAAGTACATTTCTAAAAGCAGGTGGTTCGCCCAGGGTGCCATTTAAACTAGACGCCACTGACGTGAGGCATGTAGGTTTTCTAAATGAAGCTTTGTAAATAAAATTAATCATAAAGCCTAGAGACACAATATAAAAATGTTATATTACAAATTTTGTTTTTTCTACACAAAATCTATGTGAGCTTGAAGTACATGCCAACCAGAAAGTGGATGTGGTTCTCCCGTTACAGGGTGCTTTAAAACAAGGGCAACTGAAGCCGTGCAGTTATACCAAAGTTATTTTACAGTATTATCCTCTTCAATATGTGTCTTATTTCTATAAATATTTTGGATTCATTTTTAAAACTATAATCTACCTTTTTCTATATTGTTGGTAACAATAAAAACACACATGATACTCTTCATTTCAGTTATTTTATTCAACTGACATTTTTACCAAAACAATATTTTACTTAAGCAGCATCACAACAGATGTGGATCAAAAAGGTTTTTTTTTGTATAAGGTTCACAAAAATAAAGTTTCAAAACTTGGCCTAACCAAACGGCTGGTAAGTAGCACATAGCCTAACTAAAATTAGTAAATAGCATAATTTGAAAAATTTAATAGCATCATTCGTAAACTTAAAAACACAGTAATACCATTTTCATGCTCGATCGTCGATGATGGGTTCGATTAATCAAATAATTGTGCACATCCCTAGCCTAAACTTTTTCGTATCAAGGGCCAAAAACCAAATATCATTATGAGTTGTGGGCCGAAGGTAAATATAACAAACTATATTACATATTGCCATGATGGGTAATTTCCTAATGCATTTTATAATATAAAAAAATCAATAAATAAAACTTTAAATCATATTAACTAAAGCAGTACGACATTTTAAATTATAACTTATTGCAATAATAACATGACAGTGAACAGTGGAGTTCCATGCTGAATACACTAGTCAAGCAGAATCTGCCTTTGCCTTGATTTGCTCACCATGGTTTCTGCGTTGTCATCTATTTGTCAGATGACAGTATGTACATTTAAGCTAAATCTGATTAATTTATAATATTTAATTAAAACTTTTAATTTCAGTTAGCTTTTAACAATAAATAAATAACATACAACAAACAAACAAACAAAAGATTACATTAGATTTAAAATGATAATCTCTAAACCATCCCCATCATTCTCCCTCTCTTCTTAGATGGGATGACGGGCCAAATCAAAAGGTGCCATGGGCCAACTATTGCCCGTGGGCCCTAGTTTGGGCATCTCTGGTCTAGATGTTTAATGTGGAAAAGCACTTTATCTGTGAAGCATATTCTATTGTTGTCGACTTTAATTCTGTGAGGATTTTTTTGCTATTCGGTTCATTCTTTTGAAGAGATTTTATTACTTAAACCAGACACAGTATTAGATGTTTTGAAAAATCTATTGCAAAAATAAAACAAATTTCACCATGAAAATAGTCATAAAAGCATCATGTAAAACACAAGCAGACAGTGTTAAATATGGAAAAATGTGGGCAGTCAGGTTTGTGACATCATCCTGCAATTGAATATATTTGTCCAAGACTTCAACTTTTTCTTTAGGACATTTCATGTTGGTTAAGAAAAATAAGTATAGGTGCAATCGGCTGCTGAGGGAGTTGACTGTGATGTGTGGTATGTGGTGATAACCATAGGGAAACCACTGTTGTAGACATTTTGTGTAGAAATTGTAATTCCTGGACATGGTCCAGTGTTCCCACTGGACCACGTCACACACTGCCCCATGAGACGCCTGTGTGCTTCATTCGAGATGGACTTTACTGTGGTGGCTTTGATATGCTAATAGAGAGTTTATTTCTCTTTGATCGCCTCCCCCTTGTTTCATACAAACAGTAGGAGTTTACATAGTTTTGATGCATGCTGAATCTCAGTGTGTGTGGATGATTTCTCTTTGGTAAGCGGTTCTGTTAACTCTTATTTGAAGCTGCACTTTCTTTCTCTTCCACAGAAAGGGTTGATCATGAGGTCAATCAGTCACTAGTTTTAGTTTAATGTAGATCAGCTTTAGAACAGGTTTTGCTTCAGGACCTATATTTTACATTGGGAATTAATGAAATGGTTCACCCAACAATAGAAATGAACTGTTTATGTAAAAAAATGTAATATACATTGTTCAGGCTACATTTGATTGTACATTTTAGATTACAAATCCGCTAGAGCTTGAAGTCTAAATGTTTACAAATATAAAATCTGTTAATGTTGTTGTGTGTTTTAGATGCACATATTTTGTGTACACCTCTATGAGAAAGCAGGGCTTGTCATACAAATCACCTACTGAACCACTGACTTAAACCCAAGAAATAGTGCTTTCAAAGACAACTGCAAGAAAATAGTGCACTGCTACATAGTTTACCTTGATTTTACATTTTGCATCACAAGTACAACACGTCAATATATCATTGCTATGAAATGGAACAAAAGTTGTTAGCATTATACTGCCCCATAGCTTCCATTTTAAACTGCAGGCAATTATATATTTAAGTTTGTTTTTGCACTTTTACAAATATGTAGGCTGAAGCACATATTTACAATGATCCTGTGTTGGATACGGCGGTTCTCTGTCCTTAAAATGTAGCTCAATGGCAGTTGGCACACTGAGAATAAAAACAAAAAACATGTACGAACAAACAAAATAAACACCCATGGCTCCTAAGGATTCCCTGAAGTGAAACTAAACCTTACAACACAGCATTGGGAAACAGTCCATGTGTAAAACTAGTGTTTCACATGTGAGGTATATTGTTTGTTGAGGGAGGATGTGTTTGTAGATCATCTAAAGCATCTAGGGAAAAACAACAACACAGTCATATATGCTTTCTGCAAAAAAAAAATCTTCTTTTAAAGAAAGGTTTCATAATCCTGGACCAGGCCGTATCCTGAGCAGCTGCTGTGGTGGTGGAAGAGGAAGAGTGGAGAGCATGAGACTGATTCCTGTGACGCTCCATGGACAAACGAGTCTGGAGGTCCTGCATTCTCCTGCCTCCAGCGCCTAGACTGCAGCTCTGCACAAGACGTAGGATATCCATAGGATAAATGGTCGTGTCCAACTTAGCCTGGTTTCTCTCAAGTTTTTTTTTTTTTTTAATTCTTCACTTACGCCAAGTGTTGAAATTTTTTCCTCGCCACTGGCTTGCATGGTTCAGGATCTGTAGAGCTGCGCATCGATGGAATTGCTCTTCAGCATTTGGACTCTCAGTAGCGATTATTAAACCACACTGAATTGAGCTAAACTGAACTGAACTTAAACACTGAAAACTGAACGGACACTGTTTCAATTTACTACAATCTTCTATGTGAAGCTGCCTTGACACAATCTACATTGTAAAAGCACTATAGAAATAAAGGTGAAATTTTAAAATAAAGCTGTCCTGTTGGAGAGAAAATTATAATTTGTGGATGAACCATCTCTTTAAGTGAAGACCAAACACTATAATTTCATTTCCACCAAAACCCTTATCAGACCTGCCACCCATTTCTGGGCAAGACCTACTAATTGAGAACCCCTGACGCAGAATTATTCCCCGTCTGATCATAGGAAGATGGTTCGAAGTGAAAAGTGGTCTAGATGGAGCAGTTTCATCCAGTCTTGTTCACATGTCTCCTCCTTAGGCTTTCGGTTCTGGAGAGAACAAAAGCACTGCTGTCTGTGTGGTGCGGAAACGAGTGGTGGTTTCTCATTTGCATGAAACATGCTGCAGTGCTGGACAGCGGGTGACAAACAGGCCTTTGACTGGGTCTGACTCTGTTTTTGCTATGACAGCCTCCTCACCATGACTCTACATTCCCAAACACTCCGGAAAACAGGGCGGCAGCTGCCCACTGAGGTTTGCTGCTTCGTCAGTGTTTCCCATGTTAAAGGTCAACACATTTTGGTTTGAATTTGTTTGGGATTTTTATTATAATTATTCATTTACTTTTTTCTGTTTTGGCTTTTTGAAAATGTTGGTATGTAATTTTGTGAAGTCCAGTTTGTTATGTAACATTTGGGAGTCATGAGGTTTATCACAGTAAATCAGAGTTGGGCAGTTTAAGATTATTTTTGGCTTTTGTTTTGTTGCTACGTTTAAAATATAAAGTCTAAACATGTTTTTTTGAGTCTAATCATAGTCATTATAATTTGTACTATACAGTGTCTTAAAATCACTTCAAATTACCAGATACTTTCAAAAACTATTGGTAATTATTATTCTGGTAATTTTGTAATATGTGGAGGGGACATTTCCACAATATTTACTTAAAATGACCAACAAATTTTAAATAAGCATCAAAATTTAAGAAATGTGCTATATAGATAAACGGTAAAAACAATCAACTTCATGCTAACTGACAAAATTGTTTGGCAAAAAGGTAAACTACATCTTATTACAAAATAAGGCCTTTATTTTATTTTGCAGTATAATCATACTTAATTGCTTCTCTGTGTTTAATTCTTCTACTCATTCATAAATAAACCGGTTTCTTTGTATTATCACAAAAAAACAATCAAAGCACTGAATATAAAACTCTGCAATCTAACATTTTTGTATTTGAATAAAGAGTAGGGATCATTTCGGTTAATTTTCCCAACTGGCAACCGCTGCTCGTATGTTGAGTTATTTTATTTATTTATAATTTTTTTTAAAGTAGGCTATAGGCTACTATAGCATATAATAATTTCGTTTTTTTTTTTTACACATAGTATTGCATTTGCATACACAGTGTTTCCTCTAGGATTTTTTCCAGCTGTCTTTTCCAGGCCTTTTAAACAAATCTACCAACTATGTCGTTATTTCAATGACAAATGTGAGCGCAGTATTACAAGTCAAGATCGCATTTATGTAATATTAGCATGCAAATCTCTTTGCTTGCATGCCGATTTCTTCTGTTTGTGCACAAAACTTCTTTGCAACCCCTTAAATAAACACTGCTGAATTGCGATTTAGTGCGTTTATGTAAAAGGTATGT
Organism: Danio tinwini; assembly: GCA_903798205.1. Classification (NCBI taxonomy): domain Eukaryota; kingdom Metazoa; phylum Chordata; class Actinopteri; order Cypriniformes; family Danionidae; genus Danio; species Danio tinwini. The sequence goes on along the minus strand of CAIGQZ010032903.1, from coordinate 413,267 downwards.
CTCCAACATTCATTAGATTGGCTAGGAATATTTATGAATGTCTCCAATAGACCAGAGTGGCATTAATGCGTCCCGAAGTGAAACGGCTATAAACTCCAGCAAGATAAAGTCTTTGCATGCAGAGCCATAGACCTTTATCTATGAAGTACAATAATGGAAACTGTGTTCATCATAACTGAAAGCTACGTCGTGTTTGCTGGCCTCACGCATCACGCACCTGTCAGTCAGTCAGTCAGCATGTCACCTTAAAGGGTTAAACAAATAACACACAGCACTACTACGATTACAGAAAAGTCCATTCTGTTATAATTCACTTCCCTTTAATACATTTTGGTGCGATTTATAACCCACTATTTAAAAAAAACAAAAAAACAACAACGACTGAATGTTTTAAATGAGAAGCTGTAATGTAGCCATGGCGGGATGCATTTTGGTGTGGCGCCCCTCCATGGAAGAATGAATGTAGCGAAACCATGCATACATGTTTTATAGTTTGTATAGCTATAAAATGAAAGCCTCATTTTGATGAGGAGTTATCATTTTGCAAAAATCAAGTAGCCTATATCATTAAACTTGTCTGATTAAGGCTATTTTAAAAATGGACCTTTTATAAGAACTATTAATAACTTTAATTTTCCAAATGGAAAAAGGTCTGTTTGTTGGTTGTACACTAAATCATCAAAACTATTTCTGTTGTTTTACTGATACCATCAATACCATTTAACCGTTTAAGTGATGCCATTAATCGGTTAAAAAGGCACTCTTTCAGTTAACGGTTAATCTGTTATTATGAGCATCTCTAATAAAGAGTTAAGATAATCACTTACTAAGGACTGGATATGTTTGTCATAACCAGTGAAAAACACTTTAATCAAAGGCATCCAGCAAACTCCTAATCTCATTATGAATTCTGTCATCTTGCTGTCAGTATGTCTGGCTGTTGGCCCACCCTATGCAGGGCCGTGGTGTGAAGGGGTCTTTCAAACTGTGAGCGTGTGTGATTTGTGCAGCGCTTAACCTTTTACAAAACACAGGCTTCCCCTTTCTCTGCTTGGGTCTTGTGGTTTTGACTGGGGATGAGCATGTACAGCTGTCCAGCCTCCTCCAGTGTCAGCTGTACGCCCTCACCCCTACCCTCTCCGCAACCAGAGCCAGACTGGCACGGCTTGTGGGCATATCATGTCTCTTGGCATCCAGCAGGAATAATGATATCTGTTCTTATCTGTCCGTCTGCATGTTCTGCAAAGGATAAAGCCAATCCTATCAGTGCGAGCCAAGCTGTTGATCAGACAAATTAGTGCTGGATGTAAGGATGAGGGTCATTGTGCAGTCAGACGAACAAGGTGACGAGAGGCTGGAAAGCAATACTCTTGTTTGTTGTGAAGCATGTTGACTGATGGGTCATCTGATATAACCACTGCATACGTCATGATCGGGGGCTTTCTCTTGGTGGCCTCATGTGACGTGTCAGATGAGCTCATGAGGCTTTTTTCTGTTGAAGAAATGCAGAGTAGACTAATTGTAGGCTGGGGATGTGCTACAGTCACTGATGATGATGATTAGGTTATGCATGTCTAATAGGTAGGCTAACACGGAATCTTCGCACGCAGAATTCCTGCAGATTTTTGACAGATTTCCGCAGATTTTTAGCCCATCATTAATTCTGTTTATTTACTTAAAGTTAACTATTTCCAGTTAATCTAATTGGATTTGCATTTTAAACATTAAATACAAGTTAAAAAGATATTATTTTTTATTTAACTTATTAAGGTTTTAGTTATGATACTCCCAGAATAATTCCGCAGAAATCCGCTGATTTTTACCAAAATTCTCCGCAGAAATAGCTAAAAACGTCCACAGATTCCGTCTGGCCCTACTAATAGGGTATATGCAGAGCAAAAGTTTATTTTATACTGATATATGTCCAGTGAATGGTTCATTTGACTTTATATATATATATATATATATATATATATATAAAATCAAATTTACCATTCACTGGAAGTATATCAGTATAAAAAGAAACTTTTGCCTAATCATCAATAAGTTTACTTAAAAAAAAAAAGTTAATTTAACTAATAAATTTAACTAATAAAAAATTCTAATTAAAACCAGAATAAGCATCTGACTAATTAGCATTGTTTGCAGTTTAGCTAGCTGATGTTTGTACAGCAGAGCAGAACACACAGAAGATAGCAGTGATGAATGTACTTGTGTAAAAGTAATAGATGTTGTTTATTTCACAGGCAGCACATGGAAGAAAAATAAAGGAGCAGTATTTGATATCTGATTTTCTGGCAACTACTCAATAAAAAATCTCTTCTTTCATAAAATGTCAGTAAACCAGCATTTTATTTTATTTTTTTTTTGATAAAACCTACAGTGTATGATATGCTTTCTCTGCATGGCTCCCAGCAGACCCAGCTATCTCATAGAGTAGTTTATCGTTGTCTAAGAATGTTGACTTCACACACACACACACACACACACACACACACACACACACACACACGCACACACACACACACACATTAAATTATCTCTCTCCCTCCCTCTCTCTCTGTTTACTCTTGTGGTTTAAGTAGGAAGAAAATAAATATTAAATTAACCACTAGGTCTCTGATGCGAGCAAATAATCTTTGCCAAATCAAGATCTACGATCAAATAATATTTGACTCCAAATTGTGTTTGTTTCATATGAACAGAGTTTAGTTTACCATTGTAGCAAAGATACAAGTAAATCCAAACATTTGAGCAGATTGATGCAGTTTATTCAAGGTGGGTAATAATAGAAGCCCAAGAGTGACTTAAAGAAATCTTCAAATATTGTGAGACTGAAATGACCTCATTGACATTTCCTTCTGTCTGGTTTACATTGATATAATTTTTTGAATTGTAGTGCTTTCTTTTTTTCTGAGACGCTCTCTCATATTACACACTCTCATAGCCATGTACGCTGTGCCCTTGTGACCACTGTAAAACCCGAAGCCTTGAGACAAATGGTTTGCATTAGGCTTTAAGACGAATAAATCAGCCCTTCTTTTTCAGCACTGGGGAACAAAGATGGCGCAGCTCCATTGTTTATCTGCTGTTGGACCTCCTAGCAAGGGAACAAATGTCTCTCGATCTTCCCTCCAGTTTTTTTCTCTCTTTCTGACATCTGGCTTTCCAGAAACTGAATGTGCAAAGTAGTCAGAACATTTCAGCAGATCCTGTTCATCTCACAGGAACATTGGTGCTGGGTGAGCTTAAATTATCTTTACCCTTATTATATATGCACTTCAAAATGTGCATTAACACATGTGGATAGAAAACCTTCTATTGATTTTGCACATGGTTATGTTGGTAATGTGAATGTTAACTTAAAACAAACTTAAAATCAGTATTATTGGTAAGAATGATACTGGCGACAAAAATTAGTTTTTTGCATGCATTGACGTTATCTAGTACTTTAAACTCTTAAATGTATTTAAGAAGCAGTGGGGCTATTTGCACATTTTGTAAGATATACTTATATATAAATATATATATATATAAATATAAAAAATATATATATATATAAAATAGTATATAAAAAACATATACAATGTCAGTAGACCTCACCAGACAAAATGTGCTTATATTGGTCATGTTTGCGCTTACTGTGCTGACCAACAGGATGTTTGCTTTCAAAGTGAGTAGGTTTTTGCAAACATAATGCCATGCATAGAACATGCCATTGTTAACTTTCTTTTGAACAACACATCTGGCTTTTCTATGGTGTCACTGCAAATTTTCTTTGTTTTTAAGAGTGCATGAGTACATATTGACCACAATATTTCCCAGAATGCATCTAGGAGTTCCACAAAACAATCTATTTTTTTTTCTTTTGGGGGGAAATAATCAATCAATTAAACAAAAATATATAGGCCTGTCATAATATTTATATTTTGTAATACGATATATTGTATTGCACCAAAATATATTGCGATTAAACTATATTATTGTCATTTTTTAAGACCATTTTATGCCACTCTTTATATATTGACAGAATGACAATATAATGTCATCACAATGCAATTATACTCTTCCAAAGAATACATATCTTATTCTTAACAATTTTTTATTTATTTATAATAATTTTAACAATTTAATAATTAGGTATTAGAATCAGAATCTAAAAACGCGTATCCTAAAGAAATATTAGTAAATGTTAACAAAAAGGTGCAAGGTAAAAAATTTATAGAGGCTGTGATATATGCTATCTGTTTTCAGTTGTCTAACACCCACATCATGGCTATATACTATAGTAATTTATAGTAAATACTGCAGTGTTTTTTAACCATGCTGACACTGACACCTCCAATAGGGATAGAGATGTTGCAGTAGAGGTCTTCCCAGTATACTGTGTTGCAGCTGGAAGGCCATCCACTGCGTAACACATACGCTGGAATAGTTGGGGGTTCATTCCACTGTGACTACCTCTGAAATAGAGACTAAGCTGAAGAATGAATGAATGAATGATTGAGGTCATTTGAAATGAATGAGGTAACACCATGTGTTGTGCGATATATTGATTATTGTGACAGGCCTAAATATATATGATGTTGTCTTAACCACAGGTTGAACGGTTTATCTAGTATTTAGTCTAATTTTAAACAAAGCGTTTACTACTTTAACCAGAAGAAAAAGAGGCCTCCTAAAGAAAAAAATAAACTGCATATAGATGCAGAGAGCAAAGGATTTTCCCTCTGAGACTAGAAAGACTTTGGAATTGTTGTAAACTCAGCCAACTATCGAAAGAGTTTGTTTTCGCTCTGTGTTAATAAAAACTGATGTTGAAACTCAAGCCTTCTGCTCTGATGGGTAACTGAATGGAAATGACTGATTGTCAAGAGCAGTTTATGATGCCCTACATCTGCAGTAGTGCTGCCTGTTCAGTTTCATAGTGCAAATCTGCCATATCTGATTCAACGTCAAGGGTATTATTAGTCTCATCTTCTCTTGAACATGTAACTTTAACTTGCAGAGGGAGCGTAAGCATAAAACAACATGCAAACAATGTTTTAGATGTGGATGAGTGAAAAGTACTTATTGATTAAAGCTTAGTCTAAGCTGATCTACTGGTGATGGTTTGCTATTTCCATCTAAACTCAGCAGCGTTTGATTTAAGGACACTGACCGATCTTAGCTATTAAAATAATTTTAATTATTATTTTTTTGTATTTGTTTAATTGTTTGCTAATTATATTATCAGTATTGGTATTGTGTGTTTAATTGTAAGTAACTCGATTAGATTTTCTAATTGTTGAAAATTTATTTTGTGTTATTTAAATTGTAATAAATCCTAAAATGTTTTTTGTTCATTTTAAAGTGCATTTGTATAAAATAATTTAAGGTAAAAACACACAAAACACTATATTAATCACTTGCAATGCCTCTTACTGTACTACATCTATTTTACTGCCCATTCACTAGACTTTCTCTCAATAGAGTAGAGTTTCTCTCAGAATAATTAAGATCCCACAAATTCTTTGCGTCAAAAGAACAAAAAGCTCAGCTCAGGTAATTCAGAGCTCATTAATCATTGGTGCTGGACAGTCTGAACTCTGAGCTTGCTCTGTTTTCTCTCAGTTCAGGCCTGGAGAAGGATAGACAGCCAGCCGCTAAGCTTGTGCGCTTGTGTGTGTTTGTGTGCTTTGTCAGGCAGATCAGCCTCCTGCTTGCTTTCTCTCTCTTTCTCTTTTTCCTCTGGCCATCTCCTTTCACTGAGTTCTTTGGAGTTGGGGAGGGGTGTGTTTAGTCCGTGTCACATGACGCTGTGTGGGTGGAGTCACCGAGAAGCCTAGAGACTCCAGCTGAGGCTCACACTAGAGGTTTGAGGCTGAGCAGGGACGAGCAGAAGGGTAGGTCAACACTTTCACTCTCTCTTTTTCTGTTTACTCTTATCTTTCACTCGATCTAGCCCAGTATGCTGGTTTATTCCTATCTGTTGTTGTTTTGCTTCTTTTGAAGCATTAACTAGCAGTATAGTAATGTGTTCAAAACAAGTTGGACTTGCTGTGTATAAGTAGTGTATGTGTAAATACATGTTTAAGTGTTATTTTTTTCCATGTTCATGTATGAGGCTCGGCCTGTTTTACATGCTACATGCACAGATGTTTAAGCTGGAAAGTTCTGAGTGTGGAAGATTTATTAGGGCTCTTAAAGCATCTGTGAGTTTGCAGAGGGGGCGTGTTTGCATGTTTCGCTCTTCTTTTCATACTTTACTCTGTCTGCACCTTCTCTCTTGGCCTTGTAATTAAAAGTGTGCAGGTTACAGGCACTCTTGCCCTGTGTAATTTCACCTCTGCAATGCCTTTACAAGGTTTTCTTAAAGGGTTTTGTAGAGACTAGTTTTATTTACAAATATATTTTGCTTAAGGAAAGTTAAGCTTATTTGTTTTTATTATTATTTGAGTATATTAGTAGATATTAGATTTAAAGTGATAATGATTTAAATGTCATGACACTAAAATTATCATTAAATAAATATTTATCTAAGTTTCCATATATTTAACATTTATTTATTTATTACTGTATACTTTTTCATTCTTTATCTCTAATCTGTCCTTGACTGTATATATATATATATATATATATATATA
>CAIGQZ010032903.1:378144-401641 GCA_903798205.1 Danio tinwini | reverse complement strand
ATATATATATATATATATAATATTGATGATATTGATGAATTTACAGAGACTTTCTCAACATGTGTCAGCCCACATCCTGTAGGGGACCAGGAAGAAAGCCACACAGATCTCTTCCTCTCAATCCTGGTCATGTCCATGTCATTATCCAGTCAGCCGTAAAAGAGGAGAAACCCACGTTTTTCTCATCCGTTTCCTTTAACCCTTTCAGCTGTCAACTACCAATCATGACACTTTCACAGGCTTCACAGCTTTTTTTGGAGGCTTAAAAAACATTTGAAAAGCTGTCTTGTGTAATTGCACAGCTTATGTTTGTTCTTGTTGTCAACAGTTTTGACATTTAGCCATAGCTTAGTTATGAAGTCACTAAAACTAAAAATAAATCGTTTAGACCCAGTGTCAAATCTAGCGAGTAGTTGTTGTTGGTCATTTGACTGTTAGAACCTGTGATCATAACTACAATTTAAGTAAAATTTCTTCCTCTTTGTTTTGCTCCTCATCTGTGCAAATCTTTTCATTATGCTATGAGTCATTTTAAACTACTTTTCACTATTTATATAGTCAACGTACTCTCCCAAACCCAGAGCAGCAGACCTCTGAGGGTTTCAGCCCACTTCCACTGAAAACTCCACAGCTCTGTTTGTAGGATTCTTGTGGGATGGAAACGCTTTCCATAATTGGATTTGTTGGGAATATTGATGGTGTGTGTGCCTCTGCTTTACTGTATATGTCTACTAGCCCTAAACCCATCGGTCTTTGTCAGTAATGGAGTGTGGCCACCATGGACCTCTGAACATTTGTTCTGTCTTTGGTGAGGATGAGCAGTGGCATTGAAGTGTCATAAACACCTGCTCGACACATGAGGTTAACGCGTATGCATTTTCATATACGAGTCGAGGTACTGCTAGTGTCTATCATCACATGCATAAAACCGCTATTGATTTGCATTGCAAATTATTGTTGAGCATCTAATTTAACAGACAGAAAGGAATGAAATTCATGCTTTTAACTTGTATAAACTGTAGTTAATCGTCTTTAATAGACTCTTTTAGTGGTGATATGAGTGTGAATTATTCATATAGCTCTAGTTACAAACTTTAATTGTCAAAAACCTACATATATCAATGGTTTAAACCAGTGTTTCTCAACCACGTTCCTGGAGGTCCACCAACACTGCATGTTTTGGATGTCTCCTTTGTCTGTCAGTCTTTGCTAATGTGTTTGGTTAAGGAGACATGGAAAATATGCAGAGATGGTGGTCCCCCAGGAACGTAGTTGAGAAACACTGGTTAAAACTATGCATTTCCACAGGTTTTTTTTAGAAAAATTGTTAGTTTAGATTATTAGTTAGTCTAGCTGTTAAATAAAATGCTGCTTTTTAGAATTGATCACTAAAATGTTCTTTAATGAACCAATATCTCTTCTTTAGTGGCTTCGACATGGTAATTGTATTTTGGAAACTTGTGTAGGCTATTTACGCATAAATAATCGTTATTGTACATAAACAGTAGCTTGCCTGTCTGGTCTGTTCATGTTAGAGTTTGCTCTGTACTAGATATGAACATACTGGTCATGAGATCCATTTCCGAGATCAACAACCATAGTTTCTGAGTCAATTTGCTTAATCATATGACTCCTTTCAGTGCTGGGCTATGTGAGCATGTTCATTTATCTGTGTACAGGAATCTCCATTGAGCCTGATTCCAACAAACTGATACTGAATGTAAAAGGACTCCTTGCAACTGGAATTCATGTTGCCTGAGAGACTTGAAGGAAAGAGACCACAATCGCTTGCTTTCTATCTCTCATGTGATCTTCATCTTGATTTTCCGCATTGTAGAAGTAATGTCACCTTGCTGTCTCAGCTTTCCCTTGGTTGTGTTTCTTCTGGTTGTTGTCAAACTTTCACTTCGAGGTCAGATCCATGAATCTTGCAAAGGTCATTCTGAAGATAACCTCTCGGGACTACTGTTGGATCATTTGTAAGGAATTCCAGGAACTGATATGCAAAGGCTCTGTCCCATCAGCTATGCCGTACAGGTGGCTCGTATCTTGTTAGCTAGAGGAATGGATTGTGAATGACTTCATTTCAACTAAAAGTTTGTTGGCAGAAGAATTCCTCTTTGCGCATTTTAATGTTTTGGCAGCCAGGAGTGATTGCAGTACGTACTATAACAACATAAGGAGTTGGTAAGGTTGTTGGCCAAGTCACATATTTATTTTCATTTCACTCTCCTTCAAACATAAAATTCGATGAGCAGAACATTTGGGAATGTTTGCTGTTCCACATTGTTTTTCACACCATTCTTATCACTCACTCACACTTCTGCTGTCCTCTGCCAGTTTGGGACTCTGATATCCCTCACTTCCAGAAGTTTTTCCACTGTATGCATGACACCATCTGCTTTTACAACCCGAGCATCAGAGATCACTCTCTCCGTCCCAGTGCCGAACGAGCGGTCATCACACCTACACAAACAATATGAGTCTAACGTTGTTTGTGGAGAGTTAACATCAATTTCCCTTCTGCATTGAACTGCTCTCTGTGGGAGGCCAAAAGTTTGCTTGTTCACTCTCTTCTTTTGTGTCTCGTGTGTCGAGTTGTTGATTTTCCCAGTCTACTGGAGTCTTTCTAACCGGCTGAATCTTGCCTCCATCTTTTGTAGTTTGCCAGAGCTTAATCATAATCTTTCATATAATTGCATGCATGTTGTCGTATAATGCATATCCTCAGGCTTATTCCAGGCAATACTTAGTGTCTTTATTTTTTGTACCTCTGAGAAGTTTGTAGATAAGTATATGGCTGCCCTTAGTAATGACTATTTTTTTCCCCCATCTTTGCAATGGTAATGGTAACTTTGACTAGTAGAGGACAAGATAAATAAATCATCTTCACATTTTTAGTATTTGGAATCATACTTTATGATGGGGAATATGTAAGGAGAAGAACAAACATATTAAAAGAGTTCACAGGAAATGTCCTATCAGCTGAAGTTAAGATATGTCTTCTGTTTGTATGCATTTGTTATACAGCTCAAGCCTGTCTGGTCATCTGGGGTTCCTCTCCAAAAATGAAGAGCTGCTTGATTCTAGAAATCATATAGGTGCAGTTTAAGCTATATAAGCTGCAGATGCACCATATATGCAGCATGTGCAATAATGAGTTTTCACTTATTTTAAATAGATTGTTTTAGGTCAATAGGAGACATGCATTACCAATCAGAAACTAACTAAAATCGAATTCCCTTTTGTTCACCAATGCAGCATGTATTCAAAGCACAGTAAAAACACTCATATTGAAAAATATTATTGTAGTTTATATTTTTGTTCACCTAGATGCATATTGTTAATCCTGTGATTCAAAGCTGAATTTCCCGTCTTTAGTGTCACATGATTCTATAGAAATTAGAACCTACACTGGTCTCACGGTTCGGTTACAATTATCATGTCATATCAAATTGAACCAAATCTATCTCGGTGCATCTCGGTGCATTGACGATGCTTTCCATATACACACTTTTATATTTTACTCTAAGCACAAGAATTCTTGTCTTAAAATGTATAAATATTTATATTTATAAATTATTTGTAATACAATTTTGTCATTTGAAACAAGCAAGGTCATGCACAGAACAACATGAGCATTTATAGCAAATAAAGAAACGTAAATATTATCCCGCTTTCTGAGTGTTACACCCCTATGATTGGTCACACGCTCAACAGAAAAGACTGCGGTTTGGCTCTAACTCTCTGGTGCGGTTCACCGATGAGTGACTCTTTATAAACGGCAGTGGCAATCACAGCTGATGCGTGAAAGACGTGGAGAAAACTCGCCCTGCAGACACGCTGGAGTCTGATCCACAAGTATCTCTATAACAGCCAAGAGTAGAGGAAAAGTTACCTCACGACAGCAGGTCAAATGTCCACAGTGAGTGATTGAGAGAGAAATGGAGTTTACTTTCATTTTCTCAATTACAGTGAAATAGGGGCTTCTGCTGTAACTTCAGTGTCAGTGAAAGACTGTCCAGCAAAAACACACGCAGTGAATTGTACAGAGTTTCTGTGTTTTTAAGTAGTTACAGTGTTTTAATTACTTGCGGTCTCCTCGCTCGCCATAGTTAGCTACCGCAAAATAGTGCATATGAGATAAATGACGTCAGTACGTAATAACTGGTTATGATTATTACTGAACTGATACCGAATTGTCTGCGTCTGCATCGCGGTGCACTGAAGAAACAATTAATTTTGACATCCCTAATGGAAATCATTCTAATATGCTGATTTGGTGCACAAGAAATATATCTTAGTAATAATACTGTTGCCATTTAAAACAGTTCGAAGATTTTGCGTTTATGCGACTCATCTATTTTTAAGTAGATTGTTTTAATGTATTGTATAACTAAATATGCACGCTTGTTCTCCCACTTTAAAATTTTACGTTATTATATTTTTTGCATTTGAAAAACTGTATAATTAATTTTTGTGAGCTACATTTGCTTACTACATTTAAAATGTTTGCTTAATAACTTTATTATATTGACAATTACTGTAAATTATGTACAGTTTAACAGCAAATCTGTTATCTTTTAATGGCCATAATATTAAAATGATATGCACTTTTTCTGATGAGTTGTTTATGCCCACGCAGCCCTATTAAAGAAACTGTGCTAAGCTGTTCCATACATCCACTTTGACTAAATAAAACGTGTGTGTATAGAGGACCACTCAAGATGGCATTCATTAGAAATGGCCCAAACAGAAAGATGCTAATTCATGAAATATTGTCTCACAGCTTGACCTGAGCACTGTAGACTCCCTTTAGTCTGGGATGAGACTGTTTCTTCCTCCGTACACTCCTCTGGGTCTACTTTACAAGTGTCCCACCTCAGACACAGTCTGTGATTTGCAACCTTTACCTTAAGCTAAGAGGAATAAATCAGTTGTTCAATCTGACTTCCTCTACTTTTTGCTGCAGAGTCACTGGCAACTATTTGTAAAGCTATTAAATGTTTGGAGACCGGGAGACAGCGTTAGAAGAAAGATTTTTTTTTTTGCCTCTAATTGGAAACAGAGAAGGACTAATACTGTCCAGCACTTCAAATGGAAAGTTTTGTTTGGGTCCATTGGGACTATAATATCATGTTGGGTTGTTTAACTACTCACATTTTGCAAAATAGCTCATTTTAAAAATGCATAGAGTAAAAGGTAGTTGAATTCTCACTGATGATGATTATAATAGCTGTGTGTGTTGTTTATAATGGCAAGAACTTGGGTTTGCTTCTCATTATGTCAGAAATGTAAAATGTTTTGTTTCTGATGAAGGCTTGGAAATGTATTCGTCATTTGTATGGATCCCATGTTGGTTAAAAACAAGGCTTGGGGTTCCAGCATTCTCCTGCAGGAAACGGCTAATCATCGACCGCAGGACTGTGTGTTCACCTCTCTGCTCACCCTGAGCTTGTTTTTCCCTGCGGGGGTGTAAGTGTTCAGTTGGCCCGTCTTACTGTTATCTCCTCAGGCATGGAGTCTGTCAGCGGTGGAGGCCCCCAAACCTGTCAGTCCACACTCTGTCTGTCACAGCATTCACTTAGTGGCGACTCACAGGAATGAGAGACGATTGCATACATTTTCAGTCCATGCCTTTGATCTTGCTTTATTAAAAAACACTCTTAAAAATTTCTTTCATTCAAAAATGAGGAATTACATCATTTACATGTGCTTTTGTTTCTAATCCAAGCCTTTTTTATTTTGTGAAATGCTTAATTTTGTTTGGTTTTATTTGTTAATTTTTTTTATGTACTACATTGTATGTATAAATACTAATCATGTGCAGAATTTAAGTAAAAATTAGTTGACAAGTATATAAAATATGGTCTCAGAATCATAAAAAAGGCTTTAAATGTTTGAATACAAAGGAATCAATTATGAATATTTGTTTTGTAATTTTACTGTTATACAAATTAAGCATTCACAATTAATCAAATTAAGCACAAATTAAACAAATTTTATAAATTAAATGTGTATGTTGGTATGTATATATATATGAATGTATTTTTTACCAAATAAATAAAAAAATTATAATTATTATTATTATTATTATTAAATTCTTTAAATTTTTAGCTACATCCATTCTTTAAATTTTATTGAGATGTGTTTTAAGTGTTTTACTGAATTAATTTTATTAACACAGCAGCACAGCACATACATAAATATCCACTTTGTGAGAGAATGTAAAAGCATTGAAATGTTTCAATGTGAACAGGTCCATGTTTGTGTACAATTTTTTTTTAAAAAGAGTATGTTTAAAAAAAGATTAAAAAAATAATATAATTACACAAATTAAATGCCATTGGTCATACTCTTTGGTGTAACACTTAATAGATATAAAACTATTGTTTGCATAGTGTTGTTTAAAGGTTTTGTGCTCTACATGGGTTTTATATTGTTCAGTTTCGTCAATAAACTTTTTTTTTTATAGTCTATATAATAATTATATATATAATTTTTTTGTTTATATTTATAATTTTGTTATTTTGGTTAGTTTGCACACTTGAATTATCATAAATTGTCAGTAGTAGTGGTCTGAAAGGCTGGAATATTCTTTACTTTTGTTACTTTAAAGGTGCAGTATGTAAGTTTGACACCCAGTGGTTAAACTAGGTATTGCACTCCTGGATCAAAATAAACGCAAGCGCAGGTTGCCAGGTTGAGTACAGGAGTGAGTGATTTTAACTGTGTTCTAAATAAAAGCAACAACACGCGATAGAAGGAATATTTTCCATATTAAAAGGAGTTTTGGTTCTAAGCAACACCTCTAATTAATATATTAGAAACAGCTTCTATTTCTCACAGCTGAACATGTGAAACCTATGACAGTGATCACCTCAGGTAAACCTTGTGTACTTTATTCAGTGCTAAATGCTTACAATGTCAGTTTGAATCGATTCTAAACCTTACCATTTCGTGAGTGAGTGCTTATTCTGTGCTTCTGAAAGATTTTTATTTTTATTATGCAAACAGCCTAAACTGCTCATCACTGCGTATCTCGTCACAAAGCGTGTTGTTTGCACAGTTACAATGTAATCTGCTCACCTAATGTTTACGTTCGTAATCTTTATATCATTTACTAATAAATAATTTCATGTGAAACTGAATCACTCTCTTTCTACATCTGATACTGTCCATTTTGGTCACGAACGCATGCTTTGACTCTTTCTGAAAAAATGTATGAAATACGCTGTTTTAAAACAAGGCAACCCGGGGTACTGAAATGTAATTGGCTAAACTGGCATTGTGCAGGTTAAATTTACCTAAACAAAGATAGCGTTCCGACACGGACAAACCATTTTCAAAGCAGAATATCTGACTTCAGCATTGTTTTTCAGTTAAACAAGTATGTTCACTTTGGATGTTTCTTAAATATCTGCACACATATTATGGTATTTTTATGCTTTAGAAGAGTCAAAAACTTACATACAGCACCTTTAAAAAATTTTTTTTATCTCTGATAGTAAAGAATTATTTTTCTTTGAAATATTGACTTAACGTAATAATTAAAATCACAAACTTTAAAACTATAATTGTATTAATATGAACAAGTAATGCGTGTCAAGGTGGCTCAGTGGTCAGCGTTGTAGCCTCACCGCAAAAAGGTTGCTGATTTGAGTCCCGGGTGGGCCAGTTGGCATTTTTATGTGGGGTTTGCATGTTCTCCTTGTGTTCGGTTTACCCCACAGTCCAAAGACATTTGCTATAGATGAATTGAATAAACTAAATTTGCTGTAGTGTATGTGTGTGAATTAGTGTGTATGGGTGTTTCCCAGTACGCTGGGTAAAACATATGCTGGATAAGTTGGCGGTTCAGTGGCGACCCCTGATGAATAGAGGGACTAAGCCGAAGGAGAATGAATGAATAATTTAATTAACAGCAACAAAAACAAAACAATAATAGTAATAATATTTAGATTATCAAATTACCTGCCTTTTGCCAAAATTGTAGTTTTTGGACCTTTTGTGTTACTTTCTTGTGCTTTTGCACTTGAAGATGCTTGAAATCTAGAGTTCCTGTACTAAATACTTTGAGTTGTATTGATTAACATCAAGGTGAGATAATAAGAATAATTAAAATTTGGGTAAAATAATACTTTAAATTACTGCAGATTGTTTCATTTATAATACCCTTAATGCTGTAATAATTTTTTCCCTTTTGACTTTAGAGATATACCCAGACATTGAAGGTCAATTTGTCTAATACTTTTCAGTTGGAACATAATCTCCACAAGCTGGCTGTACTATTTCATATTGCCCTTTATTAAGTGTTTTTTTATCATCTCAGATGATGGGATTTTAATGTCTTCCAGCTGTTTTGCTAATTTGGCAAAGTTGTAATGTTCAGGCTAATGGTAGTGGAGATTTATGGGGTCGCTGTGATTGTGCGCAGGCACCTGTGTTCACAGCTCCTTTTACAGGCATAGATTTCCATTCCTCATGACAGGCTGTGGGGTCAGCTTACTTTTCTGAATTGCACAATAACACTCAGGAAAGACGTCACACATGGTCCTGGATGAAGGGAATCCGTAGATCTGTAGGTCAGCTTGTTTCCTCTGTTGTGACTCTGCCGGTTGTCAGGGAGTTTAAATATGCACCTCGGTTTATTCCATTAGTTGCTGAAGCTGTTTTAAAAACAGATGCATACAAAAATGTGTCATAGTCAAACATTTCCACAAAATGTTCCTGTGAAGGAGTTATATTTATAGTGCATTGTCAAAAACACACTGTGATTAAACTCAACAAACTGCCATAAAGAGTTCTGCTCTCGAATCACAGAAGAGAAAGAAGGGCTCAAATGACTTGTGTGGTCAGTGAGTTAAAAACTAATGTTTGTATTTGATCAGGATTTGTGCTGTTTGCAGATTCCTTTGTCAATACAGGTGGGCTTTCTGCATGGAGACCTCTAGCTATTGTCAAAAGCTCTCCTTGATTGAGAGTATTAAGATGCCGGACATTACTGTGAGCCAAGGAGGATCTGCTCCAAATCCGTCTAAGGGCAGCGAGTGAATGCTCTTTTCCTGAACCACATGGACATTCTTTGTGAAGAGCTTGTTTGTAGAAAATGTTTCGGCAGAAAATAAAAATGCTTATGAAATCACAATCTGAGTTTGACATGTCAAAACATGCACTTAAGTTCAAATAGGGCTGCACAATATATCATTTCAGCATCGATATTGCAATGTGTGCATCCGCAATAGACACATCGCAAAGATATGTAATGTCCAGTATGAATTGTAGTTGACCGGGAACTACAGATTTGTATTTAATCACAGTATTTATATGGAATTTATGTGATTTTAAAATAAATATATATATTTTAGTTTTTTTGCTTAGAAGTTTTGTCTCGTTTCTAGTCCAAATATCTACATTTCAAAGCAAAAAAAGATTTTCATTTTCTCCATCGACTGATAATTTAGCTTGTTTTAAGGAAAAACTCTTCATTTCTTCTTTTATCTTCTGGTGGTGAAAACTAAACAATGTTTTTACTAGCTCTAAGCTATTAGGATCAGAAATGAGGAGAGCAAAGTAAAAAAGCTTTTTTTGCATTGTGATTATTCAATTTCTGTACCTGAATTCTGTTGGACTCCCCAGAAAACCATCAACTAGAGCTATTCAAGCTGTCTTGTGAAACTGTATTTATATCTCAATATTAATTGCAGAAAAATAAAATATTGCAATATCTGATTTTTCCATTATCATGCAGCCCATTTAGCAATAACACACTCAGTTGATCAAAAGTAGGGATGCATCAAATTTTCAGCCAACAAATTGATTGGCCATAAAAGACCATTCAAAGGCCAGTTTGTTGCTGCATTGATCAAAGTGCAAGAGCAGCGGAGTGTGTGTGCCTAGTCAAAGTTCAAAATAGCTCCATATTCTACTCTGTGGGTATTTTGTTCATGAACCTGTATACTCATCTGTGCATAAACCCCACACACTGGCCAGAAAAGCAAGTTCTGCTCAAATAACCCTCTAACAGGACATTTCTATTTAATATACCTGGTTCTGCTGCTTACAAAAGCACTTATTGAGGGTTTTCACATTGTTTTTGTCAGTAAAGCCAGTTCTTGTAAACCTCAAGCTTTTGCTGATTCATACATGTATAGAAATATCTGGTGTCTGTATTGATGTATATGCTTTCTAGTTTGAAGTTTAAGAAGCTTTTTCTGTGGCCAGTGTATGAGAAGTCCTAAGATCTGCCTCTAACATCCTGTCAGTGGAAAAGAGCCCTTAGGAGCTTTGCATGAATGTCATTACAAAGCATCAGCATGAAATGACTTTCTTTTCCCCCCTTGTGTATATTAATCAATTCCTCTGAGTAAAAAAAAGTACATACTGTTCTGCTGCTTGTCTGTCTTTTTTGAGTTTTTTTTTTTCTTTTGGACATTCATACATTGACAATGCAAGTAATCAAAATCGACATTCAGAACCTAAAATTGATACATTTTCCAGGTTATTTTTTTTTCAATTACTTTATCGCATGTAGAGTCACGTGACCCACTCTGCAAGGCTGAGGCTGGTTTATACTTCCGCTGCCACTTTGCAGCCACATCTGATCTCTAGTCAGATTTAAAATTATCATAGATAGTAGATAGTGTGTGTTTCCTTTAATTATTTTATAATCAATCAATCTATCTATCTATCAATCAATTTAATGCACCTTACATTCAAAAATCTCTCACTTGTAATAAGTGAGCATATTTACTGTACAAAACTTGTCAGTGAACTATAAGGCAAAAAATAAAATAAATAAAATAATTGTTCATTAACCGTAATCGAGTTCTAATGTCCATTTAATCGAGATTTCGATTTTTAGGCCAAATCGCCCAGCCCTACGATGCAGTGAGCTTTTACTCAGTGTGTGATATTTTTGACACTGCTTTATCTCTATTTAACCTCTGTTAGCAATGGCTAAAGGGCTAGAGATGGACTTTTAAACACATTCACATCAGGCCCATTGCTCTTTGACAGTCTGTGTTCAGTTTGTGTTTTCACAGGAGGAGGTAGCTAGGATGGATAAGAGGCAGAGGGTTAAGAAAGCGATTTCCTCAATGACCTTACTGAGGAGGTTTGAAAGGAACTGAGGAAGTGGTCTGTTGGTCATCACATGTGGAAGTTAGGTGTGACTGCTCAGTGGCTCAGCGTAACTACAGTATAAACAGTGTGCTGGTGAAATATGATTCTCTATTCATGCAATATAGCCTTCTTCATAGGAAAAGTGCTGTTGGCACATGTCTGCCATCTGTTCCCAGAATACTTAATCAGAGCAGAGAGAGAGCCGAATCAGCTGTCTGAACACAGGTAAGAGTCTGAGTGGTGCAGGAAGCTCCTATTCCATGATGAAGTGGTACTTTGGTCTTTATAGAGTTGTGTTTTATGGCTATGCCCTCTATTGGAAGCCTAAAGTGCAGTCCTGTAAGCATATTTGTCAATTTACTGAGTAAAATGATCTGTATTTGTTATTTAGTATGTTATTATAATCAGTTATTAAATAATATTAAAGATTTTTAGTTGATGTTAGATTCTTATGTCGAGTTCAGACTGCACGATTTTCGTGGTGTCACAGATGTTTTCATACTGCAGGACTATCTGGGGTAGTGTTCTGTCAGAGCTGTGTTTACACTGCAAGATGGATCGGTGACAGGGGGTTTCACACTGCATGAATTTACAATAGGAAGAAACAAAGACAAACTTTGTCTTGGTCTGCAAACTTCGTCTTACAACCAAACATGCAATAAGTGAAATGGAAACAATGCGATGTCGCGTAGTATATATTTTGTTATTAACTACATAATGAGAAAGAAGCCTTTAGTGGGATAAAAAATTTACTTATTTTACTCACCTTGCTTTTGAAGGGAATTAGCAGTTTCTCTTAAACTTTTTTCTTTTTCGACCTGGTTGCTCACATGAAATGTCAAACAGATGTGGGTGCTCCTGTCAATTTTCCATTAGTTTTTCCGCCATTTCTTGGGTCCAAATAAACTGAAAATGAGCACTTTTAACTTCTCCCCAACCCCCCGCTGGCCTGCAGTTAACCATACTAGTGGATGCTGCTCTCTCATTGGCTGTAGGTAATCGTTAATGTTATTTTCAGTCAATGAAAATGTCGATGTCTGCAACTCATCTGCGATTCTCTGTTCATTTCTTTGATAGTTCACACTGTGTGATAGTTACTCACGTAAATGAGCGTGGATTTGCCTGTGATTTCAGCCATCTGCCGATGATTTCTCAACCTGTCTTCGAGTCAAAATCGGGGCTAAAATCATGCACTGAACCCAGCATTATGAATATTTGCTTATTCTTGAAGTTAATCTTTTAAAACACTAATAGTTACACTAACATGGCAAATCACAAAAACGTCCATTTTTCACATTATTATTATTTCTAAATTCATCACCTAAACACAATTTTACTTTTATTTTTTATATTTGTATATTTATTTACACATTTAGACATTTGTTTATCATTCAGTTCAATTCACCTTTATTTCTACAGCGCTCATACAATGTAGATTGTGTCAAAGCAGCTTCACATAGAAGATTATAGTAAATTGAAACAGTGTCAGTTCAGTTTTCAGAGTTTAGGTTCAGTTCAGTTTAGCTCAGTTTAGTGTGGTTTAATATTCACTACTGAGTCCAAACACTGTGGAGCAATTCCATCGATGCACAGCTCTACAGATCCCGAACCATGCAAGCCATAAGTACGTATTACTAAAATAAATATATTTTTTATCGGTTTGTTTATAAATTGTGTATTTAGACATTAATTTATATTGACATTTAATTTTATGAAATCCTGACTCTAATATTGAGCAATTTTTTAATAACTGTATCCATTTCATACACCGTATGTACACAGACACACACTCACACTGCTGTTATCAAGCATTTGTTAATCAGAAATATTTCTCATTTAAATGATAGCATTAATGCGCATATTTTATGCCCATAACTTGAATAGCTGGTTGTCTGTTTTTTGTCATAAAATATGCCCTTGTCTCTAATCACCACGTCAAGGTGAAACATGAACATCTATTTCTGCTCACCAGTTCGGTCTTGTTATTCTGTAAACTGCGAACAAATATTCTAAACGTATCAATTACTTTCACAACAAGTTTCTGTGCTGCCACTCGCCCTGGTGTACCTGTAATAATGTCGTGTTGGAGAGTCTCCAGGGACGAGTGTGTCTTTTGTGAAGTGAGGAATCCAGTGGCTGTGGGTCTGTTGGCTCAACGCCCTGACAGGGTGGAGAGGAGCCGAATGGCTTTCTGAATAACTGTACCGAGCCCAGAGAGCTGCCAGTGGATCAGGTTACTGACTTGAAGAATTTTGAACTGCTTTGTCTGCTGGAAGGTCCTGCTGATCCATGGGGCTCACTTTGGGGCCGCAGGCTCTGTGGTGGGGCCCTCTGAGGAGCTGCACGCTAGGGTTCCATTGACTTCTGTTGCATTTCCTGACTAAAATATTGTGTTTCTATCTCCTGTTGTTTTTCTAGTTTTTAATTGCCCAGTTTTAGTTTTTTTTATTACACGAGTATCTTATCTCTGATGTATCTCCTCACTCCTGCTTGTGGAGAAACCTCACAAAACCGAATTGATTACTGAATTTTGTCATGAAGATGGCTGTTTAATTTTCTGTTTTAAATCTCTGGTATTTCTTATCTAGTTCTTTGAAAGTGTCGTGTGATTAGCCTGTGGGACATTCCTTTTCTGTAATGCATGCAATGCTGAAAAGGTGAACAACGTTGCAGAATCCAGTCCTGTAGACTCATTTAGCTATGTGTATTGTGGAATCACACAGAATTTGTATTCAATTTTGTTTGAATACATTACATTTGAATACATACATATGGAAGAAAAATCATAACATTTCAGTTGGCATTCTTTTGTTACTAAAATGATAGTTCACTGAAAGTTTTAAATTCTGTTATGATTTAATCTCCCTCCACTTGTTCCAAACCTGTTTGTTTCCTCCTGTTGAACACAAGGACGTTTCTGAAGATTATTAGAAAGTAGCAGACATTCAGACTTTCATAGCATTATTTGTTCCTTTTATGGATATGATTTTCAGCAGTCTTCAGAATATCTTCTTTTGTATTTAAAGTTTAGAACCACACAAGTGTCCAGTGTGTATGCCCAGTAATCTGATGGAGATCTATTATTATTTTTGTTGCACCTGTATGGAGGCTGTGTTAACTGAAGCATCTCAGTCACTTACATAACTTTAGGAAACAATAAAATAAAATGAAAATTTGTTTTCACCACAAACATTTAAAAAAAATTGCACTGCAAATCAGTGTTGGGCACCTACTATACAAGTAGTGACCCTACTAGCTTAACTACATGTCTCAGTAGAGTGACGGTAGCGTCGCTACTTTCTAAATCAAATAGCTTTTCTGTAGCAAAGCTATTGTTTTAGTCAAGTAGCGCAGTAGCATCCACACAAGCTATGTTTACCAATCGCAAATCAATAAGTGACGGCACTGACATTCACTGAGCTGTGAGGCTGGTGTCTAGCCCATGAAAATAAATCCATATGATGGAGAGAATAATGATTTCTTCTTCCTGTTTTACGGTGGTCAACAACAAACATTTTAGTGCGTTGCTGCCACCTCTCACTCTGGTTGGTAATGTCGCCAACCAAATAGGCTGATGAGAAATTTGCTTGATTGAAAGATGACTGTGGGAAAGGACAGAGGAGTATATATATGTGTATATATATATTTTACTGTAGTAAAGGCTAAAGTATATGGTAATTACTAATAGTTCATGATACTACATGTAGTGTAATTCATTAATGAAGAGTTGTAAATATATATACAATATAATGCTTATTCCTAAATATTTTCCTTTACTATAAATTACTATAGTATTTTAAATGTGTAACACCTGGTTTTATTAGATTTTTTGTTTTTTGCTGTTATATAGGCCCTAATATAATTTGTTTCCAGCATATTATTTGCAGTAAATAATTTAACTGAATAATTATGCCTCATATTTCATTGACCGTTTTATCGATCACTAAGATATGATTGACTTGGATTTAAGTTGCTACGATTTAAAAATGAAAATTGCAAAAATAGCTAGATGTAGCCAAGCTACTTGTGCCAACTAGCTTTTAGCTTAGCTTGCTACATTTCCCAGAGGTTAGCTTTTACTGTAGGTAAGCTTCATTTTGAGTAGATAATAGCTTAACTCACTACATTTTTCAAGTAGCTTGCCCAACACCGTTCCAAATGATTTCTCTCATTTCCATCTGTAATGATCACACCTGCAGTTATTTAGCAGTATAATCTTATTACGTATTATTTGGACAGTTGAATGTGCTTCATAGAAATGCATTTGCATTTACATCTTAAATTTAAATATGGTCCGAATGTGTCCCAGGTCACCTGCAAATGTAGTTTCAGCAATCCAATAATAATTCAGATCCAATCTTCTTGACTTCCGATGCAGTCTAGGGGGATCCCAACCCGATCCCATCACAGAGGAGTCTCAAGATTGTTACGCTCTAAATAATGTCAGTAGAAAAATGTGGAAAGGGGCTCTTTTACATGATGGATGCATTCGAAGAGCGATGAGAACATTTTTGGCCTAATAATACACCTCAAAAAATGGATATTTATTTAAATCGAGAAGTAAAAATGTGCTAGCTGGCTCAATGCCGGAGATAGTCCCCTGTTTATTATGTCTATAGTCCAGCTGTGTAGAAGCACATTCTCTCTAAGAGTTTCTGTATTAGCTTATAAAACACCCTGTAGTGTAAATGCTGTTGACTGCAGTGGAGTGCATACAAGCATTGACTAGTACCTCGTGATAAATGGCTCCTCATTGTATCTTCTTTGTGTGTCTGCAGGGTCAGAGGTCACTTCTAGCTACAGCAGCAGTAGCAGCAGCAGCAGCAGTAGCATCATGGCAGATTCTATTATCTCAGAGATTCCCCCATCCATGTGCCTGGAGAAACCCAGTGTCGACTTCAGCTATGTGGGCATTGATGCCATCCTGGAGCAGATGAGGAGGAAGGCCATGAAACAGGGCTTTGAGCTCAACATCATGGTAGTGGGTAAGTTGATTTATGAGATAGTGTTGAGATTAGTCATGTAAATTAAATGGTACTGAAGCAGCAGAGGGGTTATTTCAAAACTCACTAGATTTATTTCAGACACAAGTCAAATTTAATTTTAATCAGAATTTGTGTTTTTGGTAATAATAGCTTGGCTATAAAAAAGCTCTGTAATTTAGGCATTTGGTGAAATTGCTTTTAAAAAACGAGTGAAAGTGTCATAAATTTTAATTGAAGAGAAGCGTTTACTTTCTCGAACCTTTAATAAAACAAGCTTATGGTAATCAAAGCTTCAATTTTCCATAACACTAGCAACCACACACCTACGCTAGGCAATTACATGCAGACTTTCATATGCAGTGCTCAGTTAAATGCCACAAGTCTTTTTTTATATTCATTCATACATGTTAGTCTATTTTTGTGTGTGTTTAATCTCGAGGCTCACAAGGCATGTGCTACTCCAACATATCAGCGTTTAAACTTTTTAGTCCAAAAGGTGCAGTGTTAATTTTGTTAATTCAATAACACCTACTATAATGCATTTGATAGTTATGAACTTGCATATTATTCATTGCTACTGTAACTTCTGCTAGTTCACTTTAGACTTTTGGTGTCAGCTTCAAGTTTTGAATTTGATTGTGCGGGTAAAAAATTACATAGTGAGTAAGAATCGTAGTAAAAATTTGGGCTGTATTGTAACGGTGCACCCACCAGCCCCCGACTCCAACTCCCAACCCCATTCCTCAAATATGGAATTGGTTATGATCTTCCAAAGACAAGCCATCTATCCCCCAGAGCCCCACCCCTAATTTTCCCTGATGTACATCTAAACACTGAAGAGCAAATCCATCGATGCGCAGTAGTAGTCAGTAATACTTGACAGACTGCATGCTTCTGGAAATATTTCCACTTTGACATGACCGATGTGTTGCACTTATTACTTCAGTCACCTGTCAGACTTTATGCTTTCAGTTTAGGAAAACTACAGATAGAGATGATCATGGCAAACAGTAATTCTGTTTGTAAAGATCTCTGACCAATGCAGTTCTATGATTAGGTTTGGGCAACACACTGATTCCAATTTCAGATACTGTGACATGGAGTAGTATTTGAATGCAGCAATAGTGTCCTCTATAGCCCAGCGCCAAGTGTTTGTGACCATTTGTCAAATCAAGGTGAACCCCTAAACATTACGTGTGAGCAATGGTAATAATGAAGCTGGCTTTATGAACACCACTAATTAGCAAAAAGCCACAAGAGGCTATAACATTTTAAAAGTGCCTTGAGCAGTATGCAAACTAATGGTCAATAATTACATTTATTAGTAATAATGACCATCATGAACAATTATTTCAGCTAGAAGAGAAAAGTTCATTATGTTGCTGTAGACAGCTCGTTGTTGCTAAGCAACGTAGTAACGTGATGCATTAATGTAAAAAACACCACTGACTTGCAGTCGTACATCTGCATATATTGGCTATTCTCAGACCATAGGTCTTCAAACGTGACTGGTCCAATTAATTTATGGAGCTAGAGCAATTTTATAATCACAAAGCACAAATTAATCTTCTGTTTTCCTTGTGAAAATAAGTCAATATGTATCCGTTTTTTTTTGTTTTGTTTTTTTTTTTTTGTTTTTTGATGATCAGCTTACATTGTTTTAAAAGTCACTCGCATCTGATTGTCTGCATTTACACTGGAGCAGGCACTTACTGACAGCTGATAATAAGATAAGGCTGGTGCATTCTGGGAAATTTTCTTACCTCTTGGTTTTGAGTGCGGTCCTGAAAAATCTTTGTTCAGAGGACTATTCACCCCTTCCCCTTAGCCCTACGCCTTCAAGCTATAGAGAATTGGGACACCCCTACCCCTTGGTGTGAACGCGCAAAACGAGGGATAGGGGTAAGGGGAAGGGCTAAGGGGTAGAATTGGGATTGGGCCTTAAGGTTTGGGACTGTGCTGAAGTCTGTTCTGAAATGAAAGCGTCAGTGTTGACGTCATTCGCTACTGTTTTTAATTATGCGTGACTCGCATTGACAGGTGAAAGTCCGATCTATCTGCTTACACTGCAGACATTAGGGCCTGGATCCAATTCATATCGGATAGATTTCGACATATGAACAAGGACTGAATCTGATTTGAGTAAATCGAAATTCATGTGAATTTTATTTTATTTATTTATTTTTTCCGTCTTTGCTTACACATACATGGGCAAAATCTAATCTGTGCCACATGGGAGAAAAAAATTTAGTCACTTCAACAATGCAGTGTAAATGCAGCCAATGTGTATATTGTAAGGATGTTGCATGGTCTAGTTGACTAAACGATACAGTTCCTACTAGTTGACACACAAAATTATTTAGATTACCATCATTTAAACATTATATTTAACATAAATGAATAATAAAATAAAGTTAAAATGAAATGTTTGCAAAAGAATGCATTTTGTTTCGTAAAATGGTATCTGAATGCAGGCTACCTCTTCTGACCTTGCATGTGTTTTCTTTGTGTCAGTTGCGGGGAGCTCTAAAATGATCATGTGAGCAAAGAGTGGGAATAATCAGAATTATAAGAGAACGAAAATGTTTTGTGTCTGAGAGCTTTCTTCTGGGATAATAAAACAATATAGATGAGCTGGAGCTCTGCTGGATAGAGCTGTCTATCCTGCAACCTTGGAGGTGATACGTGACCTGGATAGCATGTAGTAATTGAGCTTGGTTGGCCTGCGGTGCCCTCCTTTCAAACTCTGCATTAGCTTGTGTTATTCATGGGAAGTATGCCTCACAATCCACAACTGTCCAGGGGCTTTACGAAACTCTTATCAACTTGATTATTTACACTCCTGCAAGGGGTGTCCTGTCTTTCACCAGACCATATTGATATATTAATTTCACTGAATAAAAATGTATGGCCTGGGTAAGTTAAATGGCATTACATTTATTTATTTATTTTTTTTTTTACTTTATAACCTACATTAACTATTTTTAAAGCTGTTTTAATGCCATTTCATGATAAACATTCTTACTGTTTTTATGTGTATTTAATGCTGGCTAACATTATATAAAATATGAATATTTCTCTAAGGTTATACATTGATTTTATTTTATTTATCATTCTGCATTGCTGTTATTAAGGACCCCCCTAAAATTGATGATGATAATAACAATAATGTGAGTCAAGTGCAAGACTAAATATGATCTTTTAGTCTAGTTGATAAGTTACAAATGCCTGTTTAAATGACTCGTAACGCACATCCCTTGTTATATTGAGTAATAGGCAAAGGTTTTAGGGCACCTGGTGGTAGTGTTGTGTTTCAGTCCCAGCAGAAACAGTTGTTCTATTAAACTTCTGATGATTTATTTGGTGTTTATGAGAGGAAATAACTAAGCGCAGCACTGTTGAAAACAGCTAAATGAACCTGTACTTGCACAAGTCTGCAGCTGGATTCTCACATGTGGTTCTCTGGGTCAGTGTGGCCAAACTTGCTGTTGACTTAACCCAGTCAGAGCTAAGAGAGCCAACCCTCGGCATTGGCGTTCCAATTTCCAGCTGCAACTCCTGTCTCTCATTCCATCACATTTTCATGAGGAAAGTGTCAGAAAGCAGAAAGAGGCTCTGTTTGTTGGCAGAATTGGGGAGTAGGAATGCAGCAGGGCACATCTGAATCCAATGTCAGTGGTGGGATTGAATGACAGGGTGTTTAGAGAGCGAGAATTAGCAATGCTGCCCCGTGCAGAAAGGAGCAGGCACTCATTACTCCAATGTGATGAACCCAATGCTGACGGATGTGAGTTAGCGGAAACCGCAGCTAAACACAAGCTCCTGTTAGTAGGAGCCAATAGAATGATAGTTTCATTCAAACCAGAGAACAGGCAGAGTGGAAGCTACACTCATGAATAAGTCCCCTAGTGCATATAAATAGTACTCAACCTCATTGGAGGCTTTTGTATTTAGTTGCTCTTATGACTCACTGCTTTTCTTGTGAAATTTTTTTTATTTATTTATTTTTTTTCAGCTTTAGATATAATGCGTAACTAACACCGGGTCCTAGCAACACATGATGCCACAAGTTTCCAGCAACTAGCAATGTGGCTTTCCACACCAAACACAACCTGACAGAATCATTAAAACACGATACATTCCGAAGCACAGAATAGTGCACTGCACTCCCAACTTAATGGACAGGTGTATAATCCAATATATATATATTCTGATGCTTGGTTTGAACTGCAGCAGATCGTCTTGACCATGTCTACATGCCTAAATGCATTGAGTTGCTGCCATGTCATTGGCAGATTAGAAATTTGTGTTAACGGGCAGTTGGACAGGTGTACCTAATAAAGTGGTCGGTGAGTGTATGTGTGCTAGTTATTTTAACTTCAAGATCTGCTTCTGCTTTCAGAATCAATTTAAATGCCAAGTTTGCTTCACACACACAAGGAATTTGTTTTGGCAACAGAAGCTTCCAGTGTACATAAAGTGATAAGTGACAACACAAAATAAATATGAAAAAAGAAAAAGGCAATAAACATTAAACAGAGATGCAGTAAGTCAAAACTATCTGGATGTGGAGTTGTATGTACAGATTTGTTGTGAATATACAGGTTATAAGGTGCTGTGTACCAATGTGAATGGAGAAAGTATTGCATTGTATATTGTTATAAGGTGCCGTGTACAAGTGCGTATGAGAAAGTATTGCATGTTTATTGCACAGTAGGAGAATATTTAACTGTTCATGAGGTAGATGGCCTGAGGAAAGAAACTTTTCCTGTGTCTGGCTGTTTTTGTGCTTCAGTATGGTAATGAATGTCATTTTAAAATGGTATTCAAACTCGCATTGTTAACATTTAGCTCAGAATAAAGCACATGAATGAGCATTGTCATAGTAACTTCTGCTTTTGTTCAACCGTGACATTGCAGAAATAGAAACTGCTTCTAAAATAAAAACTCTGCATGTCACTGGATAGGACAAAAGCTGGAAACATGGAAAAGATAGCTTCTATTATGTGTTGCACCACATCTTGTGTAGTAATGTCAAAACCATTTTTAGTTTTTTAAACACAAAATTACTTTATGCACAAGTATTTACATCCTTATAGACTGTTCACATCCAAATGTAAATTCTCTATTGGAGATGCAGCTCCTAAGGATGCTTTTTAAACAAGTGGTAAACAAGAAGTCTACCTTAAGATGAAGCATTGGAAATTCATAAATTTTATGAATGATGTGTGTAATAAATGTATGCATTTTTTACTGAAATGTTATTGTCATGAAAATAGCCTTGGTTGCTGACATTACACTGCATTACATTACATTCTCAATCGGATGAAGATCTAGAGCTGGTCTCGTCCACTGCATTGTTGTTTTTTAAGTCAGTATTACTGTATGTAGTATTTATGTTGATGTGCAAGCAGCTTCATTCATCCCCACAGAATATGATGCTGCCACCACTGTGCTTCATATTGGGTATAGTGTGTTTGTTATGGTGGACCACTTTTGGCTTTCTCCAAATGGGGTGTTTAGTCTGACAGCCAAAAAATGGCTCAATTTTGGTCTCATGAAACCATAGAAGCTTCTTCCAGCTGGCTGCAGAGTGTCCCACATGCCTTCTGGCACACTATAGCTGAGATGCCATGTGACATTTTTTTACAGTGGCTTTCTCTTCGCCACTCTCCCATGAAGCTGTTAAGCTGTTTCAGCCAGTGGAGATCAACTCTTCACAGTCTCATTGGTCTCTCAGTTTTTGGAAATCCTCTAGGAAGCTTTACAGACATGCTCTTTTTGTTTCTTAATGACTGATTTACTTGTTTACTCAAATAATATTATATAAAAGTAATTACATTCGTAAGTATTTATTCAGTATAATTTGTGTATATTTTGTTTTTTGATATCAAAGATGAGAACTTTAAATCTTTTAAGCCAAATCTTGTGGGAAATCATTGAGGTTTATAGTCTTTTGCTTTCTTGCAGTTTTGGTAGTCTAATAATTTACTACACAATACCACTGAGCCAACTTTGTAAATGATTGTAGAATTAATACTGATCATACCACATAAAAAAGGATTGAATACTATGATTTCACCCTTAACTTTTATCTGAGTTGTATAGATATGATTATGCAGAAAAGAATGTATAAATAATGTATGTATAAAAAGAAATATATAAATATAACAAAACAATCACCCTAGTATAGATGCTAGGCTCTGGCCAATCAGTGTAAATGGGAAACTATTATTATAAAACAATTATTTCTGCCATAGTTCTTAATAACTGCATTGTTTTTGGTTTTTTGTATTAATTTAGTAAAGCTCTGACTTTTGCCCAGATGGAAAATAAAGGCAAAATTACTATACAATATTCCAGCCTTAGTTAACATGGATTGTTCTTCATATGTGCAGGTCAGAGTGGTTTGGGGAAGTCCACACTGATGAACACACTCTTCAAGTCTAAGGTGAGCCGTAAGTCTTTCATGGGTACAGCTGAGGAAAAGATCCCCAAAACCATCGAGATCAAGTCCATCAGTCATGGTAAATCTGCACAGTTGGAGTCAGTTTTTTTTTCTTTTTGTCATTTTATGCATTATTCATACATTCACAGCATGCTAGGTCATTCACACATCTAGGCCATTCACAAAATCTTGATTGAATTTCAGATATTGAGGAGAAAGGAGTTCGTATGAAACTGACGGTCATAGACACACCAGGGTTCGGAGACCAGATCAACAATGAGAATTGGTAAAGTAAACTGATCATTTGTTTATGATGTCTAGTTTAAAATGTATTTTTTGTGAGTTAAATAAATAAATAAATGACAGATTTAAGCAGTTAGGCTTATGGTTAGTCTTGGCAGTATAGATTTTCCCCTTAATCTAGCCATGATTGGAGAACAGCAAACTCTACGAAACAAAACCACACCAATATCGCCAACCATCCAAGTGAAACTGATAATTTATTATACAATAACATCTAACTGGAATGTCTCCAACACTTTGTATATAGACATTTGATCAAAAAAAAAGTCATTACATTTGTCTCTATCAACAGTTGGCAGCCTATAATGAAGTTCATCAATGACCAGTATGAGCAGTACTTGCAGGAAGAGATCAATATTGACAGGAAGAAAAGGATCCCAGACTCACGAGTGCACTGCTGCATATACTTCATACCACCCACAGGACACTGGTTTGTAATTTATACATTTTTTTACTCTCAAAAGTGATCAAATGCATCCAGTGCATACTTGCATTAATAAGTGTTTACATGTTATTGAGTAAACTTTGTATATGCAAACTGTAAATAGCTTTTTATACCTTGCTTATTATGCCTTGTAATACATATATATATATATATATATATATATATATATACATATATATATATATATATATA
>CAIGQZ010032903.1:362254-373144 GCA_903798205.1 Danio tinwini | reverse complement strand
ATATATATATGTATATAAATTGGATATTAAATGAACATTAGGAAAATAATATATTATTTTATTAAAATATTTATTGTAAATTATAATATACAATATTTACAAATGTATTCACACCATTGTTCATTCATTTATATAATTTTTTTTTTTTTACTGTAAGATTATTAGATTATTATTTCATATAAATTTAGTTTGGGAAAACAATATAAAATACAGCACTCAATATATTTGTGAACATAAAGTTAATTTATGTTGTCTAACAATTCCCAAAATTTGGAAATACTGTATTATGCATATTGTAATACAGTTTAAAACCAATATGCTCATACTAGGGTCCGCGGGCCAAAGTTGACCCATTGTAACCATTGATTTGGGCCACCATCCCATCTGAGGAGTACGAATTGTGGGCAGGATTGGGGCAAATGCTTTTAACAGAGATTGTAATTTCTAGTTTAAAATGACCTTTTTTGTTTGCTTGTTTTATTGCTGAGCTACAAAAAAAGCCAAATGAAATGAAATGTTTCATGTAAATGTTAATTGCAAATACATAAATACTTTGTAAAAATGTAAATACTGTCAAATCAGGTGCAGCTTGACTAGTGTAACTCCATTCTTTTATAAATTAGATTGTAATAAGTTCATTATAAAACATAAAAAAATTATACTATATTAATTAATACAAAGCAATGTTTTCAAGCTATTTTTAAATATTATTAAATAAATTAGGAAGTACCCATGGCAGCTATAATTTACCTTCGGCCCTCTAGTCTTAATCTAAGAAAAATGTTTGGACACCCCTGGTTTAAAATAATAATAAATTGACTGTATTGATGTGGCAAAGCTGAATTCTTAGCATTATTTCTCCAGTCAAAAGTATCACATGTTGTTTCAGTTTATGCTCAAGGCATATTTCTTATTATAAAGCGTATTATTTCATGTGGATACTTAGGATTCTTTGATACTGAGGATTCTTTGATTTAATATAAAGTTCAACATTTATTTGAAATTGAAAAACATTGAAGGTTTCTGTAGCTTTTGATAAATTTAATGTGTCCTTGCTGAATAAAAATCTTACTGACCTCAATTATTTTTTCAATCAATTATTTTAAGTAGTACTACTATAAATGCATAGAGTATATCTGTGTTTCATGCACATACGTTATGCATATGAATAAAGTTGTTTGAGATACTGAAAGTCCATGTCACTGTAACATCTGAGACCGTCCATCCAACCTTTTTTTTTAAATAAAAAAAAAAGAAAGATCTGAGAGCCCTGAACACACATGCCAGACACACAACCATGGATGTGGAGTCCTGATGCCCCGTAGCGTGTGTTGCAGTGCTTTCAGTGGGCCGCTGTGAATGACTGACTGTTTCATGTCCATCCAGCACTGCAGATGTCACCGCTCCACAGCTGCATTCTGGCTTTCAACAACTCTGCTAATTAGAGTCGAACAGTCAACCATAGAGACTACAGTCTGCATCCGCTGCTGTCACACTGCGGGAGATTCATTCACTTCTGAGAAAAATAGCTGTGTGCCTTTCACGTTCACAGGCCTCCTTACACCCCTGTAAAAAGCACTGCGTGAAGAATAATTCCATGCTAAGTGTTTTAAGAGCATGTGTATTTTGGGTGGTTTTCGCCCTCTGGTGGTCATTGTACAGTCCTGTTAACTCCATTTTAAGT
This sequence comes from Danio tinwini, assembly GCA_903798205.1. Classification (NCBI taxonomy): domain Eukaryota; kingdom Metazoa; phylum Chordata; class Actinopteri; order Cypriniformes; family Danionidae; genus Danio; species Danio tinwini. Next base: position 371,460 of record CAIGQZ010032903.1, on the reverse strand, counting down.
TTCAAAGGATAGGTTGCCCAAACATTCACTCAATCTTTACTTGTTTCAAACCTTTAAGGGTTTCTTTCTTCTGTTGAATGCAAAGGAATACATTTTGAAGAAAGCTGAAAATCTGTAACCATTGACTTTTATAGTATTTGTTTTTCCTACTATCAAAAGCAATAGATACAGGTTTTCAGCTTTCTTTAATACATCTGCTTTTGTGTTCAAGAGAAAATAAATTCATGGCATAAATTCATAAAGGTTTGTAACCACTTGAGGGAGAGTAAATAGTGAGTAAATTTCTTTTCTTTTTTTTGAACTCCCTGTAACTGAGGATTTAGGATGTGTCAATCTTTTTGCTTTTTTCCACAGTCTTAGACCTTTGGATGTGGAGTTTATGAGGCGTCTCAGTAAGGTGGTGAACATTGTTCCTGTTATCGCTAAGGCTGACACTCTGACTTTAGAGGAGAGAGACTTCTTCAAAAAGAAGGTAAGCTGACGCTGATGGCCTTGTGGGTAATGCAACTACATCTACCAAAACTGAGGTATCCTGAGTTTAAATTCAGGCTAGCACACATTTCCCAATCTCACCCTTACTGTCTCTCTTTAACTTCACTTTCTGACTAACTTCTACTATTCTATCACAAAGACAAAAAGAAAAATGCAAAATAAATCTTGTACAAAAAAAGAGACTACAAAGTTTATAAAGGTAAGCTACAGAAGTCCATGTGCCACAGTACTTCTGTGTTAAGACAAAATATTTACTGAAGGATAAGCAGACATTTTGTGTTGTGCTGCTGGTATTGTTTTTTATTGGAAGGTTTTGTCAGCATCAATCATTTTGTTGAAAAAGAAATTAAACATGCGATTTGCTAAATCTTGTCAAGTTAATTAAATGTCAGGATAGTACCATTCTAATATCATAAAATATCGGAATAAATCTATTATTCAACAGAAAATTTGTAAAACTATTTGACTGCTACAATATATATTTTTTCCAAATCAGTCATCTTCAAATAACTTTTTTTTTTTTTTTGCCAAATATATTTCTTAACATTTTGTGCTGATACAGTATCATGTACATACAAAAATAAGTAATACACTGTTCTGCTTTTTCACAACTAAGACCATAAAAATAATAGTTATTAAATAACACAGTAAATAATTTTTTATTAAAATAAATGAATAACAAAAAAAACTAACAAAAAAGTAATAAATAAATAATAAAAAGCTTTATTTCTCTTCTGCTACAAGATCAGTAGTGTCAATATAATTCAATAAAGGTTTCCATGTTTTGTAAAAAGATTTTAAAGAATCTCTTAATGAATTTTTTTCCAACTTTAAACACAAAAAATACGTCTTTTATTAATCTGTCATATGAAGGTGAAGATGTTTGTTTCCATTTAGGGAGAATAAGCCTTCTAGCCAATAATGTGGTGAAAGCCACAGCGTTCTGTGTTGTTGAAGGCAAATTTGCCCCAAAAGGAATTCCGAATAGTGCTGTTAGAGGGTTTGGGGCGGCTGATATGTTAAAAGTTTTTTCAAAAGTACCAAATATTTTAGACCAAAACACTGTTAATTTGGCAAGACCAAAACATGTGTGTTATTTTCTGGAAATTGTTGACACCTATTACAGGTATTACTTCTATTTGGGTATATTTAGGCTAATCTGGCTTTAGTGTAATGTGCTTTGTGAAAAATCTTGCATTGCATTAAGCTGTGTAGGGCACATGTAGAACTTCTTCAAATAACTTTTATAAAGGTGCGTTTTATTTTATATTTGAATGACATGTGAGATGGAGTAGAAAACCTTTATAGTACTTAAGAGCTAAGAATTTGTTTCATATATTTTAAAGGAGAAAACTGTGAGAAACGTATAAAAAATATATAAGCATTTTTTACTACATGATTTTTGAGTTTCCAAAATAATTTCTTGAAAACGGCAAAAGCATTTTTCAAAATCTTGTTTCCATATACATTAAGTCAAAGTGAGCTTTGTTAGTTCAGCCACATTTACAGACATAGAGAGAATTGCAGACCCTGGGTGTACACTGATAACACAAGAACTCGAAAAAAGTAATATAGAAAATACAAGATTTATAAATTTAAAATAAAGATACTAAAAATAAAAAAGGACAAGAGAAAGAACCATCCATGCACCGCATTTTTAAAAAGACATTTTATTTATTTTCTTTATCGTAGGCATTGCATTTTCTTTTCTGTGTTTAAGATGTATGAATTCATAGCTAACACTGAGATGGACTGAAAGGTTTTAAATAACAGACAAAATACAGTGCGGATCTTTGTGCTGCAATCCCCATTGGAATACTCTGAAGACCACAAACCAATGCATTGATGCATGGAGGAACTGGTACATGCTGTCATGTTGTTATTCTAGCTGAAGTTGGCAAACGGACCAACGTTCTTTTTCTTCCCTAAGAGGTTTCCAAGATTGCAGATGGTGTCTTGTCTACTACTCCTGCAGAAACAATATGACTTATTTATAACGTGAGGTTTGATTACTTCAGACAATTCACACAGAAAAAAAAGTGTTTTTATTTTTCTGAAACAAAGTCATTGTACGAGTTTCTGCAGCTTTCGAGTAGTGGTACAAGACTGAGGTGTCACATGGTGTGATGAAGTGTATGTAAGCAACATCTGTTTTGGGGTTGTTAGTTGCATTTCACATAGCAGAAAGAAAGGGATTGTCAATGTCAGCAATTTGTGCTTGTGCTGGCGTGTTTTTTGCATGAGTATAAAACAGACATACTGTAGACCTTTCTCTGTTTTGAAAAAAAAATTGGCTGGTAAAGAAACAAACGTTTTTGGAATTAGACAAAGAAAAAAAAAGTCCCAAAGTAGTTTCAGAGAAATCCAGGATCACCATGTGTTGTCACTTCTTTTGCAGACTGTTGTAGCTCTGAGGGATGTACATTGAGTTCAGTTTCTTGTATACTGTAAAACCCAACAGTCAACTTTATCAAATGAACTGAGTTTAGTTTAGTAATTTTACTCATTTGAAAAGAGTTTTAAACTCAGTGTTGAAAGTAATGAGTTAATTAAATACCTCATTACTTCAACTTAAATGGAGTAAGTTCACAATACTCAAATGCTTTGTATCTATCGGTTTCCTCAAACGGTTTGAGTTGCCTTAACTTATTGGATTTTACAGTTCTCAGTTGGTTTGAGTTCTTTTCATTTATTGGGTTTTACTGTGCTCAAATTGCTTTGTTTACTTAAATGGATTAAGTTCACAGTACTTATTAGGATTAGTTTTTAAACTTAAATGGTTTGTTGCAAACGGTTTCCTAACATGGTTTGAGTTACCTTAACTTATTGGTTTTACAGTGTACTGTTATTTATCAGATTAAACCATAGATTCAAAATAACTGTGAAGTGCTTTGAAATGTGCAGTTTTGTTTGATGTGTAAGTTGAACTGAAACATAAAGAATGAGCAGAAATAGAGTAGCCCTTCCCCTTTAAAAAAAAACTGTCAATAGCATTTCATTTTTATCACAGCTTTTGCAGTAAGAGTAGTTGAGCTTAAGCACATATAGCAATCACATATTGAAGGGGGATGTAATATGTTGGATGCAAGAGAGCATTTGATTGGTCAGGAGATTTGATAAGACACTAAAGTATGAGGTGACATTAAAAACAAAAAAAAAGGTTGATCCATTTAGGCGGAAGTGATGAGCTTCTTTTAATGCAAATTCTGTCACTGTTTTGGAACACACTAGTTTATAAATGTCCCTAAAAATTAACATACTGAGTCTACCATCTAAAAACTTTGATATGTTTTCACAGGGATTTTTAATAGACAAAATCCCCATAAAATAGTTTTGTAATCTATTAGTTGTGAAAATATTCTGTTTGGTATTATAGAGGTGTAGTTAAAATGTAGTGTTTGTAGTTTAATCATAAAATAATAATAGGTTGTAAATAATAAATGTAGATACCATGTTTTCAGACTTAATACACTCACATATGAACCATTACTTAAAGGAGAAGAACCACCAAAATGCCACTATTGTAGCAGAAACCAAACTGTTAAACATAATTTTGTGGAATGCTCTATTTTTAATGTTATCAGACAACAATTTTTATCTGGAGAGACTTTAAATGAAACATTTTTAAATGTGAATCCTTCTAAAATTGTAAAAAAAAAAAAAAAAAAAAAAGCTAATTTTCTTTCTTTTTTTATCTTATATTATTTTTTTATTATTATGTATTTTACATTGTGTATTGTTTATTGCTGTTGATAAATTTTAATTGTTAGACTATTTTTATAATTATAGAAAAGTGGTATTTATAAAATGTAGTAAACTTGATCTGTTTTTTCATAAAAACTGAAATGGCAATAAAATCAAAATTCTCCCTCTCTCAGACTTAATACATAATTCTGCAAAAAAATAAAATCCTGTAAATGACTAGGGATTGCAAATGACGAACTTGCATGCACAAACGACAGGATATGTGAATGGCCCTAAGGTAATAGCCTCAGCCATAATTAAAATCAGCCTTTAATCCAGTGTGCGTGCGTATTGTGTACAAGGTTGAAACTTTAAACTAGTGCACAGTTGGCATAACTTAGTTTTGTTCCATGCAGAAACGTGTGTTGAAAGGCCTTTACGATTAATTAACCGTGACAAATTAAAGTGTGTTTAATAGTTAAATCGGTTAATAATTACAATACTATTAATGACTTTTTTTTTGTAATTTGAATTTGACGTGCTGTAGAATGTATTTTTAGAATAAAACAAACATCAACATTTTACTTGTATACCTAATAAATCCAGTACATTCAGAGAAATGGTAGCTCTTTTATGATGCTTGATGGTCTCTTTTCATATTTGGCCCATGTACTTTATTTTGCCTTTAAAGAACTTGTTTTGATTTTGTGCAGATCAGGGAAGAGCTTCGAGCTAATGGGATCGACGTCTATCCACAGAAAGAGTTTGACGAGGATGCAGAGGATAGAATGATTAATGAGAAAATAAGAGTAAGCTTGCACTACACTAAGAAAAAAAAACATTCATGGTTCCTAAAAGCATGGTGACATTATTTGGTTCTTTCCTTCCTTAGGAGATGATCCCTTTCGCAGTAGTAGGAAGTGACCAGGAGTACCAGGTCAATGGGAGAAGACTCTTGGGAAGAAAAACAAAATGGGGAACCATTGAAGGTATTGTGACTCTTTTGGTCTCTAAGCTTCTTTAGAGAAGAGAGAGAGAAGGTGATTAGCGGACTATGCAGACAGCAAACGTTCCAAAAGCACATCAAGGGAGCTCATTAACTGCAGACGCACAGCTGTGAGTCAAACATCAGAAAGGCTTATCCTCTGTAAATGAGGAGCCACTCACAAGAACATTATGAGTGAGTCATGTTGACTGCCGGACAGTTAAAATGCCTTTATCATGAGTGCCTGCAGGGATGTGACCCATTGATGATGATGACATCATCATTTTCCTTGCTTAAGGAAGATTGTAAAGGAAGTCAAGTACTTAAGCACTCGTAAAAGCAGCAGGCGAGATCATATATTGCTTGCAGTCAATTTTAAAGTTGTTTTTCTTTTTATGTTATATAGTAATATATTAAAGTATATAATAATATGTGTAATAATATTTTAATGTACATATTCTCTAGCTGCTTTACACCCACACACTCTTTTTTTCTAAATGACAGCAATTCAGCTGCATGTTAATTTTTGACAAGTATAATCACAGCAAACATTCAGCTCTGCCTTTGACTAAGAAAGAGCAGTTGTCTTTAGTCTTCAATCGCACGATTTTATTATTTCTGTTACCGAAAGGTCAAATTACTGTGAAAACAGATTAAAGTTTAGAGACATACACTGATGTCTATGGTAGTGATCGAAGCAGATTAAATTGCTTGGTTTTTCAACAGATGGTTGAGTGAATTTTCTTGCTATTTCAGATGATGGCAAGAAATGATTTAAATGTATTTTCTATTTATGCATATTAATTTAAGAGATTGAAGTATTACTGATTTCATTCAATATTGAGACGTGTGAAATTTCTGAAGTTATGCATGAATCGTTTAATCATTCATTCTAATCTATATATTAAATTATTAGCCCTCCTCTGAAATTCTATTTCGTTGAAAAATATTTCCAAAGTACTGTTAGTTGGAGTGATGACTTCTTTAACATTATTGTTTTTAAACTATTATAAAATAATAAAAAGTTTGTCTTTGCCACAAAGACAGTACATAATATTTTACTCATAATTTTGCAAGATACAAGTAAAGTGCAATTTAAAGGCTTAACTAAGTTATTCTTAGGCAAGTTATTGCAGAAGATGGGTTTGTTTGTAGCCAATTTAAAAAAATAAAAACTTTAAAAAGCTAATAATATTAACCTAAAAATAGTTTTAAAATGGTTATTCCAGCCAAACTAAAAGTAATAGTAAAAAATACTAGGGATGCTCCGATCGATCGGCCAGAGATCGTATTGGCTGATAATTACATTCTACTCGCTAATCTGGCCAATCTCATAACTGATCACAAGTGTTCATTTACAAGCAGAGGAAGATCCATTTTAGCTTCTTATGCACCAAATATACGTTCCAAACTTTTTCTTCATTGAGACATGTTGAATTCTTCTTTCGTCATTTGAAATGTTTCCAAATTGCACTGTCAGTCATTTTTCTTACAAAATTATTTATCTGTCTTATCTGTTATTTTCTGCTTGACATGTCCACACTAAATGGTTATAAGAGACGTGTTTAAGGGATTATGTGCAACATCCTTCATGAGTTCTCTTAAGAAAGGAGACATCTCCACTTAAGTATCATACTTGGAGGGACAATGTGCTTTATACAATGTTAAAGTTGCTTAAAGCTTGAACATCAGAACCGGTACTCTGTATCGGCTGATCACCATGACGAGGAATCGGCACTCTGTATCGGCTCCAAAAATCTAGTTTGGAGCATCCCTAAAAAATACTGTAAACATTTTCTTGCATAACTTGTCAAATAATTGAAAAAGTATAACATTTGTAAAAGCTGAATATATTTGATATATTGTTAATTAATAATCTGTTGAAAAAAATATAAAATGCTATTATATTTTCCTGACTATCTGAGTTATTGTCCATAATAATCAACATTATTCAACTCAGATGCTTGTTGTAAGTGCGTACTTGAGTTGTTATTGTAGAGTTTTATTCTGCCTTGTCTGAAGAGTAACTATCTGGGTGGTTGGTGTACTTGGCAGCTCACACAGTGAAAACTCTTTCATTTTTGGTGAGATGTTTTGAGAGTTAGATGACTCTGTAATTATCTAGTAATCTTTTTGAAGAGCTTGACTCCTCTTATTAAAGTCTCTCTGTGAAAGCCTTTCATTTCCTGCTCCATGGTGGCTTTCACTGCCTCGCTCATGGAGTTCGACATGATCTATAATTCATAAATGTTTTTTTCACATGCAGGTAGCTATGTATTTGTCACACAGAATTTGTCAGGGTTATCTTTCAGGAAGAGTGTGGTTTAAATTGAGTTACTAGAGACTGGAGTGATTAAATCTTCTCTCTGTCCGTCTCCCCTTACAGCTCCACCTAGTGAACAAGTGCTTATTGCTTTATTTGATGCTCCAAATGACCAGAGAGAAAGAATGTGAGAGTCAGTCTGATTGTTACTGTTTGAATTCTATTTGTAACTTTGTGTTTGTTGCATTTTGCTGTCTGTAGTTGAGAATATTGCCCACTGTGAGTTTGCCTACCTGCGGGACCTCCTCATAAGGTCAGTGGATTAATCCATGTTTGGTTTAGTGAACAGTGTTACAGTATACTCTAGTTTGTGGACAGTGTGTACATTTAGTGTACTTCAAAAAACTTCATAAACATGTTAATTTAGTTGTTAAAATGTCATGAAAATGTAATTAAAGACACATTCATAAAGAGTGCAATTTGCAAAAAGTCAGACTAGTTGTACTTATAAAATTGTGTTTATTTTGGTATGTTGACTAACATACTAAAACACATATTAATAACATACGTTATTATTATATAATTGCAATTGTGGAGTGTGTATTTATATTGAGCTCCTGATCAGTTCACCAACATCCTTATCAGGAAATTCAAACTCTCACCTTATCTGCGTCCCAAATGGCACACTATGCACTTATGCACTCAACAGCATAGTATATGTATGAAGTGTCATCCCCAATGGAACACTGATGTTTTTTTTTTCCCTGATAATGGTTGCCAAATTAGCGATAATGATGCGTGTGACGAAAATAAATAACCAAAGTAATAGTACCTAAGTAATAAAACCTAATAATAGCTGCCATGGGTATAACCACATTCACCATCAGGAGGCGCTGTAATCACTGTCGAAAAAGAATTTTGCTTTCACAATCCAAAATAAATAAAGTAATCCAACATCAATGCCTGAAAGCCACGCCCTTTCTTCTACGTGAGCAAAGCAGCAGTCATTGAGTGCATGAAGTGTCCAACAGTCCATGCTTCATTTTACCGTTTGAATAATTGCGTCAATCCGGGTATTAAAGTGCACTTTTTAGAGTTTTCAGTGTGAATGCATTACTTACACTATTTTTACTACAAAATGGTGTAGAATAGTGCATAAGTATGCACTTTGGGACGCACCTCATATTTCAAGACAGTGGAATTAACTATGAAATGATGTTTGTTCCAACCTGTTTCTTAAAGCCAGTGGAGTCCACAATATTGTTTAAGACCCTGTTGACTTGGCCTTTTATTTCCCAAAATACCTACAATTTGTGTTTTGCCAACAAAATTAGATCATATTTGATTTTTGTCAGTAAACAATGACAGGATTGTTATTTTTGGAATAACTCTTTCTTTTTAAGTTTGTGTGAAAGTGATTAAGCTCATTCACACCAAGAGCTATAAATATAACGATTAAGATATAGTATCTAAAAATATCTCTCTAAGTAATAAAGAAAAAATATATAATAGAAAAATGTTATATACAGTTAGGTCGATAAATATTAGAGGCACATATGCAAACAGTTGTAATTCCTACAGCGTTCACCTGATTTGGATGTAAATACCCTCAAATTAAAGCTGACAATCTGCAGTTCATTTCATTTGATTGTGTTGGTGTATAGGGCTAAACATTTTAGAATTGTGTCGATTTCCAATTATTTAAGGACCTAACTGTATATGTGTGTGTGTGTGTATGTGTGTGTGTGTGTGTGTGTGTATATATATATATATATATATAAT
>CAIGQZ010032903.1:349623-361854 GCA_903798205.1 Danio tinwini | reverse complement strand
TGTATGTATGTATGTATATATGTATGTATATATGTGTATGTATGTATATATCACACTGGAATTTGCACTTATAAAATCTGCTGGTGTGGATGCTAATAGAGTTGTTGTTATAGTTTTATGATCGTTGGTTATTGTTCTTGGTGTGAACAGGCCTTTTGGTTGCATGACTGATGCTTTAGCTGCATGTCTAAGGTTTATTGCTTATCATGCCATACTCCTAACTCTGTGATTGGCTCATATTCTGCAGAACCCACATGCAGAACATTAAAGACATCACCAGCAGTATCCACTACGAGATGTACCGTGTCCGTCGGCTCAACGAGAATAACACTCAAGCCAACGGTCTCGCCGATCACCATCCGACCTCTCACGAAATATAGCACTCCCATCCCAACTACCCGTCCACCCCAATTTTTCCACTCCTCTCCAATCCCCAACCCTCAGTTCACCAAACTGCCCCCTGAATCAGGCTTGGACCAAGATGAAGAGGTCCATCAAGAGAAGCACATAATGACTTTACCTCCCAGAAACCATTAAACCCTCTGCATGGGCACTGTAGGGGTTATGAGGTCAAAAATACAGCTGTTAAAAAAGCGCCTCTATTTACCACATGCATTTGATTCACTCTGCAGGTGGGATATATACAAGGCATCTGAATGGTTAAGATGTGCAAAAAAGCTCTTTACATGCAGCATCGCTCTTCCTTTCAATTGAACAGCAATGCTCCTCCTTATGTGGTTCGTCAAAAGTTTCTCTAAATATTTATTCTTTATTTTGAGCGAGACACAATTTATTTTAAACCAAAAGCTGTACAAATTTCCATTCAGCATTATAAAATTGCAGATTATACTGTCTCGAATACTAGTTCTCTTTAGCATTATGAGAAACTTGGCATTTTTTTAAAACATCTGTGCAAATAATTACAGGAAAACTGACTCATTGGACCCCCAGTATCATATAAAAGCAGTAATGATTAGAGTTTGGGAATTGTGTTGAAATATTATCCAAACTGAATAGTATTTATGTTGATTAAATGAGATCGTTGCATCCTTTATTCAAACGGTCTTATTTATTGCAGAATGTGACCTGAACTGAACAGAGAATAGCAGTGCTTTCAACAGGCTTTTAATGAGTTGTTTAATTGTGTTTTTATCAGGCAATCCTCACTGCCATTTATCTTAAACCTTCCAGATCGCCTGGTTCTCTTCCAGTCATTGTGAATATGTACACCCTCTTTTGTCAGTTTAGGTGTCTTGTGTTGTTTTAGCCTACAGGAAAGGGCCTACAGGAGACGATATGTCAAGTGCCAAGATGCCTGTGTGCCTTAAAGCTGCCTGCCAACAGTACAATTACTCAGGCTTTGCTCTTGTCTGCAAACCCCTTTATAAATGCTTGTCATTGGGAAAATATCTTTGTGTTGTCCTGTGCTGTATATTCATAGTGATACAATTTTTTGTATTGATATTCAGAGTAACACAAATAACTTTGATATCCTGTTATTTTAAGAAAATAAAGATTTAAATGGTAAATGATTATTTTGAGGGGTTTTTATTATATTGATTGACTCTTAAATGTGTCTAGACTTTGTAATTGCTCAAATGATGTGGGACTGGGAGAGATTTGCTGATTTAATGAGTTCTGTTTGCCGTTTCTCTGCAAGATGCTATTTTTGTGCGACATTTTCCATCTAGGGGCTAAATTAGATTGTCAGTCAAGGTAAATGAACTGTTTTTATTAAATATGATTGTGGCATTTACTCTTCTAGAAGCGCAGCAAATTAAAAATGTTCATTTCTAACACATTTCCCCATTAAATATTTATTTATTTTATTATTAGTTATTTTATAATGAAAAGTGCACCTCAAAATGAAAATTCACCCTCACTCTGACCCTTATAACATATTGTAAATAGACTTCCAGTAGAAATTTTCAGTAATAGTTAAAATTTACCTAATTGTGTGTTTTTAAGTGGAAGGAAAGTCTTAAGGGTTAAGAATGACATGAGGGTGAGTGAATAACAGAATAGTTTATTATTGTATTTGACAAGCATACACACACTTACACAAATGTCAGCACTTGTGTATGTACCAAATACAAAATCATTTAACAAATGCTCTCACAACATCTTAATCATTATATTGATGTCTTCCATGTCTGTATTTATGTCTCTTCTCATCGGTTCTTAAAATGGTGCTCTTTTTGCCACCTTTTCAAAAGCAGATGGTGCCCTGCGTGCTCTGCTTGCATTTTACTGTATGTCTTTCTGCACCTCTGCTCCTCTGTTCACCCGTCTCTCCTTATCCCACAGAATGAGAGGGAGAGAGAGAGGCGTCTGTTTCTCACTATACACTCTGTTTGCTCTCCCTCCTCCCTGCTGCTCCTCCCTTTATTTGCAGCAGCAACGCTTTTACATGTTGCTGTAATTAAATTAATTTGCCATTTGAATGAGCATCGTTTGTTAGGATGCCCTCATCATGAGGATGAGAGAGAGCCATTGGAGTGCACTTCCTAGTGTGCAAAGCACCCACTGTTTACAAAGCATTAAACTCTGAAGGTGGCACAGTTATTTCAGTAGTTGCTGTCTCCTCTCTGTTTGTATTTGCTGTCACTTTAATTATATGTTGTCCTATCTGTGCTTTGGGGAAAAAAAATCCGTTTAGTAACTACCAGTTGTCATCTGAACTCTAGCAGTCAAACACTTGTTTTGATGTTGATGTCAAACTACAGCATTTTGGAAGACGTTCATGTCACTTGATCAATGCTGGTGGCATTACAGAGATGCTTTTGATGGCCATCTTCAGTTAACTAAAATAAGCTGTTTACTTGTGTATATATATTCAAATGAATGTGAAATTTCATACATTTTTGAGTTGGGCGTGTGAATTTGCTGCATTTAATGGAATAAAACGTGACTATGAGCTGTGCTTTATATATCTGCAAAATACACTATATGTGACATTAAATGTAACCCTGGTCCTATGCTGTAATATATAGGAATATTGTATGTTTTTTTTTTATGCCAAAAGACATTGCAATATTAAGATCATGTTCTGTTATGATAATTTTTACATGATTGATTAGTTAATTAGTGATTAGTGGTTGATTAGGTTGATTAGTGATATGCATTGTAAGAACTTAATTTGAGAAATATTAAGACAATTTTCTCAATATATCAATTTTTTTATCCCACGGATTACAGATTTCCACAGCTGTGTAAGAAATACTGTCCTTTCATAACTAGTCATGTCAATGAAAATATTATTTATTCAGTTTTCAAATGATGCATCCGAAGTTCAAAATGTTTACTCATGTGTAGGGCCAGACTGAATCTGGGGACATTTTTTTTCTATTTCTGCACAAAATTTTGTAAAAAATCTGCGGAGTTATGTGGAATGATTTTATCAGTATCACAACAAAAAACTTAACATATGAAATAAAAAAAAAAATAATAATAATTAACTTTTATTTAATGTTTACAATGCAAAGTCAATTAGATCCACTTATTTGGTTAACAAAGCGAGTCTCTTATAGGCCTATAATAGATCTACTAAAAGACAATGTAATACTTTACTAACTGTATTGTAAATAAATCGTGATCATTTTCATATTTGTCGATAATCTTACTGAAATTCATTTAAAATCTGAATAAATATAAATGTACACACATTTACACAAATACATAGACTCAATGATGGGATAAAAATCTGTAGAAATCTGTGGATTACTGCACGTGCAGATTCCGTGTGGGCCTACCCATATGGCTAGTTTAGTGGTCCAGAGTCACATATTTCATAAATGCCACATTATACAGAATGCATTTAACAGTGAGTGGCATTTCTGTCTATTAATAGTTTGTTGATGCCAAAGATCAGAGGAGAATGACCAGACTGGTTCAGGTGATAGAAAGACAACAGTAACACATTTAACTTCTTTTTCTGAACCAATTTTTGCAGAAAAGCATATCTGAACACACAATACGTCATCAAAACCTAAAGCAGATGAGCTATGGAAGGAAAAAACCACACTACTGACACACTACTGTCTACAATACACAGCAAACCGAGACTACAGTGTACTCAAGCTTGCCAAAAGTTTTGGAAAAAAAGATGTCATTTGTCTGAAATTCTGCTGCAATGTTCAGATGGTAGAGTTTGAATTTAGCTTAAAACAACATTTCTGTAATTTCATGACCACAGTGTGTTCATTTTATGGTAAAATCTACCCAAACTGATTTCTTGAGCATTGTTGAATTTACTATTTCACATGTCTAACCATGTCTCAGTCAGTACAGAACTTTTAGAATGTGCTGGAGTGAGAGATTCATATCATTCATATGCAGCAGAAAAATCTGCAGCAGCTGCATTATGTTGTCATGACCATATGAACCAAAATCTCTAAGAAATATTTTGAACAGCTTTTTCTTTTTTTTTCTAATTGGTGTCAGGAAACATCAGGGCAGGTCTGAAAGCCGAAGGAGCCCAACTGAGTAAAAGCAAGGTATACCTAAAGTGTTCAGAGGGTAACAATACATGGCTAAAATTAAAGTTGCACTCTTTTTTTTTTTTTTTTTTAAATAGGTTAATTTTACAACTCTGTTGAGTTACACAGTTGAGTTTAAATTTTTTTCCATCCATTCAGCTCTCATCTCCAGGTCTGGTGGGGGCACTTCTAGTTTAGCTTAGCATAAAGCATTGAATCTGATTAGACCATTAACCATCTTGCTTGCATAATAAAAAAAAAAAGCTTCAATAATTTTCATTCTGGCATAACAATCAAGGACTTTTTTTCCAAGTACCATGACTGCAAGGAGAATGACATTCTCAGCACCTGAACATATTTCCAAGCTCGGTAAATAAGTAACAGTGCTGCGTAATACTGTATCATTGTGCCTGCTGCAGCCATGGTAAAGCAGGAAAGTTCATTGATTATTATGCCAGAATAAGAGTAACGTTCCGAACCATGTCGACTTGGAAAATAGCAGCTTTTTATTTTGCATGTCTTAGTACACAATGTTACTGTAAAAGAGGCAAGCTTTAAAAAGGTAAAAACGATTGACAAATGTTTAACTATAGGGGAGTTGTAAAATTAGCCTATTTCCAAGCTAAGTGGAGTGATCATTCATTACATTTAATTGTTTAAATACAATTAAGAGCATACTTAACCAATGTGGCTTGTGAAGACCTATAGCCTATTTTGAGAACCTATTGTGAAGACCAATTTTGAGAACCAGTGATGTTCAGTGTATGGTTTTCCTCGATTCTTTGTGTTTATTTCTAATGCCAACTATGGGCAAGTGTATTAATATTTGATGTACACAGCCTTTCTTATGATGATGCGATATTTTTTTGGACCACATCAGTGAAAGTTGACTCTCAAACTGCACTGTAAATATTGCTTTGAAATGTTTGCATGGTTTGAGTAGCTACTAATGTAAATGCCTGCAATGAAGCAGTGCAGTGAATGCAGTCATTATCTAGAGTATCCATACTCTTATTACGCCATGACCTTTGTTCAACTCTTTATTTTTTCCACAATAATCAGCATACATTTTGCATCGTCCTTGAGCTCTCCTTTGCAGTAATTAGCAGAAAGTCGACAACCCCAATTTAAACTCCTCCTCTCTAATCTGCATATGTTAGCCGCTATAAGCCCGTGTTAATTAAAACGGCTTATTTCAAAAGACCTTTCCATAGGAGCCCGCTTTAATTAGACACTTTACCTGCCATTTAGTTTTCTATCAATGCTGAGGTCGTCGCCACCTGCTGTCATGCTCCACCTTGCCTCTTGATTGCCTCTGCTGGCGCCTGTGCCATTTGTTTACCGATTTGTTTTTGCTTATAGTTTTCCTGCATGTCTTTATTTTGCTTGCTTTTTGTTTTGCTTGTGGGTTTGTGGTGTCTCTGTGCTTCGTGTGTCAGATGTTCTCTGTAATTTTTTTTATATATTGGTGCCAGGCTCTTAGACATGAGATGCAGCCATATGTAAATCGCACTGGCCTTGATTAGGAAGTAGAGGCAAATTCAATTACATTTGGTGTGGTGGGATAGGGGGGGTGGTCTGTCATGTCAAGCACAATCTCTTTTACATATACAATATTAGCTTTTTGTTTTTCCAGTTATGCTTTTAGGGGAAAAAAAATATTCAATTCTGGTCCATTTATTTTTATATATATATATATCTTTTAAAACCTTCCTATTTTTATGTGAGACCCTTTTTTTACCCAAAGTTAGACTCGTTCATATAGTGTTAGGAATTAAAAGTTAAGTGTGTTTTTTTATATTAATATTATTTTATTTATTGAATTGTTTCATACATTTTTTCATACAGTTTGTGTTAAAATATATATTTTTAAATTGTTGCTTTATTTCTATGTTCTTTATTTATTTACACACCAGCCACTTTATTACGTACACCTTACTAGTACCAGGTTGGTCCCCTTTTGCCTTCAGAACTGCCTTAATCCTTTGTGGCATAGATTTAACAAGGTACTGGAAATATTCCTCAGAGATTTTGGTCCATATTGACATGATGACATCACACAGTTGCTGCAGATTTGTCAGCTGCACATCCATGATGCGAATCTCCCGCTCCACCACATCTCAAAGGTGCTCTATTGGATTGAGATCTGGTGATTGTGGAGGCCATTTGAGTACAGTGAACTCCTTGTCATGTTCAAAAAAACAATCTGAGATGATTCACGCTTTGACATGACGTGTTATTTTCGGAAGAAGCCATCAGAAGATGGGTACACTGTGGCATAAACAAGACATTTGTGCTCGCAGAACTGCCGCTCACTGGATATTTTATGTTTTTTGGACCATTATCTGTAAACCCTAGAGATGGTTGTGCGTGAAAATCCTAGTAGATCAGCAGTTTTTGGAATACTCAGACCATCCCTGCTGGCACCAGCAACCATGCCACATTTAAAGTCACTTAAATCACCTTTTTTTCCCCATTCTGATGCTCGGTTTGAACTGCAGCAGATCGTCTTGACCATGTCTACATGCCAAAACGCATGGAGTTGCTGCCATGTGATTGGCTTATTAGAAATTTGTGTTAACGAGCAGTTGGACAGGTGTACGTAATAAAGTGGCCGGATGTTTGTAATATGGGTTAGAATTTGAGTTCCATCAATTTTGGTGTGCATTTCCATTGCATGTTAATGTAATTCTATATCCTTTTATTCTAAGTAGTTTATTCTATTATTTTACATTACTAATTAATTTATTAATATTTAATAATATTATTTATAATTTAATTATTTTAATATGTTTGAAGATTTATTGATATTTATTATTATTATTATTATTATTATTTGTATTATTATTTGTATTTTACATAAGAAACTAATTATAATACTGAGTGCCAGTGTGGTTTCCACTCTATGTGTAACAGTTTATTAGAGATGTAAATGGCAGAGCAGGAGATTTAAGAGAGAGAGCAAGAGAGGATCCTCAATCATTTGTTTTAATGTGATGGTTTTTCCTGGAGCTTATGGCTGTGAGTAATTACACCAATCGGTTTATCGCAGCATTGATTGAGAGCATTTGTGGTTCTGGTTCAGTATTGCTAATAGTATTGAAGAATATTTCTGTTTTTTTTTTGTTTTTTTACTGTGAACTGATGCTAAATATTAAATGCTAACCTCAATCAAATAGAAATGCAGCCTTGCCAACTAGATTAGCTGAACCATTTTCACATGTTTAAATGCATGGTCTGAATAAATTCTTGATTCTGATTGGCTGGAAGGTGGCAATAAAATATTCTACTGCACAAGTAGCTCCAGTTTTAAACACAGTTGTGAATAAATGTACTACCTTCAAACATCATTAGTAACCATAATAACTGACAGTTACAGTCTCTCTCTCTCTTTCTGTCTGTCTGGAACTGATTTGAATTGGGTAGATTTAAAAGTGCAATGGGAGATCTTGGAAAATGGTAACGTTAGCTTGATAGCACTAAAAGCCTGTATCCCACCCTGCAAGTCACTATCCAAAGCGACGCCTTATGAATGCACACTAGAAAACATCACTACAATATGTCACGTAACATTTACCCGAGAGAACTCTTTATACTATAGTTAGTAATTACAATACCAAACTTTAAAAAGAAGTTAGGTTGATGATGTTTGCTTGCAATTCTCTGTGCAAACAGGGTGCGCAGAGATATGCAGTTAAATATTTTGACAGACTGGTAAAACAGCATATTGTAATTTTCAGACTGAAAGTTTTGATTGGACACACTTTTCTTGGTTCGCTACACCTTCCACAGAATATTAAATTACAGTGGTCCCTTGCAATAACGCAGTTCACTTTTCGCAGTGTCGCAGTTACATGTTTTTTTTTTCGTGCAATTGACGTGCTTTTTTCTACAGTGCATTGTGTTCTGCGTCCTGACTTGCTGTAGACTATTGTCAATCAATGTCCTCCGTGCCGTGTCTCCTGTACTGTACAGAATGCGTCCAGCTTGCCAAATTGACATAAATCTTCAATCACTAGCAGTGTGACACTGAAGTGCTGTACTGCATGTTTGCAAGTTTTCTCCCCACAATGTCGACAAAATGTTCTGCACCATCAAAGGCACCTGCAGTATCACCCAAAAGGCAGAGGAAGATGCTAACCATCGCACACAAAAAGTTGAACTTCTGGACATGCTAAAGGAAGGTAAAAATTTACACGGCTGTAGGGCGCCATTACGGAATAAATAAATGAGGATCAAATGGTTTCGATCTTTTGTTTCATTCCATAATACTGGACTTATTTTCCTACGAAGGTTTGAACTTTGAGAGTATTAAACAAGAGAGAAAAGTGTGAAAATGTTATTGCCTGTCTGATAAAAGTGTATAAAGTGTATCACAGTAAAATGTTATTTCCAAGATAATATTTGTTATATTGTACTGAAAACATTGTTCAGTGTATTTGAACAATTTAAATAAAAATTGACATCAGTGTGCATTAAGATCAAAGTCTTTTTGTGTTTTTATAAGCTGTCACATGCAGCCAAAATGCCCATCAATATAAGAGTTGTCCAGCAACTACAGTGCTCTGCATATACAAGTACAGCCCCCACAAATCTCTCATTTAAATGAATATTATCTATAAGATGCTGTGCAATAATATATTTGTGTATATACATTAGATTAGTCAGTACTGAAGCCAAACCTGGAGCTTATCTATCAAAATAACTTATAATATTGGTCTAAAAAATAGGCTCAATGTATATGTTAGAGAAAAAATTTAATTACAACTTTAAAAAATCAAGAGAAACAAAAAATATAAACAATTTAGTTGAAATGTTTTTCTTTTTTTTTGCAATATTTTGCATTAATTTAAATGTATTATCTTTCCATTTCTAAAGATGTTCTGTGACTAAAATATTATTTAATAAATAGATCTGTTTAATAAATCTGTTTTGTTCAAGTACACCAATATATATTATCCATATTCACTGAGAAATGGATAAAAATATCCATTATCAAAATGGGGTGTACTCATTTATGCTGAGCACTGTAAGTACATGTAAGTAATTTAGTCATGCCTTTCTTGTAGGGTGTCCTTTACTGAGTTCAGTTTTTCTGAGTTTCATTTTGAACCGTGTCCTCTAGATGGCTCTCTAATGTGTCTCTAAGTGTGTGTGTGTGTGTGTGAGAGAGAGAGTGAGTGTGTGTGTGTGAAGCTTAGTGTAATGAGCGGGTCTTTGTATGATCAGAGTGATTGTTTGCAGCAAAGTGTAAAAGCTCTGGCTAGCAGATCTGCTTGCTCTCTAGTAGTCTTGCTGGATACAGGAAAAAATAAAAATGCATGAAGTTCCAGGCTAGTAGCCAAGGGGGGTTCAGGTGGTTCGGAAGGTCCAAAATGTGTCTTTTACATACTCATTTGTCCTATTTTGACTGTTATGCCATCATAAATAGTGAAACTATCCTCTGTTGGCTGTTGCTTCTGTGTGGCTAATCAGTTTTGGCCAATGCAAACAATTATTTTTCATGAGTCAAACAACCAGCTGCAAGAAAACATACAATCTGACATAAGTGAAGTCATTTTTGCTACTGTATTGTTTTTAAATGGAGGAAAGATTTTACAAGTAACTTTTATTCTAAATCTTGGACCTTTACTTGAAACAAAAGACCAATGAAAATGTGTCCATCTATTTATTTGTCTGTCTGTCTGAACTATTAACCTGTCTCTCTCAGACCCCAAACAAACCATCTGGAATTATGCAACTCAATTTGTCAGTGTTGCTTTTTTTTTCTTCCTGAAAATCAATTATGTGTCACAGGAGATAATTTCCATCTTGTGTCAGTGGAGTCAGTGGCCTGTTTCCTTCTTCTCGGCCAGGATGTTGTTATGGTGTGTGTGCGTGCCTGCTGTTGCTCCACTGGAGTTAATTATCTGCATTAATGAGAGTGGCTCGCTCATTTATCATGATCTCGTTCAGTCTGCAAGTGTCTGAGTAGAGCTGCACCGCCCTCTGTCTGCAGTCTGAGAGGTGTTTGTGTACACCTGATGCCATGACTCTTGTGCTCCTCTCAACTATTTTGTTGTGCACTGCACTCACTCGTGATTTCAATCCATATTCAGCATAAATTTAAATCAGAAATATACATTTGTCCATGGCATGCATGCCTTTCACTCACCACTGCTCTTATTTATGTCGATCGTGTTATTTTCATCCGTTCACAGAGAGATGAAGGCTTCGTTGAATCACATTTTCCATATATCATTCACTGTCCAGTCCGCCAGTGGCTTTATAACTTTACATCTAAGACGCAACCGGCCAATCCTAGCCTTGCAAGAGCTACCCAACATCATGATCCATAAAACCAGTCATTCGTTTTCTGAACGGGCGTATATATTCCATCTCGGCATCAAGTGGACGTTTGAAATGGGAGCAACTCTTTAACCTCCACACAGACTCTATCTCTCTCTGTGTTTTATTTCTTCATTTTGCACTGTCTGTGTGAAATATGGAGCGTTTGGAGAGATTGTTTGATGTATTCAATCAGGTGCCGTCGGTGATGTGTGACTGCAGGACGGCTGGGGAATGAGTTTGGGATGAATAAAAAAGAGGAGGGGGCGATGAGGAGTCTTAACGCTTGTAAAAGAGAGAGGTGGAAGGGGCTTCCTCCAGGTAAATTGCCCTTTTGCAGGCATATTGCAGAAGCCTGTCTTTATCTCATTCGATGTCTATGGCCATTACTGTCCCGTATGGTGAAAGTGCTGATGTGGGACATTGGACGGACACGTCTGCGCTGAGGCTAATAGTATAATCAGGTACTGAGGAATTCATTTTCTCCTCGGCTGCTCTCTGCATGCGGTGGGGAGTAGAGAGAGATCTGCGGGTTAACCTCTGTCCCGTTAACCCACGCTAACTCCCCCATTTGGCATTAAACTATAACCTCTATAACTCCCAAAGCCCTCGGCGGAGGGTCAGAGGTCAACAGTGAGGCATTTGTTTAATTCTCTTGCCATTCGTTGACAAGATGAAACTTTCCTTACTGTATGTAGCACCAGTTGATGCATCTAAGGATGTGAGAAACGATGGTGGAGTGGTTGGTTCTGTACATCTGCTCTTTAGGAGAGTAACGCACACAGATGACACACAGTCAGGTATAATATATGGTGGCTTTATGTCTGGTATTTATTCTGAAGGAAAATGATTGTATTGGGTTATATTTAATTGAAAAGCATAGTTTAATAAAAATGAGAGAAATTCAAATGTTGGCTTTGTTTATGCATTGTTATATTATTTCATAACAATTCAACATTACTACAGTGAATCCAGATTTATTTCTTTTAAACTATTTTTTGATTGTTCTTTTTGTTATTATTATTATTATTATTATTATTATTATCATGATGTAATTTAAAATAGTTAATCTTTTTAAGTTTAATTAGTCTTTCTCAATGACTTTATTATGAAATTAAATACTAAACTAAAATAAAATAGATGGTTTAATTTTTCTTTATTATTATTCATGTTATTCTTTTTAATAAGTATTAAAAGTTATGGTGTAAAAATGAAATACAATATAAAAAATGTCTGTTTGAAATTATCATTAATATTATTATCAAATATTTAGAATTCAGAATTATTATTGTTTATTTTTATTTTTTAGATTAAATTGATGTTGTGTATCAAGATAATTTTACTTTGATATGTTTTATAATGTAAAAATGAGAGTGAAAAGGGTGATATAGCTTTCATATGTGTGTGTGTGTGTGTGTGTGTGTGT
>CAIGQZ010032903.1:268269-298252 GCA_903798205.1 Danio tinwini | reverse complement strand
TATATATATATATATATATATTGGTGTAAAAATATTAATAACATTACGAAGAACAGAAACTGCTAATAGACAAACTCTACTATTTTATTTGCACACTCTCAGAAATGATAGCACAAATGCTGTCACTGGAGCAGTACCTTTCCAAAAAGTGCACGTTTTGTATCATGTTTAGTATTAAAATATAAAAGTCTCTTAATATCTCTAATTGACACTGCAGGGTTTTCCCAATGAGTATTTGAACAAGTGCCCTATAATGGCTTGAAGATATTGGGATCTAAATTGCAGGGCTTAATTTGTGCCGGAATATGCCGGATGAACCACTGAAATCTGATCCGGCACCTCATTTTCCTCATCACCTTTTTTTCTGCGACACCCCCGCCCCGCTCACTTTCGACTGCGACACCCCTCCGCCATCCACGCACCAATGACCCCACCCCACTCCCACTCACTTTCGTGTGAGACACCTCTCCGTCCACAGGTAACATGCCAGATCCGATACCCCGATCTGTTCTGGGACCTCGCAATTCCCAAATTAAGCACTGCTAAATAGTATAAAAATATATGTAATATTTTATATTTTATATTTTTTATTTGTTATCTGTATTTACATTCACGAAAAAGATCTACGTAATGCCTTGAGATGTTCATGAGCATTTTTAATTCATTACAGTGGTACTTGTTTATCTGCTGCCCGACATAAGAGATAAAAAAAGGGCATTATAAAGGGCATACAGTGCTCAGCAAATATGAGTACACCCCCCACAAATCTCTCATTTTAATTAATATTTTCTATAGGAAGCTTTACAATAATATATTTGTGCATATACATTAGTTTAGTCAGTACTGAAGCCAAATCTGGAGCTTATCTTACAATATAACTTACAATAATGGTTTAAAAATTAGTAGCCCAAATGTATATGTTAGGGAAAAATATTAAATACAATTTTCAAAAATAGCAAAAAATAAAGAGAAACAAAAAAAATAAATACAATTTAGTTGAAATGTTGTAGTTTGTAATTTGTTTTGCAATGTTTTGCATGAATTTTAAATGTATTATCTTTACATTTTAAAGATTTTCTGTAACTAAAATATTATTTTAATAAATATAACTGTTTAATAAATCTGTTTTGTTCAAATGCAACAATATATCCCATATTTCCCATATTTACTGAAAACTGGATAAAAAAATAATTTTCAAAATGGGAAATGTGGTTTACTCATTTATTCTAAGCACTTTAGTTATGCAAACTATCAATAATGTGCAATATGTAATATTGTATTGCCAGGTCTCTGCTTACTCTCTGATACTCTGATACAATAGAGTGACAGACAATAAAATGTTCCTTAGCACATGCCTTACACCTGTGTTGTAGAATAAACAGTTTATAGCAACACCAGTGTATGTCAGTATAGAATCAGATTCAGTGTGGCAATCAGTCTAAACCTGTCATGCTTTCAGATGGAGATTTCTAATGCGCTCTATACGCTATAAATGAAAGCTTTGGGATGATTACTGTAGTAAGTGTTCATTGATATTAAATAGAAACGTAATAGGGTTATTTTTCAGCTGAATGGGTATTGAAATCTAATGAGAGAGATTGGCATGTCTGCCTGTCGTCACTTCAGCTTTAAAGAAGGCTCCCTGCCAGGCTGGAATAAAGCTTTATGATTGGCAACTCTGGAAAAATATAGCGTCATTGGACTTGATTTGATGGCTGCAAGTTTATCCAGGCATCAATCGCCAATCAGGGCTTTGATGCTTGATATGCTGCAAGCAGAAGGCTGTGCTCCTTAACCTCAGGGGTCACACTCCAGACAGATAGAGAGAGAAATTACAAGTTTCCTCTTGTAAAAGCTCATTGAAGCTGTAGATGTTGATGATGGATAGCCACTTCTGATGTGGACAAAAGCCAATTCACAGATGTGTTATTATTTAAGCTCCAGCTAATGAAGCTTGGCATTCTTAGTTAAAGGGCTCCGTAAAAATGCCATTTAGATTGTCTTAAACTGAACAGTTAGTAGGCCATGGAAATGTTAGCCTGCTTTTAAATTGCTCTGCATCTTTTCTGCATTCGCACTTAGCAATTTTGCAAGCCTCAGCTCATTGTTCATAGTTGCACAGCTTTCAGAGGAATCATTTATCATCAATGTTTTGGGTAGTTTGTTGTGGTTGTCTAACCACTAAAAAGACAAACTGATTCTATTGTCACAGCTATGTTTGTTCTGGTTTTGAAGACTTTGGTGGAATATTAAATTGCTGTACTCTGCCAAATTATTAAAGGAACCATTCCTTGTCCATTGTGATATCAAAGGTGCTGTATGTAAGTTTTTTACTTTTCTAAAGCATAAAAATACCATAATATGTTTGCAGATATTTAAGAAACATGTCAAGTGAACATTCTTGTTCATCTGAAAAACAATGCTGAAGTCAGATGTTCTGTTTATAAATTGTGTTTTCCATGCCGGAACGCTGTCTTTGTTTAGTTTTTTTGAAGCTCCCCAATGCCAGCTTAGCCAATTATATTTCAGCCAATTATAAGTTGCCTTGGTGGAAAACCGCATATTTTATTAATTCATTCAGAAAGGCTCTCAAAGCATGAGTCTGTGACCGAATTATGACCTCCGTTGGACAGTAGCAGACTCCGAAATGAGTCGCAGAGTTCCACATGGGGTGGTTATTAATTAGCAAATAATATAATTATTACAACTGTAAACATTAGGTGAGTTGGTTACATTGTAATCCCGTGTCCCATTAGCACGATACGTGATGAGATTTGCAGTGATAAGCAATTTGGCTGTTTGCACCAAACGAAACATGACAGAAATTTAAATAAAGCCATTCAGAAGCACAGAAAATGCACTCATGCACGAAATGGTAAGGTTTATAATCTAATTAATACATATTAAACCTCATTAACATTATTAAATGTACATGCTGAATCAGTGTTGGTTTTGAGTCACAGCTCTGAGGTTCAATTTCAAATGTTTTATTTTATTTTTAAAATCTGAGGTGAACTATCTGCTGCTGCTTTCAGTAATATGTCAATAAATGTCATGTAAAATTGACATTCAAACTCGCATTGTTAGCATTTAACACTGAATAAAGCACATGAGGTGTACCTGAGCTGATCATTGTCAGTTTATCCTGTTGTTCAGCTGCAAGAAATAGAACCCGTTTCTAAAATATACATTTCATCATGTGCTGTTGTTTTTATTGAGAACGCGACTTGAATCAGCCTTTAGACTCGATTGTCAGACTCGTTTCTCAAGTTGGCAACTTGCGCTCGGGTTTGTTTTGATCTAGGAATGTAATATCTAGTTCAACCACTGGGTGTTAAACGTACATACTGCACCTTTAAAATGGTTCAAGTTGCAACATAGGGCTACGCTTTCAGAATGAGCCTATTTACAATTCTGGAGATCGCAAATTATGTAGCCAGAAGTACATATAAACCATTCCTTTTCACTTTACCAGCTGACCGCTTACCTCCGTATGGACGGCTTTTCCGCTGTTACCAGTGGCTCACAGCATACTTTGACAGACTTGAGATGCAGAAAAGAGTTAACCGTGATGAGGGGCTTCGAGTCCAGCAAAGAGCAGTTCCAGAAAGCAGGTAAGACAAAAACGAAAGCCAAAAAATTAAATAAACAAGTAAATAACAGCTTTTGAATATAACTGCTTTTGAAAACATTGTCAGTCGGGATTAGCGAAGTGGGTGGGCGGGTCAATCTGTGCTTTTGAAAACACTATTGGTTGATCGGTCAGTCAGTCATTCAATCAGTCAGTCGACAGCAGCCTCTGGTGGATTTACGTGAGAACAGCAGGCACGAATGGCAATCACAAGAGAAATTTAAGATCTGAAAAAGCGTACACAGCGGCCTCTGGTGAATTTACGTGAGAACAGCAGGCGCAAATGGCACTAGCAAGAGAAATTTAAGATCTGAAAAAGCGTACACAGTGGCCTGCAAAAAAACTTACATCCTGGGACGTATTTGGCGCTCTCCAGAAATTTTCCAGAAACGTTTTCAGAATGAGCCTGGGTTGTAAATTCTGATTCATATCACTGTATGGATGGTGGTTTGATTGGCAGTGTTCACACTTATTTAAATGAGAACAAAGAGTTAGTGTTGAGTTGAAACAAACCTACCAAGTGTGAACACTTTTCTGATCCACAAAATCTAAAATTATTTGCATTTGCAGACATTGTTAGGTATGAATGAATGAATGAATGAATGAATGAAAGAATTAATTAATTAATTAATTAATGAATAAAAGAAAAATCAATTCAAACAAGATATTTTTATGTTTGGTTTTTATGATTTTTAAAATATTTTGTAAGACTCAAAGATTTACCTAGAGAGTGACAATGCAAGAGAGTAACAGAAAAGTGGAAGAAAAATATTGATATTGAAAATTGATAACCTAATAAATACATTTTCTCACGATCATGTCAGCCAGTATGTCTCTTATTATATTAGTCATGCTACACTTGATGCTCCATACAGCTATGTACACAGCTTCTCTCTGGATTTGCCTCTATTGCAAACTACTTTTGGTTTAGTGTTTCTCCTAGAGGCCTTTGTCTGAATTGTGTTAACTGGATTATCTGAGACAGGAGCTCTGTACTAGGCTTTACATAACCAGCTAATAAAATGTGTGTGCAAAAATTATGCATATCATTTGCAGGGGGAGATTAAAGATATTATGTCTTAATTAAGTAAGCACTGGCTCGTGAGTGCTAATAAAGATCTTCATATGCTATCTATCAGGTGTGTCAGATGGTCTGTTCATCAGCCAAGCTTACAGTATGTGGGAAACTCCAATCAGATACTGCATTAAATGGGTTGTAAAAATAACTAGCTAACAGCAGTGATGCTAATAGTTAAGTGATGCAATAGTTGTTTTATTCTATGATCTGTTTATGAATCTGAAGCTTGGAGCTGTTTATAATGCCTTACTTAAATATATATTTTTAAGTTTTTAACTTTTTTTATTATGTAGTTATATATGCTCTCCAGAAGTTTACTTTCTGCAAGTCAAATGCACATTTTGTTGCCTTGCATCCCAAAGTCAAACTAAATTACTTTCGAAGACAAAGGTGTGTGCGATATCACATACACTATGCTTAAATTAAAACGTATTTCACAACTAGTAAAAAAGATGTTCTGTTGTATGAATAGAATTCAGACGTTCTACAATAGCCATTTATCATTATCACATGACCTACCTGCTTGAGTTGTGTTCCCAGCAAGCATTTTTTGTTTTTAAAATATGTCTAATAGACGTCTAAACATAGTTGTCTTGGCTATAACAAGACTAAACTTGGGCTGTCAGTGAAAATCTAATAGACGTCTAAGAATAGGCCAAAACTAGACTAGTCATCAAATAAACAGAAATGAAGGACTACATATATGTATAATCTGTCTAATCTGTCTATTTGACGACTAGTTTTGGGTTATTCTTAGAAGTCTATTAGATTTTTACTGACAGCCCAAGTTTAGCCTTGTTTTAGCCATCTGTCTACGTTTAGATGTCTATTAGACGTCTATAAAAAACACAAAATTGTTTGCTGGGTTGCTTCCCTTCTATTCATAATGTTCATGAATGTTAATAGTAAATGTCCAGTAAAGTGGAGACACACTCTAGAACAGGCGTGGTGGGCAAACTCGGTCCTGAATGGCCGGTGTCCTGCATAGTTTAGCTCCAACTCTAATCAAAAACACCTGAACATGCTAATCAGTGTCTTCAAGATCACTAGAAATCTATAAGCAGGTGTGTTTGATTAGAGTTGGAGCTAAACTGTGCAGGACACCGGCCCTCCAGGACCGAGTTTGCCCACCACTGCTCTAGAATTTCACCAGAAGTCGCATAGGTCATCCGGGTGTACTTCTTGCCAACTGTTGTTGGTTTTTTTTCCCCCCCAAATACTATGAATTCTGACATATTACTTGGATCACACATTGTTTTTCAGATACTATATAGTAGAGAAGTATGCGATTTCAGACACACCATTTTTCATTTGCTGTTCGCACTTTGTGGAATGACCTGCCCAATTCAACCAGAGCAGAAACAAGAAGTTTTTTTTTTTTAAATATCATTGTTTAAGACTCTATTCTATTCTCTATTCTATTCTTACCCTCAATCCTTCGGCTTAGTCCCCCTGATCAGGGGTCATTGCATCGGAACAAATCGCCAATTACTCTAGTATATATTTTATGTGCCAAATACCCTTCCAGCCTCAGCAGTTCTGGGAAACACTCATACACTCTCTCATTCACATACATGCACACTCATTCACTATTCCATTCTATTCTGTTCTATTCTATACTATTCTGTTAAGTCCTTTGTTCTGCATTAGAACAACTCGGTCTAGTCAAAGTATATTATGTTGATTTTGATTGCTTCTATTGTCTGAGCTGTCAGTTGAGTCTTTAGTCATTCTCCAGCATTGTCTAAAGACTCATCTCTTTTGTCAACACTCCTGTTACTAACACTGTCTATACTGTTTTCTACTCAATCAAACAAAAGCTTTACCGCTATAACATGTAATATCTTTTATAATAAAAAAAAAACGTTCTCCTGTTTACAATACTAACACTCTCTCTCTACTTTCTATTCTTTTAGAGTTTTATATATAGATATAATATTTTTCATAAAAAAAATGAATGTCTATATTTCAAGACATTGTTTGTTACAAGGTGGTTCATTCCACTGTGGCAAACTCTGAAAAAATAAGGGACTAAGCCGAAGGAAAATTAATGAATGAATGTTTGTTATAAAGACAAAACTAAATATAGGTATTTTGGGAAACTTTATTGTAATTTTATTATACATTTATTAATTTTAAATAAATTTATTCTAATTTTTTTGTTTATTTTTTATTGATTACTTATGTTAAGTGTCACAAATATTACACTACAAAAAGTTACATTTTAATTTAATTGAATAACTTAGTTTTTTTTTTTATGTAATATTGAAAATGAAAATGGTTTTATTCAGACCTAGTAGTTTAATGCCAATTGAGATGCCAGTCATTAAATTTTAGCATTCATTAATCCATTTATTTTTCCTTTGGCTTAGTCCCATATTTATCAGGGGCCAACTATTCCATCATATGCTGTACACAGCGAATGCCCTTCCAGCAGCAAGCCAGTACTGGAAAACGCCCATACACTCTCACATTTACATACACTCCAGCGAATTTAGTTCATTCAATTCACCTTTAGCACATGTCTTTGGACTTTGGGGGAAACCGGAGCGCCCGGAAGAGAACATGCAAACTCCACACAGAAACGCCATTTGGCCCAGCCACTCCAGCCAGGCCAGGACAACCAGTGACCTTCTTGCTGTGAGGAACACTAACAACTGAGCCACCGTGCCACCCTTTAAATTTAATTAATGAATAAGCATTTTAAAATGTTATCTTATCTTAATGTTATCTTAAATTATCTTAAAGTATTGCCTCTTTTAATATCTTCAGGCATGCCCCATTATTATGTGGAGCAAACATTAATTGCATTAGTTTGCTCAAGACACACTTGGATAACCTTGTAGTGCATTTTGACCACTGAATATTACAGATTATGAATTTTCATTGTCAAATCAATCCATTCTGATAGCATTGTATGTTTTTACAACGGTTCTATATTTGTACCTCCTCAAAACATCCCGAGCATCCTTACACAGACACTGATTTGTGTTACCCAGCAAGTCTTTGCTATAACACTGTGGTCAACCGTGTGCATTTAAGCTATGAACCGCTAGCTTTTGTAGCATCTTTTTTATGCCAAGAGGGCATTTTGCATAATAACAGTCAGCTGTAGGTCATCAGTTGAAGAAATGCCTGAGTGCAGATACGTTAAATCACTCCCACTGCTCTGTGTGCGATGAGATCGAGCATTAATTACACACTCGCACTGCCTGGGGGGTGGAGGATGACTGGATGTCACTCTCAGTAAACACACACATGGCTGACGCCTGAAGAGGCAGGTGTCACAAACATCAGAACACACGAACCTAAATCTTTCGCATACATCTACACGCTCGCATAATCCAGGGTTTGCTGCTATTTCACGCTCCGCACCTCACTTCCATGTGAGTTCTCCTTGACCTTTTCTTCTTGCCTTTGGCGGAGCTGCAGTCGGACTGGACGCCACGCTCTCGCTTTCTTTCCATGATTTATTCACCAGCCTGTCTCTGTCTGCACAGCCCCCCAAACCTCACGCACACACTCGGTATTGCACATTGTCCCCAAGGACCCGCACGTACACACAGACGCAAATGGACAAACACCAAGCAACAACTCTCCCCTCCTCCTCCTCTTCTTCTTCTCTTATCTGAGGCAGTGCATAGATCACGTCACCGCTGCTCTCGGCTTGGGTTGTTTGCATTTCATTAACTTCGCCGGGGAGAAAGCACCACATACGCCATATGCGATCACACACACGTTGGTTAACTCTGTGCAAACCAACAAGAGCAAACATGTACATATGTGAGAACACACTATTTAATATTCAAAGCAAACATAACCTGATTCTTGTTTCTGTGTTTTGTTACTGTCTTATTTGTGTAGAGTTGAAGGGATGTCATGGCTATCTTCAAACCTCTATTAATGTGCTTTGTAATACAAAGGAAGATCGCTCACTCACTTTCCCTCGGCTTAGTCCCTGCTTTATCAGGGGTCACCAATGAGCGGAATGAACTGCCAATTACTCTTGAGCACTAGAGTTATAATTTTAGTGATGGGAAACTAATTTATACAATTCATCTATACCGCATGTCTTTGGAATGTTGGAGAAACCGGAGCATCGAGTGAAATCCCACGTAGACATAAACACATTTTTTACTGTTGAACTCAAAGAAGATATTTTGAAAAATGTTCAACACAGGCTCATTCTGAAAACGTAGCCCTGTGTACATTTCTGGAGATCACAAATTATGTAGCCAGAAGTACGTATGGGTGCATTTCTTCTTTAAAATGAACACTATATGGGGTGGTATGATGCCATTCCTTTTTACTCTTACCAGCTGACTGCTTACCTCTGTGTGGACGGCTTTCCCAGTGTTACCAAATTGTCCAGTAGCTCATCATGTACAATGGCAGACTTGAGACTCAGAGAGGAGATGTCCATGGCGACGGGGTTTGAGTATGACAAAGAGCAGTTCCAGAAAGCAGGTAAGAGAAAAACAAAAGCTAAAAAATAAAATAAACAAGTAAATAACAGGGTGAGAATGTGGTAAAACCTGAAAACGTAGTAAAAATCAGACAAGGGCTTTTCTTTTTTTGGACTGCTTTTTAAAACTATCAGTTGGGTTTGGGGAAGGGGGTGTTTGGGTCAATTGGTGATTTTGAAAACACTATTGGTTGGAATTAGCGAAGGAGGGTGGGTCAGTCGATCTGTCAGTCAGTCAGTTAGTCAATCAGGCCGTCAACAGCGGCCTCTGATGGATTTACGTGAGAAAAGCAGGCATGAATGGCACTTGCAAGAGAAATTTGATATTTGAAAAGCGTACACAGTGGCCTCTGGTGGATTCGCGAAAAACAAAAATGGCAAAAACAAAAACGTAGCTCCTGGGACGTATTTGGCACTCTCCAGAAATGTATATAGTGGTATGTTTTCAGAATAAGCCTGGGTTGAATATGTTGGTTGCTGGCATCCATTGACTTCCATAGTAATTTTTGTTCCTACTAGAAAAGTCGACCAGTATTCTTTAAAATATTCAACAAGAAACAAAGGCTTAAGATAAGAGAAGGGAGAGTAAATGATGAACGCAAAATGAATGTTACATCTTGTTTTGCATGATCTTAATGGGCTCATACGAAAAATAGAAGTCAGGGTAAATGGCTATATAAAGCCTTAAAACCTTTAGGATTATTCAATTCAATTTATCTTTATCTCTATAGTGCTTTTACAATGTAGATTGTGTCAAAGCAGCTTAACATAGAAGTTCTTGTGAATTAAAACTGTGTCAGTCCAGTTTTCAGAGTTGAAGATCAGTTTAGTGTGGTTTAAATTTCACTGCTGAAAGTCCAAACACTGCAGAGCAAATCCATGTGCAGCTCCACCAAGTCCCAAACCAAGCAAGCCAGTGGCTACAGTGGCGAGGAACAAACTTCACCAATTGACAAAAGTGAAGGAAAAAACCTTGAGGCCTTCTGGCCAAACTTCTTGTGCAGAGCTGCAGTCTAGCCGCCAGAGGCTAGAAAACATTACAGCAGAAAACAAAGCTGTAAAATGGACATTGATGTTCGTGTGGCTGACTTTATTTCATGTGCATTTATAGAAGTTTCTCTTTCCTGTACAACATTTATTATAGAAGAGAGTTGAAGTGAATTCTACAGTGTGTAAAACATAAGTCAGTCTATTTTTTTTCACATATTGTAAATCTAGCCCTTAATAAGTTTTGTCATTTTGCTTCTCAAGAATGTTGAATTTAAAAACTGTTTACATTTTTGCAAGCAGTGCAAGGAAATACACTAGCAGACCGTCAAACACATTCACCACATTTGCATAAAAAAAAACTGTGGATAAGCAGAACACAAAAACACAATGTGTGAATAAGGAAATTACATTTTTGAGTCTGGCTGTGTGAGTTTGCCAGGTTCTGAGTTCAAAATATCCTGTCAGCTTTCATGAAGATTTGGTTTCTGTTTGACATCACTACCATTAACTGTGTGACCTTAACACCAAACCTCAAGCTGTAATGAATAACCATTATTCTTACTGTTTTAGACAGACGGCAGTGAGCCAGAAGCATGTTACCATTGATACCATTGATTTGGGCTTTAAAATCACCTGAGAAACATCAGCGATTAATTGAACTTTAGATAGTAATTCCTCTTTCGTAACATCACTGTGTGCTTTGAAACCCCCATAGAGGTCATTATAAGGCATGTTAGAGACCTTGAGAGGGGTAATACTACCCTTTGGCCAAGTGTTGAGAGTGATTATAGGGTTTTAGTGCATCCACTGGGTCTAACCTCGACTTATAAGGTCACTGATTGAACATTTAAATCAATCGACAAACTGCAGAATTAAAACATTATATTTCTCATTTACACCTCAACACAGTAACAGAAAAAAATAATAAATTCATCACAAAATCTTATACACCAAGCATACAAAATCAACATATTATTGCTATTAAATCAATGAAATGTCCACATAGTCAGTGGCAGGTGATCGTAGCTTGGCTTTAACATCGTCTCGCTCTTAAGGTTTGGTAAAATATGTTTTGCAGTTTGTTGGTTTTTTTTGCATGAATGCTCTTGATAATGGTGGAGATGATTGAAGTGCTGGAGGATAGACCTGGTCTTATGAAGACGTCTAACTGAGAAGATGGTCTGGACGTTTTGTAGCCCACGGCCAATAATGAGCTTCTCTAAATTCACCAGACTGTGGTGAATCATCTCATCACATTGTGCTCTAGGGCAGAGCAGCTCCCGTACCGAGCTATGATAGTTTACTTGTGGAAGTTGTGTGTTGGGAGGTTGTGTGATGGCATCTCAGTCATCTTTAATCTATCTTGAATGGCTATCCATTTTGATTTGAGCCTCTACATTCTGTCTGATGTTTACTGTAGTCTACACACATCTCCTTGATGTTCAGAAAAAGAGGCATCACGAGGGTTTCGGCATCCTCTCTTTCTGTCTAATGTTTCAATAACATCTTAAAACCATGTTTGCGCAGAAGCATTATAATGCTCTATATTTTTAGATATCTACAGATATCTAAAAAAACACTTAT
Source organism: Danio tinwini (assembly GCA_903798205.1). Taxonomy (NCBI): domain Eukaryota; kingdom Metazoa; phylum Chordata; class Actinopteri; order Cypriniformes; family Danionidae; genus Danio; species Danio tinwini. Next base: position 286,504 of record CAIGQZ010032903.1, on the reverse strand, counting down.
TACTGTAAAAGTCAGTGCACACTGATTCAGAAAGGTACATACAAAATATTTGCACATGATGTTGTGTCAATTGCATTTTCACACCTCTGAAGCTCACATCCGTCATTTTCAGTTTTTCACATTTGTAAAAAAGCGTTTTGAGAGGTGTTTTAACAGTTTAGATTCACCATACAAGCGAAAGCCAATAAACAGAATGCAATGACTCGGAGCGCTGAGTGCTTTATGACAAACAATGTGTGTAATTTAAAGACAAAGGGCTATATATTAATGATCTAATCACATGGTAAGTGATCAGTGTAGCTGTGCTTTGGCCATGTCTGAACCCACTTTTGCTATTTTAAGGATGAGAAAAACAGTCTGTAAACCCAGAGAATAATCAAAAAGGGTAGCCCTTATTTTCTTAATGACTTAAGGAATTTCTAAATTCAGTTCTAATTCTTATTGTTCTAATACAGCTAATAAACGATCAAAAACAAGTATTTAATCTTCCATATTTAAAGATATTTCAGATCAGCAAAACTCCAGGTGCACTACAGTGAGTGAATGCATTTGCTATTTAAACAATGTGGTGCAAGACGTGAAAATGGTACTTGCACCAAGCATAAACTAGCAAAAAACACTTGTGTTGCGCATGACGCCGCATTGCACCAGGTGTATGGCCCAGAATGTGGTAGATGGTTGAAGGACTGCTGTAGGCTACTGTTTGCTGGTTTAAGTGCCTGGGGTGCACCTTTCCCATGTCACTGTTTGGTGTGTGTGTTTTCGTTTGTGTGTCCATAACTTTGAAGTACTGCCAGTCTCTATTAAGGACTTGTTCATGGAAATATGTGTTATGTGGCTGCAGTATCACAAGCAAAGTATCAAAATGCCACTGATTTCCTGGAATAAACACACCGCTCTAAGAAGGTGAACTCACATTCCTTTTAATATTTCCTTTTTTTTCATTTTGTGAAGAAGAGAGAGGGAAGCAAAGCATCACTGCTTAATTTTTCTCTGAATTGTTTTCATTTTTTTCACAGTGCATTAATAAATAAGCACCAGGTACCATGTGTGACCACTTTTTTGGATAGGGGATAAACAATTAATAGAAAATGTAGGATTTAAGTGTGCAAAGACCTTAATGGTGTTAATATGTTGCCAGTCTTCTCTATTGTGTTAATATGTTGCCAGTCTTCTCTATTGCTGTTTCTAATCATAGTGCTGTTGCTGGCTTATTGCCTGTTTTTTCTCCACCACTTTTTCACCACTGTCCTATTCCTGATGAAAAAAGTTTAACATATTATCACTTAAAAAATTATGGCAAATATATTTAAAGTTTTCATTCATATCTGTAGCACTGACACAGGTAGTCACATTTTTGCTTAGTAAAATAAGGTAGACAAAAAAATCATGGTCTGCTGTCAATGGTGTTGCAAAGAAGGAATGGTAGATCAGGCAGCTTTCTGTTGGTCAGTGCTGGGAATCCATTAGACTGCTTGAACTTGATTTGAAGATCTATTTGGCAGCTGGCAGCTTGCTGGAGCTGATATTGGGGAGAACTCCAACATGTACAGTAGCATTGTTGTGCTTTGGGGCAATCTGAGTTTGGGTTATGACATGGGGACCTTCCCATTCTTATCTCTGTCTTATTTGCTTCTCCTGTGTCAGAAAATGGCAACTATAAACCTTTAAAGTTGCTAAGCAGTTGTCTTTCTTGAAGTTGTTATTTTGCAGAAAGGAAGCTTCTGTGATGATTTTACGCGCATATAAACAGTTCTTTCTGCCAGCACAAACACTCTGAAACTGCAGTGTCTTATAGGGAACACTCTGCCAATCTAACGTCTGCTGGTGACACTGATGGTTGCCAAAGCTCAGTGTGTTCAGATATATGACAGTAATGAACACAGACGCCTGTCTCTGTCACTGCGAACTACAGAGGGCCAGATGAAATCATCAAATGTAAAGCATCAAATGTACTTAAAGGTGCAGAAGGTAATCCACCTAAATGCTTTAGCATAATATCTTTGAAACACAGTCCCTCCCTTGCCATCTAAAGCCACACCTCATGATATTATGAACGTGCACATTAAAGATGATAGTAGACCAGCCACTAGATCATATCATTCACCAGTTACTTAGAAAACTTTATAGTACTTTATAATACTACCATTCTGAACCAAAAACTGTATTATATCTAGCATGTTTTCAGTTGTGTCAAACTTGTCATAATGTACAATATTTCATCCATGCAAGGATTGCTGATCTAACTTTCTCACTCGCTTTGTCCTAAAGCGACTACTGTATGCTTAGTGGTTGGCCGGCGGTGTGCAGGAATTACACTTATTACTAAGCCATACTTGCATGCTATTTCAGACCGAATATTTAGAGTAGCATATTGAACAATACATGCACCACGTTAATTGTTAAATTGTTAATATGAACCAATCATTGTAAAAAATGAACCAATGTGAATATAAAACCAACTTCACCTCAGTAATAGCGATATTGACTTATGTTTTGTTGTTAAACTAAATAAAATTCTGCATTATTAATGCTATTTAAAGTCCCTTATGAAACTGAAAATAATCACATCAATCTTTTGCCGGAAGATTTTAGTGGCTGAACAACACTTCATCTGTGCATATAACCCATTCGAAACAACATATTCTACATAAGCTTTGCATGACTAAACTAGTTTTAAAGCATAACATTACCTGTCCAATGTCCAAAACCAATATTGATTCAGGACTTTAAAAAGTTTTGATTCAGCATTTTTTTCCCGCTATCATTCTCTTATGTGTATGTGAATGCAGTGCTTGGTACACAAAAACAATGGATCTGCGTAAACGGCTGCACAGATATACAAATCTACATTTGTTGACAGACAGTTTGGGCTACTTATCAGAATTATAGGAATTATTTTAATTGGATGAACATTTTTTAGTTTTATGCCTCACCCAGGATATAAAAATACATATAAATACATTTAGATCATTTACTTTAATCATTAATATTGGAATGTGAAGAGACTTTCAATCAGCACAACAAAAAAAGATTCTGAAGACAATCTGCACCTTAAAATAATGAAATTAAAAGTACAAGTAAATGCTATGAACAAAATAATAAAGAAAGATTTAGATTTGAAAAAAACGAACTTTATTTCAAATGTAAAAGACTTTTAAATACATATTTGCTTGCCTCAATGCGTTTCTTGACAGTGAACAGTGAGTTTTTAAACATCAATATTTCTGTATCTTTCTTCTAGCATAAGAGGCACTTTCTCCAGAACAGTTTCTTCATTTCAATATGAGAGTAAAATTCTTGCAAATATGGCCACGGGTGTTTATCTCCACCACTTCAGTGACTTGTCAGGGGAGTAACAGGTACCACTTTTGGACTTATTGGTAACACTTTATTTTGATGGTCCATTTAACTATTAGCAGACTGTCTGCTTAATATGTTGATACTGCTCCTTCAACAGACATTTACTGACTATAAGAAACTTTGCAAGTACATGTCAACTACATGTCACTAACCCTAACCCCAACCTAACAGTCTACTTACAGTATAATCTTATAAGATTTAGTTGGCATGTAGATGCAATGTAATAAAATTCAACAAACGGATCATCAAAATAAAGTGTGGCCGACTTATTGTCAAGTATTATCAATGACTTGCTAGCATGATGTGCATGGGCTTGTTCTGAAAATGAAGTGAACTGTAGATTGTGTATGATCACTCGATTACGTGCACAAACTAAAGAAAAGGCGCAGAGCACAGTTTCGTCAAACTGACCTGCAGTCTTTGTTCCTTTGGTTTCATTTTGAAAGAAGTATCAAATCTCTGAGGAAATGTATCGGAATAAAAGCATGGAGTATAGAATGTATTGAGGAAATGTAGTCGAGTAAAAGTGAAATACAGATACTCAAAACAATACTTAAGTACTATACAAACGTATTATTACTTTGTGACATTACATCACAGCCAGCGAGTATTGAGTACTGTATCTACTCACTACCAAGCATACACTCACTAACTACCACAGCATTAGCAACCATGTGCTATATTTTTTACAGAAGGTTAGGCTTCGCTCTACAATTTCCAAAGCTTTGCTCATCCATGTGCTGCTTTGACATTCAGTGCTTCTATTAACACACTTAAAGGAGACCAATTACTCTTTTTCTTTAGTCCTTTTTCAAACAGATGAGAGGCACCACTGTTGTGAACGTTAACATTAAAAACAGCCATCGATTCGCAAGCACGTGGTTCACCACAGATTGGTGCCCGCGGAGAGGTCTAATCGTCTGGTTTTGGTGATGAATGTTTAGGTTTCCAGACAGCCATTGATGTGCAAAATGTGGGGATGTGCAGTGAAGCCCTCAGCTCGATATTCCCCTTCGGGCAATTAAACGTGTGTGTCTGTGAGTGTGTGGTTTCTGCTGCGGCTCTATATTTGTGTAATGTCCCCTTAGAGATCATATCCAGGCAGTAAACACTGTGTTGCCTCCTTCAGAGTCACAATCAAGTCCCTAGATAGTTTATTGGAGAGGGCCAGGTGTACAGTACATCATCTCTCCTCTCAAGTGTCTCAGGAGGCTACAGCCTGCATCTCATCGTCTGCATTGATCTACAGCCTGCACAAGCACAATGATCAATATCTGGATTAGTGGAGGCAGGTGCATTTTTTTTTGTCTCTCATTGGCTTCAACCTTATCACCAAAACTCCAATCCGGACACAAGCTAAAGAAATGAGAACTGAACACATACTCTGTATATTTACATAGACAGTAATATTCTGATGAAGTATAGGGAGTAAAAGCCATAATACTTCAAATTTGCAGTTTACAATTACTAGAACTGCACAAGCATTCGTCTACACTATTCTCCTGCCTGCCTGAATTGCTGGAATGTTCCACACATTGAAATTTTATGGTTTTACTCTTTATCTTTAACTAGCTTATTTGATGCAATCTACATTGTAAACAGCACCATAGAAAAAAAGATGAATTGAAAGTGATCATTAACACCATCAAGTCTATATTAACATAATAATAGTAGTCTTTTATATAAATAGTAGATTGTCCAGATTGTATATTTAAGGCTTGGTTGTGTTTATAAGATGCAAAGCAATGTGTGCTCATGCTTCACTTGTAGAAAATCACATAATTTTTCATATATCTTACTTTGATTTTATACAGCTACTCAGCTAACATGAAAACGAATGTCATATTTCCTAGTTCCTATGAAAGGCCCGCCCTCAAGAGTCTCTGATTGGTCAACTAACATAGTGTGCTGTGATTCGCGGATTGGCTCCACATCACCAGGAAAAGCATCATGCCTCTAATAGCACACGCTGTACCTCTGCTGTGTAAATTGTGAGGGTATTTACAGTTTTAACCCAAATAATGACCAGTTTGTCAGATGAAAAAGAGCCGGAGTCAGAGATTCAAATAAATAAATCAAGTTTACTGAAGATAGTTTGCAGTTTCATCAGCAGAAGCCAGCTTCAACCCTCGCAATGAGTTCCTAGGCCGCTCTGCTTACAATCACAAATTAATAACAATTATACTCTCACATAACGTCATTATCTGCGTCATACACATGTGTTCTAACCTGATTTAGAATATTTCCACGTGGGTGTGTGCGTACAATTCTGAACAATATCTTAAGCATAAACATCAGACATCCACTAGACTGTTTAGAGCTGACTACAGACCTGTTAAAAGTATCTACAATCAAATAGAGCACACACACTTAAAGTACAATCTGTTTCTTATCCAAGGCTGAGTGTACTTCTCAGCCATTTTTATCAAAACTGGTTAAAAACCTACGGTTATTACATTCAGACAGTTAAATTCTCACTACACCAAGTCTATCTTGAAGAAAAAGTAAAATCACTTTAAAAGAATTAACCGCAAAAATAGCAAAATCACTTAAGACATTTTAGATGGTATTAACTCATAGAAATAACAATAGAAACAATAGAAGTTGTTTCAAGTCCTCAGCCATTCATTTCCACTCAAGGTCTCCGTGACCTCTGACCTAGTTTGGTGGCTCCTGAAAATAGTTTCAAAGAGACAGGCAATGCACTGAACATTCTTACATAAAGCAGTGTATTTAACTTATTTATTAGTTGAAATCAATTCAAAGTTAAAAACTCATTATCAACTCAGAATCAAATAATCAAAAAATTATATTTAATAAACATAATGAGATACAGGATGATGAGAAAAAGATAAACATCCACACTGAGATGGATGTGACCGGATGGGATGGTAGAAATCCGAATCCTTCAAAATATTATCAGTTAGTGTAACTGTTAGCTGCATCAGTTTAATCAGACAAAAAATGACACAGCTAAACCTCATGCCTGCTCGCTAAAATAAAATCTGACAAGTGTCTTTCACGTATATTTGGAATAATTATGTGTAAGTAATATGAAATGTTCACATATCTTTTGCGAGTTCGTTATTTGCTGCAGCGCTGCTGAAGATTGTGAAAGTTTACAGGGGCTTGACTGATAAATATGAATTTGTAGCTAAATTGTTAGCGGTGCCAAACAGTGTTTCCCATTGTTTACATCCTTGTTTACGTCCTCGCTACAACATACTGTTAATGCTAGAAACTGTGCATGTAATAGATCAAATTTAACAAATAAAAATACTCACAGGTTGTGGCTCACAATCCACAGCTTTGTCTAGGGTTGGAGCTGCTCCTCCTCTGAGGAGTTTTTAGCCGAATCCAGCACTGAACTGGGAGAGATTCTGGAAGATCTCCTTTGTCAAATGCTAGCTATATATTTTTATAATTATCTGAAACATAATTAAAATTAAATTGTAAGCACTTCTCTCTTTGTGTCGTGTCCTTTGGAAGCCCAAATACAGTAACAGAACAAGCTCTGTGAAAATAGCAGCATTTGGACGCCGTTTTAGCTTTCACTGTTATAACATTACAGCGACTCTGGCCACGCCCCTTCACTGTGCAGGGTGTGTGCGCATGGTGAATCCACGTAACCAGAAACATTTGTGATCTCACTAGCCTGCATGTACTTTTTTGTAGTCCACAAACTTTGTTCGCTGTAGGCTTTGCTAAGTCATTTGCCAATGTCTCCCTTTGCATTGAACTATGAGCGTATTACATTCAGAGATGTTGTTTATGTTCACACAGCTACATTACACAGCAACTAAAGTTTAAAATATAATATAGTAGTGGACCACTCCTTGTTCAAGACATTCTTAAAGTAAGCAAACCAAATGAGGACATGGATAATTTCTGTTCTATTCCCATAATGGAAGTGCAGTATAGAAATGTACACAACCTAATCACTTTTCACTGAATTTTGTGATGAAATGATTGATGGCCGTTTCATTGTAAACAAAAGGCCATAACTTTGAGCGGGAATTTGTATCCACCATTGTCTGTTTGCACATAAAGCATGACAATTAATTAACTGCACTTGAAACTTTTCATTAATTCATTTTCCTTTAGCTTAGTCCCTGTATTAATCAGGGGTCACTACAGAGGAATGAACCGCCAACTTATTCAACATATGCTTTACACAGTGGATGCCCTTCCAGCTGCAACTCAGTACTGGGAAACACAGATACACTCTCACATATACACACATACACGGCCAATTTAGTTTTTCCAATTCACCTCTGGCACATGTTTTCGGACTTGTGGGGGAAACCAGAGCACCCGGAGGACACCGACACGAACACAGGGAAAACATGCAAACTCCACACAGAAATGCCAACTGACCTTCTTGCTGTAAGGTGACCCCGTGTCACCCCCACTTAAAGCTTTTGTAAAATAAAAATAATGAAATGCCCAAAACCTCATATGGTATGCCATAACAAAGACTAATTGTATATTCATACCTAAAATTTTTCAAGGAAATGTCAGATAACATCACAAAGAGACATAATGACATTTCATTAATTGATGTATTGTAACATGTAAAATGGGAAAAACTAAAGGAATATTCTAAAAGCAACTCATGTAAACACCTTAATGATAACATTGTTTTATTCAGATTATGGTAAGTAATAAAACTACTAGTGACACCGTCCTTGACTGTCTTTCAATGGCAAATGCTGTATTCAGTTATTTGCTCTTGCCTACTGACAGGACATGAACAGAGCCTTCTTCAACAGCCACACGTTTTCTCCATCTCTGTGATAATTGACGTTTGCAGTCGGCCAGGTTCTGCAGCTCCTGCCTGCCGTTGCCATGGCAGCAGTCACAGGGCCTCAGCTGGCGAGTGCTGCCCTATAGGCGTCTGTCTCAGCGCTCGCTTGCCCAAACCTGACAGCCGCCTCAGCAGGCCTTTTAAGAGCAATTTAAATGAGGCCAAAAAACTGTGCTAAACAAACATTATTAATTTTTAAACATTCTTAATCATTGCCTAAAGTTAATATGCTTAGATAAATATTAAATATTATAAACTTTAATAAACATTATTTAATCACTAAAATAACATGTTTTTAATTTCTTTTAAATTACTTTATTACATATTTATATCAAGGCATTTGGGATTTGCACATTCTCAAAAAAAATGAATGGATTATTTTTTGTCATTTTAGTAAAACCTTTTTCTTAAATAAATAATTAAATATAAATTTTTTTTTTTTTTTCATTTTTTTTTAAATTGAAGCATTTTTTATTAATGTTTCTTTATTTTTGTTGGGTTCCTGAGCTCTCTGGAAGTGTAACAAAACAACATATAGCCATATTTTCCCCTGTCAAGTCTTTCTCTCTCTCTCTCTCTCTCTCTCTCTCTTTCTCTCTCTCTCTCTCTCTCTCAATTGAAGACTAATGTACTCTCACCTTCCTAGCTGATGAGTTCAGGGTGCAGTCGCACAAGATGAAAGCCATTTCTACCACGTTGAGTTGATAGGCAAAGGTGTGAATATGTGATATGATGTGATGGTCAAATAATTTCAGACCAAGACAAAGTTGCATATCTCATTTGAGGTTGTGATAGGAATCTTCCTTTGTCTCAAGTTCTGAATATAAAACACAGATTACTTTAAATCTTTGCATTTTGTAATTGTGCTTCGTTTTGTATTGAATAAATTAGATTTAATAAAAGTGCTACCCAATTCGCATACACTGTAATTGGTATTTTTAAAATATACGGTTAATCTTGCTATGAATAATGATTTTAGTTTAGGTATGCCTATGCCTTTAGGAAGTTTAAAGTGGCAAGTCTGTCTCTCTCTCTCACACACACAATGGCCATAAGCCTGATTTGCCATCTGATGATCCAGTAGGGAGAGCAGTTCAAGCAGGGTCCCACACAGAGAGGGCCTGAGGCTCAGGAGGGGCAGAGATGGCCCTGTCTCTCCAGCATATGGCCAGATAAACGCTCTGTGACCTAAATGACCTCAGATTAGAGCACACAGGCTCAAACCTCCAGCACACTGACTGCTAATGCAGTGATTACCACAGTGTGTCCATGCCTAATGCAGGACAGCATAATCCTCAGAGAGAATGTTGGACACAGAAAAATAATAAAGTAAGACCATTTAAAATTCTGCAAAAATTAAACTAACTGGATTTTATTTTAAATTACTATTGGAGTTTTTGTTTTGTTTCATATGTCCATTTTAATGAAAAACAATATAAAAACATGAAGAGTGCTGGGTAACTGGATGGTATCAGATTCAAAATTTAAATTATGATAGATATTATATATACATATTTTATATTTTAATCAGACTTCAAATACTTTGTTATTGTTTATTCATGAAACTGAGTAGAAGTATCCCTTATCCCTTTAATGTTCACAAAATATTGAATTAGAAGTTGTTGATAGAAAGAAGAGGCCCATCATCCTATTTAAGTTAGTTGCAATCCAGTATTTCATTGCATTAAATGGCACCTATTTTACCCCTTTCTAGTATTTAAGATAAGTCTTTTGTGTCTCCAAAATGTGTCTGTAAAGTTTTAGCTCAAAACACCCATCAGATTATTTATTATACCTTTTAGAATGGTGGCATTTTCTGCTCTGAACACAATGAAGCTGTTTTTGTTGCCTGTGCCTTTAATGCTAGTTCTCCCCGCCCACCGTTCCCACGTGCCTGTTAGAGTGTGCCTCAATCTCCACCTCGGCTGCGTCAGATAAGCAGCACAGTGACAGACATGATGGAAGCAGATCTCACGTAACGTTTGTGAGAAATACTACAGTATAGAACTTTACCAATGATTATTTGATGTATTTGTTGTGGAGTTGCAACGAAGAGTCACAGACAATGACGTTAATTATGTTTATATACAAAATAAACCTGATTTAACATCTACAAAATGCGATTGTAGTGTCTTTTAATTGTATTGACATGCAGCTGTGCTGATGAAGACGGTAAAATCGCTGTAGTTCATTACAAACATGCACTGTTTTAAAAACGTTTTAAACTTTGTAAAACTCATTCTTGATCACATTTGATGATGATTGATGATCACAGCGAGCTTGAAAGATCTTTTAATCCCAGTTGCTTTGCATCTCGTCTTGTTGATATGATTACGCTTCATTAAGGAGACATGTTAATACACGGCTGTCAATCAATTCAGTGAGCGGGGAAACTGCACGACTACATCAAGTTGCAGTGGGCCTCAAAATGGGAGGGATTTGGATCCTAGATAAAGATACTTATTGTTCACTCAAAAAAATAAAGTATGGCTTTAGTTGGTCCAAAGAATGTAACTGTTTAAATTAAACAATTCACTTATGTTTGTGTATTAAAACCAAAAGAGTCGCGTTGGAAAAAGTTGAAAAAGTAAGTTTTCACATTTAAACAGCTCGCTTAATTAAAATGAATGACAGGGAGTTGTGTTGCTTCTGCAATACCGCATTTTGGTCAATAGGTGGAGTAATATCTGCACATGCGCAGTTTCAAAACAACAGGAAGGAAGATTCAAACCACAACGATCGCTCTCAGCTTGTTTAGATTGGTGTCATTATATGGGAATCAAAAGATGAAGATTACAGTACAAATTGACAACGTGCACAGAAAGTTTACCCCAATGTGGACAGACAGGTGAGAAAATTTTGAAACATTAAAAATGTTCATTGTAAAATATTGTACAAATACTATTGAATAAACTCAATGAAATGGAAACTATTCATTGAATTTAAATAACTACAAAGATTAAAGCAAAATTATGATTGTTATGTTGATTGAACTAAACAACATTACATTACCTTTATGTAACAATTTTAAGTTCACTAAAATAAATATTCTTTCTTTAAGTTAACTTCACTCGGTTACGTTAAACCTGTTGACATAAAAAGTTAATTAACGCCAACATATAATTTTTTTGTGTGTATATCACCCCAATATGACTGCGGACACATTATACCTATACATAGTTCTGTCCAAACAGCTCCCAAAAGATGATGTTCACCATACAGTAGGTGCCCTTTAACAAAACTGACTTACTTTAATTTGAATACACATAATTATGGACACAAGTCTTTTTCTACAGACAGGTAGCATTTACCTAAACACTGCTGCGGCTGCTGTTGAGATGAATTAAACTGTTAACTGAAAAAGCAGAATTTCTCACCACTATATCTGCTGTACTGAGGTTTCAAATATTCATGTATTCAGGCTTCGCTATGTAGTGCCCTTGCCGAAAGCATGTCCTTGTGGTCGCCCTCACAGTTTCGCATCTTTCGCTGACTAGTTTGGTTACAGTAATTGGTTAACACAGCGAGTGACTGTCGAGCCATGAAGAGAAGAGAAAAGAGAGAGATAAGTTGAAACGCTTTCCAGGGGACTGGTGGCGAAAGGCTCCTCATTAGCCCAGTGCTTTCCTAAAGTCTGAGCTGTCTTTTCTGCCTCTGTCTGTGTGTAAAACATTCGGAGGGAGGCAGAGAAGGCCGTCCTTGTCCCTCACGCTCTTCTGTGTTGATGTGCAATTACGCTCATCACATACACAAAGCACACAGACGCTCACAACCGCAGCCTGTCTGCCGCTGCACATTTTAATAGGACACTTCTCTTTATGCTGCGCTCACCCCTTCAGAGCGAGACGTCAAAAGATGGAAGGATGGACAAATAGAGGAAAATGCAGAGATTTTCTGGCTGTGAGGAGGTCTTTGATTTTATGAGGAGAGGATGAAATTGGCTGACATTTTCACATCTGCAAAGGTTGATGTGAAATGTTTGGCTTGTGTGTGATCTGTGTTGAGCGCTTAAAGGGGTAGTTCACCCCTAAATTTCTTTATATTTGATTATATAAAGAAGAAATAGTTTAAATGCTCTTCAAGAAATGTTTGTGTATGTTTTGTACAGAAAAAAAAGAAAGGTTCCGAATGATATAAAGCACTTCTTGTTATTGGTCTATGTCATATTATTGTCATATTATTGGTCATATTGTACCTAGAAATGACAACTGAGTTCTTGTTTGCTCAGCGGGTTATTCCAGTGCTCTTACACACACACGCACGCACACACAAAGGAAAAATATGTGTGTGTATATATATATATATATATATATTTGTTTATTTATTTATTTATTTAAAATAAAGCTTTTAAAAAAGTATTACAAGCATGAAGCTCGAAGCCAGAGGGAGGTTTGAGTGGTTTTAAAAGACCCACCTGCCACTGACAAAACTTCAGAAATTGTCCCATAAATGAGCTCATTTGTTCTATTTTGACTGTTATGCCATCATAACAATCAGGTTATGTTGTGAACATAACCCATTAAAGGCTTTAAGACCACTACTGACCTACTGTATTGTTGTTAAATAGAGACTTATTATAAATCTTATTCTTGAAAGAATAAACGATTAATAAAAAAAAGGTGTGAAGCATCAAAAGCGGCCCACATTAAAGTTAATTTAATACTAATTAGGCTGCTGTTGTCATTTTTTCAAATGTACTTTTTTACAAGAGAGGCTAGAAAAAAACATGAAGCTCTACATTATTATTAGGGCTGGGCTGAATTATATTGAATCGCAAAAAAATTTATGTCAATGGCAATGATAAACTCTGGATTTTTTTTACTTGATATTGATCTAAGAGCCAATCACACAGCAGAAATGTGCAACAATAGAATCTAAAAGTGTGTTGATATTTGAGATGTTCCAAATTTTCTACCACTGAGAATTTATCAGCCGAAAATTTAATAGACCCTCTAATCTTGGGGTTACTCTTAAATCTGGAAGCTTTTATAACTTATATTGAAATATATATCGTTATTGTTCAATATGGAAAATAATTATCGAGATTGCATTTAAGCCATATCACCCAGCCCTAATTTTTATTATTATTAATATGTTTTTATTGTTTATTATTCAGGCGACACAGTGGCACAGTAGGTAGTGCTGTCGCCTCACAGCAAGAAGGTCGCTGGTTCCAGCCTCGGCTGCATCAGTTGGCATTTCTGTGTGGAGTTTGCATGTTCTCCCTGCGTTCGTGTGGGTTTCCTCCTGGTGCTCCAGTTTCCCTTATAGCCTAAAGACATGCAGTACAGGTGAATTGGGTAGGCTAAATTGTCTGTAGTGTATTAATGTGAATGAGTGTGTATGGATGTTTCCCAGAGATGAGTTGCCGCTGGAACGGCATCCGCTGCGTAAAACATATGCTGGATAAGTTGGCGGTTCATTCCGCTGTGGCGACCCCGAATTAATAAAGGGACTAAGCTGAAAAGAAAATGAATGAATAAATGTTTATTATTCAAAAAAAATTACTGTTAAATATGCTGGACACTTTGTTATTGGCCTAGTAAATGACAATAGGCTACTTTTTTTCCTAATGATATACTGTATAATGTAATAAATTTGTATTTTAAGTTCATATTTCTTTATTTTAAAACTTTCGCAAATATTTTTGTTACATTAAAAAGTGTGGTTTTGATGACCATTCAACAAGCTATTTTAGCTAAAAAATAATGCTTAAAATGTCACTAACTTAATTCGGCAAATAAATACAAAAATTCCACTTTTTGAGAAAAAAGAACCACCGCTTTCACCAGGCTGGTTACGGGCCTGTGTACACTCTTCAAAATGGTTCTTTGATGGCACTGATGCTTTCTTGACAAACCTTGAACTTCTATGGAAGCTTTCCATTCCACAAAAGGTTATTTATTGGGGTTTTTAGGTTATTAAAAGGATCTTTACTAAGGAGGTTTCTATGCGAACAAAAAATAATTCTTCTATTATATTGCTGTTAAAACACTCAATTGTTCCAAACTCTTTTTTTTTTGCTTCAGAACTTAAATGAAGGTATTATTAACAAAATTTGAGACATTTCCTATATTAAAAGTCTCTTGCTAAAACTACACTTTATAAATCCTGGTAATCCAACATTGGGTCAAATATAGACAAGACCAGCTTTTCAGTTAAAAGTTTTTTAAAATATAACTTAACATTGGGTTTGTCCATTTTTGACCCTGCATTGTGTTATGACAATCCATCATTTGTTTGAGTGGATGATACTCAAAAATATTAAAACATATGAATATATAAATCAATGAATGATTGAATAACTCCATTTGAATTCTCAATTCGCGTCTTCTGAAGAGACATGGTAGCTTTATTAGTTTGTAGTTTTATTTATGCTTTATTTACATGTAAACAGTACTGAAATATTATATAATATAATCAAATTTCTGCACATAAGCTTAGTCATTCTTTGGAATGAGGTTCACAAGCAGGTATGGTTAATGTGTTATATGTGAATAAATATTATTGTATAAGGTAAGCGTATCTCTTTATGATACCTGAATAAAAAGTGTGTTTTATATGGATTGGCTTTTAATTTATTTATAAACAGGGGGTACAACCCCCCTAAAATTTCATTTAAATTGTCTTAATTTGTGTTCTGAAGATGGACAAAAATATTACAACTTTGAAATCACATGAGGGTGAGAAATGGAGAAAATGCTAACCTCTATGAAAACATAATGTGCATCAGGTGAAAATATGAGTGTATGTGTGTGCGCGCACTGCAAAGACGGTGGCAAAACAACGAATGTCAGAAAGAGAGAGGGAGGGAGAGAGAGTGAATGTGCACACTCCACACAATTACTGAGCTGGAGTGTTGGCCATTGCTCTTGTCCTCCACCTTCAGTGCCTGTAGATAAGAATCACTATAACCACAGAAACTGCACTCACATCCAGCTCTCCACAAACAGCAAGAATGCATGGGTTTGTTAAAGTACCCCTCAATGTCATATGATCACCTGCAATTAGAACACACTTACACTCTATTCTCAGAGGGGAAGTGTATAATTCCATGCTATTAAAAACATTGTAAAAAATATTGCATGCAATAATTGAGTAAATGTATGAATGTGCCATTCTTTGTTAAAAATAAATACTATAATATATACTTTTTATAAACTATTATACTTTCTGTTTGTACTTTTGATTGAACAAATAAGTTCTACTTCAAACTCACCTTAATGGTTGAGATGATTTTGTTTTCTCATCCAGTTTTATATTAAAGTCACTTTCTTTTTGCACATCATTCCCTCATTGGTAAGAGGCAAGGTTGTCACTAAAGCATCAAACTGACATTCATCAGAGAAAGACCACCACATCAAATGCAGAAGCAAATGGTCAGAATTTGTTTGAATAACAAAACAAACACATGCACACGCACACGCACGCGCACACACACACACACGCACACAATCAGTGAATCAACTTGCACAAATTTAATTGTTCACCTAAAAAACATTGCACTTTTAAAAAAAAAACATTGTGAATTTTGATTTCACACACACATTTAATGTTAACATTTATGTCAGTATAGTATTCGTTCAGTCATTAATATTCTTTAAGTTAATATAAAAAAACAATCATTCAGTCTTTCCATAAATTGACAACAAACGTAATGTTTCCCATCAGACCTTTTCATCCCTAAAGTGAACACTGGACTAGTCCTCTTCTGTCCACACATCATGCTCCTTAGATAAGGTCAGTCTGACCTTTTGATTCTTTCTGCTGATGACAGGTTTGGTCACTAGGGGCTTTCTGTCGAAATTCTCCTAAATGTTAAGGGAGCAATTCCAGCTGCTATGCTGAACTGATTGTCCATTGATGTTCTCTATATTACCTTGACCCCTCACGCTTTTGTCTTTCATGGATGACCAAGCATTTGGGGGACTTGAATGAGTTGGTGACATTGTAAAGATGCAATACTCTAAAAATCACAAATTTGAAATGACAGTCTTCTCTTTATCTTTATTCTCTTTGTCCTTCATCTGGACAACCTGCTGTCAAAGATTTTCAGTCACTTCAGATGGGCACTTCAACAAGACTATATGGGTGATTCTCACGAAAACTTAGTTTCAAAATTTTCAAACCGAATTTATAAAAAATGTTTAAATTAACTTTTTGTTTTTGCAGATATTTAAAACAAAGTCTGGAGCGTTTGTCAACATTAATTTAAAAATATATACACATCATTTAGTACCTTTTTGAGCATAATTTTCAAAATAAGTAATGAAAAATCTCATTACCGCAACAGTCTGAATAATCAACTCTGTTAAAAAAGCTAATTCACTTTGACATTTTCAAAAAAGGGATTGTTAACAGTCATGTACAGTTACTTGAGATTTTGAAATAACATTTATTTTTAAATTAACAGGGTTTTTTATTTTGAAATAAAATGATTTGGCTAACCTGAAAGGACATAACTTATAGATTGTGCACATGCATTGCAAAACAATCAATAAAAAATAAATAAATAAATAACACTTAATGAACATTGGTTGCGGTAATGATAAATAGGTTGCAGAATATAGGGTAATTATTTCAACATTGATTTAAAGTATACTATGTATGAGATTTAGAAATATCAACATTGAAATCATTTCAAATCTGTTTTATTTTTAGTGCTTTAAAAACAAAAAAATTATTTCAAAGAATAATTTCCACTTGCTTGAATAAGCATCATCATCCCTACTAGCTGGTGTGGCCTCTAATACAGGTTGGTATTCCTTATTTGGGAATCAAACTTGTGGTCTTAGCTGGTCAAAAAGGGATAAACAACAGTAAAGTACCAACTGATGTTGTTTTTTTGCTACCTTTAATCAAATTTATATAATATTTATATTATTTAAAATTTTGAGAAAGTTTTGAGGGTCTTTATTTATGCAATAATTAACATACATTTCTCCCATTGAAAACAATGGAATTTTTGTAATTTTTATTTTTAATGATGTTTAAATTAGTGCTGTATTTCCGAGTAAGGACTGTCTGTGGGCTGCAAGACAGGGGCATAACATGAAGGGGGCGTAACTTGTAGTAAAGGCATAACTTGAAGTTATGGAGACCCACATGTCAAACTATGTTGTTGGCAAGATGTCGATGTACCTATCGGTTATTAACATCTACACCTACTCCACACCTAAACCCAACCATCACGGTTATTAACGCCTATACCTACCACAATCCTAAACCCAACCATCATCTTTTTTAACGTACAGCTGTGGAGGCTTTCATATTTGATGTGCTCAAAGAAGTCAGTGAGTTACAAAAGGAATGAATATTTATATATCAATATTTATAAAAAAATAATATAATATATATATTGTTACATATATAATTACATATATTACATATATAAATAACAAATATATTGGTTGTGGATAAATTTAGAGAAAACTCATGAAAACATTTGGTGAAATTGTTCTCTTGTAAGTAATTCCACCATCTTGCCAACAACATCTCGTGACATCTTACATGGTTCAATGGGATCTCCATAACTGCAAGTTACGCCTCTCTAACTTTTTACAAGTTACGCATCTTCATGTTACGCCCCTGTCTTGCAGTCCACAGACAGATACAGATATAGTATTTCCAGGTAAAATAGAGACTGCCATTTAATAAACAAAGACAAAAGGCAGATTAGCACCCTCTGGTCATTAAAAAAAAATACATGCAATGACATGGTGTAAACACTAGGTTCTAGTATTACTATTTCTACAATGCTGCTTGTGAATTTCTTTCTAGACAAGCTAAAATAATTCTTTCTGACAAAGTTTCAATATTTATTGTTTGACAAAGTGATTTGAAGTGTTAATTTTTTGTATTTTGATTACCGTATGATGCAGTGTGTTTGTGTTTCTCAGTGTCACCCCTTTTCACGCATGCACTTTTTTCAGAATCATGGTGAATTTGTATTTTTGCAAACAAAATATTTTCTAAATGTTCATATTTGACTTAATGGTTATTTTCTCTCTCTCACTCAGTGTGTGTGTGTGTGTGTGTGTGTGTGTGTGTGTGTGTGTGTGTGTG